>WBNM01004288.1:270112-419535 GCA_013399055.1 Ramphastos sulfuratus
CCTCCCTTCCTTCCTCCCTTCCTTCCTTCCTTCCTTCCTTCCTTCCTTTCCTTCTTTTCTCTCTTCCTTTCTCTCTCTCTTTCTCTCTCTCTTTCTGTTTCTTAGGAAAAAAAAGTATTCTGTCAGGGAAGAAAAACACAAACCACAACACAAAAGCTGAGGTGCTGAACCCACAGCATGAATTTATGTTTCAAATTGTTCTTCCTAACTTTCTTTGCAGTTGACAGTCTTTACTGGGTCTGTTGGGCAGGGCCAGCTTCAGAACATATCATAGAGTGGGCCCATGTAATACATGGAAACACATTTCCAGTGGCTGGTGAAACAGAGGCAGATCCCAGAACAATGGCTAAGTTTCTGCTTGGGCTTCACTGTGCAATCAACAGGTTTTCTATATGAAAAAACTCAGCTGTAACAACATCATGGGGTCCTTAACTGTTGTATGAAGTAAATGTCCACACCTGCATTTAATTGAAATTTCAACCCACCAGACATTTTCATTCCAGAAGCAGAAGGGTTTGGTCACCGAGGTGTGCAATTGTGCAGGCAGATTGCCCACCCCATGCACCAATGTCCATGCAAACTGCGTCGGGAGATAAAGTGGCACTTCTTAAAGCAACTGTACCTAGCAGGCTGTTGTGGGGCAGGCAATAGAAGAGAGCATCATTAACAACCAGGGGAGAGCCTGTCACTTACAGCTCATTCCCCAAGACAAAGGAAAATGTGTGTCTAGTCCATTAGGCAACTGAGATGTGAAAATAGCTCCATTTTTCTTGGTGTGATAATACAGATTTAGAGCCTCATTTCCATTAAAATTACTGGGTTGAAATGTCCACACCAGATCCTTATTATGATTAATCTATATACAGGCAGGTATGTACATACAGTACTTTAGCTCATCTGTCTCTTAGCAGAGCTGGGTTCAGATTCAAATTTGCTTCGGGAAACAGCAGACAGGGTTTGTAAAGTCCTTCTCTGCTTGGAGATTTTGCTCCAGAACTCAACGGTATTTAGGCACCAAATTCCCACTAAAATGTTAGATCAGGTGTATGTAAGTGTGCTGAGATGCTGGGCATTGCAGCTTCAGTTCTAATGAAGCTTCAAATGGTTTAGCTACTTAAATACTTGACTAGAGATCATAGGAGTCTTCCTGGCCATCTGGAAGCTGTGCTCATTCTCCTGCAGGTTTTTCACTTTAAGGCTTTCATGCTACAGTTTGGGAAAGCTTCCTTTCCTTGAATACATGGAGGCTTCCTCAGGTTTGATGGGTGGTGTTGTCAGAAAGAACAGATTTAGTGACAGAAGGGATGAATGAACTTCCAGTTTCCTGGAATAGACCTGCCTAAAATTTTCTTATGCGAGCTGACTAGTTTCAGTTCAAGCATTACAGCAATTAGGAAAATCCTGCTTTTTGACAAAAGGAAAGGATTAACAGAAAGCTTTGGGTTGATTTTTTAATGCTTTTCTTTCTGAATGAGTCCTATCAAGACTTGACCAGGCTCGCTACAGCATTTGGAATTATCAGTGTGGCAGGCAATAGCACTAATCCAGAGGTAAAACTCCTGCAAAGTTGTTTTCTTGGAATTCCTCACCTTGCTTACAAGAGCCAAGTGTATACAGGCTGAGCAGGTTATCCCCAAGCAGGAAGTTTGCTCAGGTCTGTAGATTCCTTTCAGCTGATGACAAGGGCAGTAAATAGTAGGTACTAGATGTACATATAAGCCACCCACAGTCCTCTGGGGTGAAATGGGGAAGGATACTGCTGGGGAAAATTGCGACAGAGATCAACTAGAAGCTTGAGATTTTTCCAGCCTCCTAGCCCTATGTGGCTTGTGGGCGTGCTTGGGCTTTGCTCTGCTGTGATTAGCTTTGTGATAGCTACTGCCTGAAATTGCAGAGTCTGTGGATTCAGTGATATGGCAGAGCTACAGATACTTAACAAGACCTAGCCCATTGGCTGAGCTCTAGTAACATTCGCACAGGCACTTCTAGCACGCTCCCGCAGCAAAGCAGTGCAGTCCAGTGCCAGTGCCTTTCTCTGAGGTCAAGTGAGATTAAATTATGTCACTGATGATGTTGGCTTTGAGTGTGTGTGTGCTGAGCTCGTAGTTCAGCAGCATGCAGTAATGTGTGGCATTAATGTGTATTTGAGCCTTGCGTTTTGGGGATAACTGTGAAAGCTTTTAGAAGGAGACTCCATCTGTGAATGGTCCTTAGGGTAGTGTGTAAGAGATGGATGTGAATGTGATACCAGGAAGACCAGGGAAAAACCACACAACTGTGGAGACTGAGCGACCATGCATTGCTGGGATGACATGGATATACATGCCTTTCTCTGGAAAATATTCATTCCTTTCTCCAGCTTCCTCCTGTCCCATTTCTTGCTTCTCAGTCTAAACTGAACAAAACATGATGGTATCCAGTTCACTACTGGACTGATAGCAGTGGATAGGCAGCTGTGGCTTAGCAAGAAATGATTAATTTTTCCAGAACACTGCACTGCTCTTTTATAAAACATATTAGTGTTGTTATAAATCAATGAACATGGTTTATAATAGCAATGATGCCCTTGAAACCTGTTAATACTGCAGTCGGTGGTGGTTTGCCAAAGCATTTAGTGCCCTTGGTTTCACCTTGGGCTATTAACTAACAAATCGGTTATTAGCCAGTGGTAATGACCAATTTTCTAGGGATGATTGCTTAAATATTGCCCACCTTGAAAAGAGAATTATTGCTCAACTGAAAACTGAACCCTTATTTTCAACTCGACAGAGCTAATGATCTTATCTGATTTCTTTATCTTCTTCCACCTACTTGAAGGTGGTCCGAGACTGTATTACTAGAGAACAGCTTCGCCTTCTGCTTTCTGTGACTTGAATCCAGGAAAAGTTCTGTATTTAATATTTATTCCCCAAGCATCAGTGGATGAAGACAGATGGTAATGAAAGCAGCGTTGCTGAAAGTGACCACAATGATAATAGATTCTTTATGATGTCCAGGAATTCTGGACTCTCAGTCTCAGCTTAAATGTAGCATGGCGCCGAGCCCGTCACCTTAAGCTTAGTATTCCTGTCATCTCCCTGACCTGTCTTTAGACCTGATGAGTGCAGGCTGCACTAAAGGCATCAATCTGTCTTTCTACCCCTATAAATGTTTTAAATACCCAAAGCTGGTCACAAATGACAGACTCTGCAAGAAAACCTTTGTGAGATGGGGGCTGGGGGAATATTTACTCTTAGATCTCATTGGCTGTGCATATTTGTTAATGTGTTATACATTGGAGGCATATGCCCATCATTTGTGCTTCTGTCTTTTCCCTAGAGCAGGAAGTTTTACATGGGGTTTTTTTTGAATCATGAACCTCTTCATTTTTTTCAGGAGAAGTGGAGACAACTATTTTTTAAATGTAGATATGTACACTGGAATTTTGTTTGTTAACTTTTGAGGATCCCCCAGGACGCACACAGTTCTGAGGACCACAGGGTGAATGAAAGGGCTTTGTCTAGAAGCTGAATTTCCCTCCTCTCTGATACTGAATAGAAACTCTGCATTTCACAAATGAAAATACCTAAGTGTGGCTGTAACCAGCAGTAGTTTAGACCTTGTGAGGATGGGGTGGGCTTGGGACAGGATGTCACAGGAAGAGCTTGGGCAGCACATTTGGGTCCTTGAGCTCCTGGGGCCACTGATGCTCTCTTGCAACTCACATGTGCTGTCCTGCAGGGTGAAGTTTCCTCACTATGGCTTCCTGCCCAGCTGCAGGGCTAGGCCAACCCATATTAAGGTTAAAAAAGAAGTGTCTGATATGCACAGACATGGAGAATAGTGTATGTTTATCTTACTCTTCATCAGGAATGTGTAAGTTAGAGTTTAAACATGTGTTATGGCACCACATGGGCTTGGCTTCTCTCTCCCTAGAAGTCTTTGGCCTGAAGAAACAACAGTAGGTTAGGAAAAAAAAACCCAACAAACAACAATCCAGAAAACAAGAAAGAGTGTTCTGTGGACAAGCAATTTATAGTTTTATACCATCTTCTACTTTAATTTAATTTAATCTATCTTTTCTTTGAAGGCTGTGCAGTTTGCGCTATAGTAATGGAAGCTGTATATGCAACTGAACTCAGTAAAATCAATGGCAAAAAAAACCCCATGAGCCCTAGCAGGTTAAGATGTGTATGTCAAATATTTGAGGAGAGGTGGAGATGATTTCTTAGGTGAAAGTGGAAAAAAACTCACATGCCCATGCAGGAATTTCATATCTTTGTTCCGTGTGAATATTAGTTTAATTTTGTTATGGTCAGACTTGATGATCTTAAAGGTCTTTTCCAATGTCAATAATTCCATTACTCTATTTTATAAAATAACAGCATTTAAATCACTTCAAGAAGAGTGCAACATGGGTGTATGAGGCTGTATCTTACAGGGCAGCAATAGAATATCAGGCCCACTGAGCAGGGAATGATTCTTCTAAGATGCTGCTGGATAAATAAATAAACAGATTTTCTTTTTTCTTACTTTCCAAACAAGAGCAACATGCAGTGCTCTTCATCTGTCTAAGACAGCAGGAACAGTCTGCTGGGGACATTGGGGAGCATCTTTCTTGCCTCTACTCTCTCTGTTGCCAGTGTCAGGTCACTGGTGCTGGGTCTTGTTGAGATTCCCAGTTCAACAGGAGTAAATAATGGATGCTGCACCAGCTGGCTGGCTGGCCTTTAAAATTCTGTTTCTAAACACAGAATAAAAGAAGAAGAAGAAGAAAAAAATTGCACTCATGTCCATATCCTGATACTGCTTCACTCTAAAGTATAAACCACAATTTTACCTTGCAATGTATTAAAGACTTTCTTAGTCATTCTGTGTGGTGGGGACCTGCTTTCTTTTGTAGTTACATTAAGTTTGCCACTGTTTTATGCCCACTAAAACTCTTAACAGCCTGGTAGCCATCAGCAGTGCTCTAAAAATCCAGTACTAACAAACCAGAGAACTCTACTGGGCTGGGTGCAGCCAGAGTATGAAGGGGAAAGGAGTTGTACAATCATGTTGCTACTGCTTTATCACAAGAGCTGAGGTATCTGTTCAATGCATGTACCTTTTCAAAATCAGCCTGCTTTGATTCTGCTTTCACTGAAATCTGAGAACAATCCTCACAGACAGTAGCTTTATGCCAATACCAACAGAATTGGAACTCTCTCTCCTTCAACTAAGTATATGGAGGATATCTCTACTTGAACTAAGTATATTGAGGCACTTAGGAAGAGACATCCAATGTGACTTCTTTGTCCAGCTGGAAATACTTGAAGAATGCCTGTATTTCAGAAAGTGGATGCTGGGCTCTACTTGAAAACCCAGTAAGTGATTTGAGTCCTCAGAACAGAAGTCCTTCTAATTGCTAGGTGTTTTGGAAAGCCTGGTGATTGCTACCTTGTCAAACTTTTGAGTAACTGCATGGAGCAGGTAAAGCTCAACAATAATTAGGTTCTTGCTGTCAAGGCAGAACATGAAGTCTCAGGAGAGGCACTAAAATTTGCCATGACGAAGTGCAAAACAAATTAAATCATGGCCACGTGGTTGAAGTTCCCTGCTTTCAGTAATCCACAGTACACACAAATGCACCTTAACTTGCAAAATTTATTGCCACCAGCAGCATAGCCTCAAGAAATCCTGATTTTTCCTTCTGCTTTCAACTGACTTTTTGCAAGTCTTTATGGCACTTTCTATGTGCCCCAAACCCAAAAGAATAAATGAGCCCAATAGGTCAGTAGAGAAAAGGTTTACACTATTCCTTTGGGTAGACAATCTGCTCACAGCTGAGGGGAGGGATGGGGCAGCTGTAGGGTATTATCTGCTCAATGCAGACAAGAACCTTTGTGAGAGAAACAGGCTTTAAAAACAGAGAAAAGAGGTCAGGAGCTTTGTCAGAACTCTTTTACCCTGGTGAAGGTTTTCTCTCTCTTTCTGCTTTTACTTTTATTTCCTTGGGGTGTTTCTAAGGTGCTTTCAAGAGGTAGAATAATTTCCTTTCAGAAGTATTAGGGCTATGGCTAGAGTAATGTGTACCTCTGTTCTTTTAAAGGTCCTCTACAAAGCACAGAAAGGGAATTTACCCCAATTCTTTTTGATCTGAATATTGCCTGCACGTGTGTAGAGTTTCTGTGTAGGTGGGAAGCCTCACCCAAAGGCAGGTTTCACCTCTTAAGAGACATGGGCTGCAGGAACTTCTGCATGGGAACAGCAGGCCTGAAGCTTTCTGAAAATTTCTGACTTGCTGTATGGGTTGTAAAGAGCACATGTGCAGTGAGGTTGTCCAAGAAATCCTGGAAGCAAGGTATTCTGTGATGTGATATGTTCTCCATTGCTGGAAACTTTTGTATTGCAATTGGATGTCTTTCTAAAAGATACTTGAACTCAGCTGCAGTTATTGGACTCAATGTAGAATTTAATTAAGAGAAACCCTATGGCCTGTGTTAATGCAGAAGACCAGACTGGGTGATCTGTATTACCTTCTGGCACAACTGCCTAAATCTATAACTTCCCAAGTGAAAAAGCTAGTTTTGGCTTTCACAATGGCCAGGTTGCCCACAGCAGTGTGAGTTTTCTAAACTTTACCCTAGAAAAGGCTGCCAAAAACTCCTGCTACAAGGAGCACAGGCAAATACACAGCGTGTTCTGTATATTTGTGGTGAGCAAAGTATAAATCTTACCAGTGAAACAACTCCAAAGAAGTCTGTTTGCCAAGTTACTTTCCTCCTTGGCTGGAAACTTAAGGGAACTTTTTTCTTTTACCATTTAAGTGAGAAAACAATTAAATTGATTCTCTAGTTCTGACCCCAGTTCTCCAAGGTACATGCTTTTGTCACCCTGGGTTTTGCACAGCTTCACAAGGAAAATTTGGAACAAAAAGTTCAACTCTTAGGGCTTATCTGAGCAGGAAGTTAGTACAGAATAAGTTTGGGGGTATGTTTTAGGCAGTGTAGCTGTTCTGTGTTAACTCCCAGAGCAGATATTCTTCTGTACTAAAGTGTCTTTGTGCAACTTGGGCTGATCCACTTCACAAGTGGATTAATTTAAACTACAGAAAAGATAGTTGTGGGTCAGGGCTTTGTGAAATGGCTACTGTGGGTGGTGGTATTTTCATACTCCTTTATTTCATGCTCCTTCATTTTATTTTGCTATATAGCCAAGTGCTTCTTGGAGCATCATTCACACTTAGAGTAGCTACAAAGAATTACATGTTCTTCTCTTTTAAAAGCCAGAATAAAGCAAATACACAGTTCTCTTTTACTAAAACAGACAGTGAGATATTTCAGGGGTTTTAGGGCAGAATCCTATGGTTCAAAAAACTGCCTCATAAGCAATGCCTACTGCAAGCCTATTTCTAAATTAGCTTGGCAATACCTTGCAAAGTGGCAGAATCATAGAATCACAGAACAGTAAGGTTGGAAGGGACCTCAAGGATCATTTAGTTCCAACCCCCTGCCATAGGCAGGGACACCTCCCACTAGTACAGGTCACTCAAGGCCTCGTCCAACCTGGCCTTGAACACCTCCAGGGAGGGAGCAGCGACAACCTTCCTGGGCAACCTGTTCCAGTGTCTCACCAGAATGAAGGCACCAAATGGCTGCTGAGCAACAAGCCTGTTAATATCTTGATGTGAACATGCACCTGAATGACACAGAAAACATTCGTAAGTCTGAGGAAACAAAGTTGTGGGTAGAAGTGACCTTCTCCAACTAGCTGATAAAATTGTTCCCTTTGATATTTCACCCCTTGATTTATCTGTAATTTTTGGAAAAACTGTTCCAAGCACTGGTCACCCCAGTAACAACTGAAGTGTGCATTGAAAGTTGGCTAGTAGTAAAGGCTGCCAGGAAATGAATGTGTCTGTGAGGTAGTTGTACTTGCAGGAGCAGCAGCAGTGAAGGCTCAGTTATCCCTACCTGCAGCATGCTTTTATCTAGTTAAGGTTCTTGTGCTTTCTGCTGTGTACTGTGAGCTTTGATGCCTGTGTGATGCCATGGCAGAGACACAGGAGTTCAGAACTGAAAGAGCAGATCCAGTATGACACAAGTGCCAGGATGACACAAACATCTGGAAACTCCATTAGGAGTGTGGATTCCCAGATGGTGTTGAGAGAGGGGGGAAAAATTGGGCTGCAGACACCAGACGGTCTCACCTTGTCTTGGCGGCATGGGGAGAAAGGAGGTGGAGAGGTCAGTAGCAGCAGAAAAACAATGAGGAAGGAAGATCTACTGAAGCTTGTCTCCATTCTCTCATCTCCTTCCACCGCCTTCCGCTGCTTTGGCCAGGTTGCCTGATGAATTTTCCTACTCTCAGCTCTTGGCTTTTTTCTTTGAAGTCATGCTGTGCTCTGCTCCCAGATGGCTTCTCCTATGCCCCTGTGCTTCCCCTCTGTCAAGCACATCATTAAAACTCATTCCTTCCAAAAGGTAATTTATACACTCGTAACACTCTACATAAAATACCTGGGGATTTTCAAAGGGAAACAGTAGAAATCGTTTCCAAACATGCTAACTTTGCTATCATTTCTAGTTCTACCACTCTCCCCTCCCCTTCCCCCATGTTTCTATTGGTTTTACTCAGACTTGAGGATACCAGCCCCAGGGTGACATTTATTTCTTAGAAGCCTGGGAGACTGAAAAAGAGATTCTTCAAGTAAATATGATACATTACTCATTTACAACAGCTAACGAACAGATGAAACTGCCAGGTAGAGTTTTGTCTTAACAACCTGACTTGAAAACAGATTTTGATCTCCTACTTCAATGCTGAAAGCTATTTTTTTCTGTTAGCAACCACACCAGTACAAGCTATAAAAGGCAGCACATCCTATCCTTTGTGTTAATGGGGAACCCACTGTTTCTGTAAAGAACTTTCTAAAAAACAAAGAAGAGGTAAACAGTGAACTTGGCTTCTTCTAATATCACTTTCTTCTCCACCCGTCCATATAGAATCCATGTTAGCATGTTAGCATGCTGCTTGTATTATGTAGGTCATGAATAATAAAGTACTTTGGCTGGAGCTAAAAGGCAACAGGTAGGATAGTTCAGTCTGCAGTTTCCTTTGCAGGTTAGACATATGTGTTTTTTTTCACAGAGCAAATGACCTGCAAACCCAACAATACTCTTGCACGGCTTGTGGCGTGCCAAAGAGCTCAGCTTGCTGTGTGGCTGTGCTGTTAGGATAAAATTTTCTGTGATGTCTGGTGAAAAAAAGCTTTACAATGATGCTTTGTGTCACTGGTGGTTGTTGTTTTTCATAAACTTGGTGATGATCTGCACCTTCAATCTTTGCTTCAACTAATGGTAGGCCTTCTCCTTCCCACAGCCTGGGAAACCTCAGCTAGTTTATTTAATACTTTTTCCCTCTAGTGTCCTTTTCTTAATATTTTTTTTTTTGGTGGTCTCAGCAAAACTTTGAAGGTGAAACACATCAAATAAAATACTCTTGCAGCAGTGCTGGTTCAACTAGGGAGAAAGTAGCAATGAAAATAGCATGAAAACACTTGATTAGGTTTCTAGCTCTGTTTGGCAGGTCAAAAGTCTTTGGAGGAAATACAGAGATTCCAAAGACCATAGTGAAGCTTGAGCTAAATAATAATAGGGTGTTCATTAGTCATTAAAAGTAACTAATACTTTTAATGACTTCACATTAAAAGTAAATAATACTTTTAATATTAGCTTGGAATAACAAATTGGTCCAAAGTGTGCAGATAGGAGCAGTTGCTTTACTTCCCTTTAAAAACAGAAGACAAAACAACAAATACAATGTGTGACCAAACAGTAACATTCTGTTTTATAGTCTCTGGCAATAAGTTAATAATGGCTCTGTGGTGTGAAGGGCTCAGGACAATCTTAAAACAATGTGATATTTTGGCTATCCAGGGAACCATTTTTAAAGCGAGACTAGGCTTATTCACATGATGGGGTCCTGAAATCATAGAAGCTGACCTGCAACAAAAACAAACAGAAAGAAGGGGTTTTGATTCTATCATAAACATTTGGCTGCAAATCACCACCAACCTCAGAACCCACTTAAAAAAAGATGACATTATTTGACATTTTTCGTAGCAGTCAACTAGAAAGCTCAAGCTCTCAGATCATACAAATTTAATCATAGAATCACNGTTTAATGTAAAAATCCAGTAAGTTACCCAGTGCCTTTCATGATTAGCATTTTCTGTTGGCTGACACATCAGGTTTGTTTAAGATCACTAGACCAAAGCATGCAGACTTTCCTTCACTTTAGTTTTACCTTTTTTTTCTTTTCTTGTAATTTCCAAATTATCTATTATAGGATATTTTGAGAAAGTAGTAATAAAAAAAAAAAAAAAAGCAAACCATACAACAGAAGATGGGCAGTTTAAGTGCCGACTGTGAAATCATCATTATTAACAACAAAATGGTGCTTTATGACTCTGGAAATAAGCAGATTTACTAATCTGAAAACTGTCTTGCTTCTGCCGTTTTCTTTGCAAGTGCAATTTATAAGAAGCTGTCCAGCTGCATTTCAGGGATACAAGAGAAAGCAGCTTCTATGTGAAAATTAGAAATAGATTTCAATTTTCTTGCTGCCATTTTAACTAAACAGCCTGTTAGCCTATTTAAATAGGAGAACATACTGTGTACTCCTGGCCTAGAATACATCAAAAGTAATGTGATTATGTCTGTTTTGATACAACCCTATCTCACTGCTACCTAGATGCTCTTACATGAATGATACATGGAATTAGTTCCACATTTCTTCTCTTACAATTAGCATATTAATGTGCCAAACAGATAATGCTGTAAACCTGGATGCTTGAGCACACACAGTGCCTTCTTCATTGAGCTCCAGTGCTCAGCCCCTGCGCGTCCTCAGGAATGTATCTGCACATGCTCTCCGCCTCCTACTTGTCCTGAGAGCAGCCCTGACCTATGGACCACAGCTGAGATACTTTTGATGCTTATTTACTTTGTTGGCCTCAGAAATTCCATGAAAAAAAAAAAAAAAGGCTCAGTGTCAGGCTGCCCACAATGGAGCCTTTGCTTTTCCTACGTGTGTGTTGATGTGTGTGTGGATGCATATCACAGCTGCATGCATTCCTCAATAGATGTGGAGACAAGTAGAAGGGATTTGTAAATACCCAGCTCTCACACACGTGTTTTTGATATGTGCTTGTATGTATGTTCAGACCTATGGATAAGGTATCTGTCCATATGTACAGGGTATGCATCTATATGCATACAGGCCATGCATTTTTCTGTTTGTACATGTCATGTGGAGGTTTAGACACTCTCCCATGACTTTGTGTGCCGGGGATGCAGTGTGGCTGGTGAAAGTTCCTAATCTTCAGTCTATCTTGGTGAAACACTAATGAACTTGTAAAAACAGGAAGCAGTGGAAAACAAATGAATTTCAGCTGGTGTTTGAAGAGCTGTCAGATCCCCTCGCTGAAATGTTTCAGAGGAACATCTTTCTGATAAAACCTCTGAGAAAAGTGGAGGAGTTTCAGAAGAGTGATTGGAAAAACAGGATGCCGACTGGCAGGCTTCGCTAATGCATCGCATCTGTAAAGACTCCAGCAACTGAACTCAGCATTAGCTATGTGAGAGGCACGGAACTAGGGAAAGTTATTACATCTGAGTGTGATGGGAAGAAGGGGGAAGGGGAAAAGCAGGCTGCTCCCTTTATGCATCTTGAAGTTTGCAGTTTTTTGAGCCTTTGACATTTTTCATTCCATCTACTTTGCTGTCAGCACGCAGGCTTAATTCTAGCACTAATGAACAATGCTACTTTGCTGTCCAGTATCATCTTTCACCCGAGGCTCTCCAAATATTTCACAAACATTAAGGAAGCTTTGCAATACCAGCGTTGAGACAAGGCTAGGACTTGCTGGCTTCACACAGGATGCTGTAGTGTCTGCACCTCATTGGCAGATGTTATCCTCATTTTGCAGTGGTTTAAATCATGGAATTGCAGGATCCTCAAGTTTCTTTTAATTTCCCCTTTTCTCCATTCCAGAATTTCTGTGACTGTTACATTGACCTCCCGGTGCTGGCCATTGCTTTTGGAGGGCTACTTCTTCCACTTTTTAGGTCAGGAGTCTGTTGCTTTGTGTCTTAATTCCTTCTTGACTGATGCTCTTGAAAATCAGGATATGGGAGTGAGACTGGAGTAGGGCCCACATGGATAAAAGAGCTCCAGGATATTCTTTGTTCCTCCAGTCTAGACATGCTTTGGAAGGCTAGGAATTGGGTCCTTAAAAGCAGAAGGTACTTAAAAATGTAGAGTGAAGTGACTTGGCCGTGAGTTTGAAGCAAACTGTAGCAGAACTATTCATTACACAGCACCAGTCCTGGTTCTGTGGCTTTACCCACATCTGTTCAGTTCTGCTTTCTCTGGAGTTGTCCCCCTGAGCTGAACTACCCTCCAAGGGATGTGTGTTAGAGCAAGAGGCTGGCTGTAGGGTCTCAGTCATGTGAGGTGGCAATGCAACATGCCAGCCTTGCAACATACAACTGTTTGTATTTTCCCTCCTGCAGTCAGCTGCTTCTTGTTTCTTTGTGTTCAATCAATGTAGGACTCAGTACATGCTTACACACCAGCTTTCCTTACTCAGCAAAGGACAGAAGCTTCTGCCTCCAAGACATCTCACATCTATTCAGAGAATGACTCTGAGGATATGCACATGTCCTGTTTGAAGTCAGTGCACCCAATGCGTCATGGTGGAGCTGAGAACTGCCTTTGGATGTCTTTCTCGGGCTGTCACAACCCTCTTCAGGGGACCGCCTCCAAAAGTTGTAGGCTTTGTTTATTGCCTAAGCAGTTTCTAACATCCGAGTCACAGCAGCAGAACAGCAATTCCAAACATCCTGATCTCTGCAAGAGGATCTAACAGTGGGCCCAGGAAAGCCAAGGACGAAGCAGCAACTGCAGCAATGTAAACAGGAATACATCTTTAAAACAACAAGATGCAGAAAAGCCTCTAACAAAGCTGGTCTTCATTAAAGCACTTCTCAGCTGTCTATTTCAGCCGTTCCCACTGCTGCTGCAGTACATCCTAGTTCCTTCTGCTTTTGTGGGTAAAGCACCAGGCTGGGAGTTGTAAGATGTAGTTTAGCTACTGAGTTGGGCAAAAGCAGTGTCACGTTTCCCTTTTCAGCACCTCCCTGGTGAGTCTTACCACCCCTAACTCCCAAAGGCCTGTGCTCAGGATTAGTTTTATGTACATGAGTCCCAGCAGCTGTAGCTGGTGGGTTTATGTGTGTGTGGAAGGGGTTAGGAGGGCCGTGTGGGCAGGCTGAGAGCAGCTCTTCCAGGCAGAACTTCTCCCTGAGGACGCTATTCAGAGTACAGCTCAAAAAAAAATCACTGCTCTCACTTCTGAGTGTCAGGCAGTGTTTACAGAGATATAAAAATATTTTTCAATCATATAAAAATATCTACTTCATAATTTCTGTATGCCATGCTCCTTTCATAACTAATTAATCATCGCAATGTCCTACGAAAATTGTAATTATCTCAGTTGTAGTTGCCCCATTTCAGAGGCAAGAAAAACCCTGGGGACACCTTGCTGTATTGTACCAGTATTTTGTTGACTTCTGTGAGTCTGTGCACCTCTTAAGCACAAGACTAGATTTACAAATACTATCTTGGCCTGGAAGAAAAATCGACGATGAAATATAAGATGTGCTTTTACTTGTGGAGAAGAATTATTTTTATACTTCTAACATAATGCTCACCTGTCTATCTGTTGCTTTGCTTTGATCTGCTTCATCTTTTTGAGGCAACTGGTTTCCTAGGGCAAGGTCTGCCCTCAGTGAGCTGATTAGGTACCCTGTTCTAACACCCACTTTAACCCTGCCAGGCCCTTCATGTTTTGCATCTATTACTTGTGACTGGATAAATGGTTTTGTTGCCTTATTTTTTTTTTTAATTTTAGAATTGTATTTGTATGATCGATGGCTGTTTGAAAGACTTACAGTAATGATGGATTCATTTAAAAAATTCAGATAGCTGATATTTTGATGGTAGAATCTACTTCCATGAGATATACTTTGTGTATCTGCCAAAAACCAAGGTAGAATTCTAAGCCGTGTTACAGAAAGGTGATAGATATGTCCAGACACAGTTTTAGATAGCTTCTAAAGGAGTCAGTGAAGAAATGGAAATTTGTAACAATGTAATATCTTTGTGTTTCTTTGTCTAAGAGTCTAGACATTGGAGTTTAGAAGGATTTTAATTTTGGAACTCTGTTACTCAGTATCTGTCACACACATCTGGCTTCACGCTGTCATTCGTTAGTGTTGTCTAATGCTGGCTTTGACTGGAGATCAGATATTAAATGAGAAGGACTTTGTTCTCAAGTGCTTGTGGGGTCATGTCCCTTGATGCTGGCTTCAACCCCATCTTAACTATTGGACCCTAGTGAACTCAGAATCTTGGAAATGTTCATGGGATGTGGGACGTTAATGCTGCGAATCTGTTTTGCTGTGAAATCCTCTATTGTTCTAGGTTTGAGTTTGAGGCCTTGAGAATTCTCCCCATCAGAAAAATTAATTTGCCAGATGTCTTAAACCCTGTGCATTGACAGTTCTGTAGAAGGGTGGTATTTTTTAAAGCGAAGGATGTTTATTTTTGGCAGCTCCAGTCATTTAATGATTTTCCTGCTCTAGCTACCTTCCAGAAAACTGGCAAGTGTGTCCTCTTCCCATCTTTTAAATGTGAGAAGAGCCTCAGTACTTGGTCCAGTCTATGTAGTTGACTGAAGTCCAAGCACTATCTGAACATGGCGATCTGAGGAAAGGTCCAGTTCATGTGTAAAACCACACAGGTTACACAATCTCTGAGTCTGCTATTTTGCTTTTCTTCATTATGGATTTAAAGCTTCAGCCCAGATTTCTAGTCTTTAAAGAAGCATGTATGTCTGTTCATAATGGGGAAGAGAAAGAGAACTTTGACTTGAAAATCCTCCAGTTCTAATAAGGGAAACAGCTTTCTTATAGGTTCCCACATCATCAGTCAGCTCATCACATGCATACTGCTGCAAGACATTTTTCCTTGTAATGAATTGAATAATCACATCTGTTTCTCAAGCTTGAGAAAAGTTTAAAAAGTCATTAACATTCTCCTCTTTCCATCATTGGCAGAAGAGACTTTTAAAACTTTAGTTATTTATTTATTTAAATCAGCATCTCAGCAGCACAGACACGTGTGCGTGTGACCAGCTGTCTCTGTGGGTGTCTGTGTGGTGTATGTGGGGTATGGGGGTGTCTGGGTGACTGCGTGCGTGGGGTGTGAGGGGTATGTGTGTATGTATGTGTTGTAGAGGTGCTTCTGTGTGTGAGAATGGGGTGTGAGGGGTATGTGTGTATATGTGGTGTGTGTGGGTGTCTGTGTGTGAGCATGGGGTGTGAGGGGTATGTGTGGGTATGTGAGGTGTTTATGTGTGTATGGGTGTGTGTGTAACTGTGTGTATGTGAGGTGTGGGGGTGTCTGTGTGTGTATGTGAGTGGGTGTGTGTGTAACTGTGTATGTGAGGTGTGGGGATGTCTGTGTGTGTATGTGGGTGTGTCTGTGGGGTGTAGGGGTGTCGGTGTATGTGGAACGTGTGTGTATGTGAAGTGTTGGTGTGTCTGTGGGGGGAGGGTGATGGGGGTGTGTGTATGGGAGGTGTGTATGTGGGGTGTTTGTGTGTGTATGTGGGTGGTGTGGGGGTGTGTGGGGGTGTGGACATGTCTATGTGTGGGGTGCTTGTGTATGTGGGGTATGAAGGTGTCTGTGTGTATGTGGGGGTGTGTGAGAGTATCTGTGGGTTGTTGGGGTGTCAGTGTGTGTATGTGGAGTGCGTGTGTATGTAGGGTGTGGGGGTGTCTGTGTGTGAGGTGTGGGGGTGTGTGTATGTGGGGTCTGGGGATGTATGTGGGGTCTGTGGGTGTGTGTATGTGGAGTGCAGGGGTGTGTTTATGTAGGGTGTGGGGAGGTGTGTATGTGAGGTGTTTGTGGGTGTGTATGTGGAGTATGGGGGTGTGTGTATGTGGGGTCTGGGCGTGTATGTGGGGTGTGTGTATGTAGGGTGTGTGGGTGTGTGTATGTGGGGTGTGTGTATGTGGGGTATGTGGGTGTGTGGGTGCCTGCAGGCGCTCGCTGCGTGCTTCGTGCCCTGGCACTCGGACGGACGCAGCCCTTAGTTGTAAATGGCTGTCCCCTCGCCAGCGCGGAGCCAGAGGTGGGCTCTGGGGCAGCAGCGCACACCTGCTCTTGGCCCAGCAGTTCGTTTCTCTCCCATCTCAAGCAGGCAGGCAAGTTTGTGCGGCTGTGGCTGTGTCGGCAGGCAGATGCCGCCAGGAGACACTAGAGGGCAGGCGTTCCCTCTCCTGCCTCCCTCTGCTGCGAGCTCGCCTATTGTTATGTTTATGCAAACAGCCTTTGACATAATAGCTTTGAAACAGTTGAAAATTGGATTGTGCCTTTAGGCCAAACATTCAGACCACCACCTTGGCTATATTCATCTGCCACAGTAAATTGGGTTCAGCGTTGGCTCCGCATACTGTATTTCAGGGAAAGATTACAGCTTGGCAATAACTTTCGTACAGGAAAGACAAATGCAAACTCCTGGCAGAAACATTGGAGCTGTTTAGTTGTGCAACCCCCTATCTGGAGGAATACAGATTGTCCTGAGAATTTCTCTGGACATCTGAAGAGCAAATAAAACTAATTCTCAAGCCTGAATCTCCATTCCTTTCTTTTTTCAGCTTCTGAACACAATCTAATTATGGTTTAACCTCCTGAAATAAATACCTAATAAAGGATGAACTCATTACAAGAGTAAATTTACTGCCCGTTAGTTAGCAGGGATTCTTGCCGTGCTCCCTTTAAGTAATAATGTTACTGGGATTGAATGTTGTTTGACTGGTTAATCGTCCCTCTACTGCAAGACAGATTAGATGCAAAATAAAAGTCTGAGCAAAGCCAGTCACAGGATTAAAGCCCACGGTCAAAACCACTTTTAACAGAAAAAGATGTGCTGAAAAGAAGTGAGAGGCAACAGGCAAGAATCTGAGAGATGGCCTGAAAGGGAGACAACACTCCTTGTATCCATCCTAGTCAGTGTCATTATTAATTTTCTACAGGCTGTGTTGCAATTTTATTGCACATTTAAGAAAGCAATGGTTTATTGGGCCCGATCCCAGAGGTAATGTGCTAGGTTCAGCCTTTTCCAGTCCATCCTAGCAGATGTGATGTGTCCGTGGAATTTGAGGCCATATTCCTCTATCTCCAAGAAGTGTGGAGATCCAAATGGAAAGGAGGAGATGGTGGCAAGAGCTCTGAGGGCTGGCAGGAGTGATCGGAAGGAGAGGTTAGGGTGGGAGCAAGGTGAAGGCTGAAGAGAGAAGAAAAGCAGCAATTCCTCTGGCACTCTTCTGTGTTGCTTCTCTAGTTTCCATGGTGGTGCTAGCCCATCAGCAGATTAATGAGGCCATTGACTTTGCCAGGGGTGGAGAATATAAATAAAAGCAATTTCCTGGCCTAGCTCCCACTGAAATCTAATCCAGTGGGAAGAGAGAGGCTCTCCTCTTAAGATGAAGGCTTTTTTAGCTCAGGTAGTAGCTGAGCTGCTGATAACTTTATTGTGAAAGTAAGGTGGTTTTTTGGTTTTTTTTTTTTTAATATTGGACTTTCTGAATTCCTGCAGCCTTGTCCACCAGAAGTACCTGGTGTGCAAACGAGGTGACACATGTATTGGTAACAGGAATGAATAATAACAGGTGCAGTAGAAACACATTTCTTGCATGAGTACCTAAGTGTTTCCTGTGCTGGATTTTGCCCAGATCTCGTTATGCAGGAGGTCTCCCAGTCAGATAATCTTAACTCTGCTTTATTCATTGCACATCCCAATATCTCAGCCCCTGCTTTTAAGGCTACAGAATACAGTAAAAATGTTACCTGCCTAACACATTGTTCATGCTTCTGAACACAGAAGTCTTTTCATGTCAGCTTTGGAAGCAATAGTTACACTTGAATGAGAAGTAAAGCAAGCATGAGAAACTCTGCTCTGCTATATCCCTGATCAGCTATGATGAGCCAGGTTTTGAAGCAAAAAAACCCATGGTCATATTTTAAACAAATTCTGACCACCTGCCCTGTGATGAGTTACCTGCAGTACCTTCCACAGACGAAAGATAGCGCCTTAGTTGGAGTGGGACAGAAGAGTCATTACACAGTCAAAATTAGTTCACTTGATTTCTGTTGTTGTTTTGGTTTCCTTCTAGCTTGCTCAATCCCATTTTGCTGTCTTAAGTAACTTGGGTTTGCTAAAATAGTTGGGTGAAATATTTGATACTGGATTCTGCCAGAAATCAGAAGTCACTTGCTGACAATGGATAGGAAGTCACAGATCATAGGAGAATCATATATTTCTGTAGTACTCTAAGGAAGTTTTACTGCTTGAAAGAACACTTGTTTTACAAAAATCAATTAATCTTTTTTTTCCCTATCCCCAGCTGTTTCCCCCAGAAAGAAGAAAAAAATCTCACTAGATGTCTTCAGTATGATCCCCTCCCATTTATCAGGTCTCTCACACTGAATAGAGCAATATTTTTATGGGCAAAACTGAGTGAGCTGGCTGAGTTTTGCTGTAGAAGACTCTGATGTGCTAAGGCTCTTTGTCATATATCACAGTCAGAAGTCATTTATTATCCTGCTCTCCTTTGGGAAGAGACTGGGGCAAAAGATCCAAATTCTACCTTTCCTCTTCCTCAAGTGTGTGTTTTATAATCATCACTTATTAGCAGGATTATGGTAGCATCTAGGTAATCTTGCCAGGATCGGGGCATTATTATGATGAACAATGACAGAAGTCTATTCATTAGAGTCCAGAGAAATTGTTTTGCTTGGCTGTAAAAAGCACTTGGGCCAAGGAGGTCAGACAGCTTTATTCAAAGTCTTCTGCCCGTGTTACCAACTCTCGTGATATTATCAAAGTCTCCCACCATTCTGGGCTTTTCAGTGAGCAGCACCTCCTGCTGTCATCTGAGTCCACAAGAAGCTCAGCCTTCATTAAATGAGAGAGATGATTCAGGCCCTGTTGATTTCAAGTAAAAAGACTGTAAAATATGGGAAGCAGAAGGCAAAGAATTACCCTCTTGAGATATATATAAAATGCATATATATGTGTGTGTGTNTGTACTTTCTTGGTGCCTGGCTCGTTGGAGTCAGGATAGGAAGGGACCTTGGGAGTCCTTAGCCCCACATTTTTCAATCTACAGGCCTGTGCTCCCTGGTGCTGCTGCAGAGGAGGAAGGCAGGTGTGAAACACCTCTTTGTGTGACTCGGGGCCCTGCCAAGGCGTGAAGGATTCCTCATCATTTGAAGGAGGCAGGAAGAGTGTGGGCTAAATACTCCATAGATATTTACTTCATAAGGCAAGGATTTATTTCAGTGTTGCCTACCCATCCCAAAAGGATGGCTATTCGTTTTTCATTTAAAGCATGAAAAGTTGGGAGGCAAGAATAGTAAGTAAAGGGAGAGGGGCTATGATAAAAACAATTCTTTCCTCTTTCTGAAGATTGCCTTTACCACAGCCAAGCACACATGAATGCCACTAACTGTATCTCATTTATCCTTGGTTTCTCCTTTCCCCTGTCTAGCCCCTTTGTCTCCTGTCTCTAGGCTTGTCAGATATATTTACCCATCCAGGCTCCCAGGCTTTTGCCCAACTCTAGCAATGCTGAAATGCTGGTTTTCAGGAAAGCACTACTTAGAGCAGACAGAAGAAGGATCTGAATTAGAATTAACCCCCAAAAAGCCATTCACTGGAGATTTTTTGGTAGCCTCGATTTCAGTTTTGTTCCACTCCAGAAAGCTCCTAATAGAATCTATTCTGCCAATGTGATGCCCAAAAGAGAAGAAACCCTGAATTTTTTTTTGGTTGTCCCTTTGAACCACAAGCTGGGAGCCCTGAGGCCCTGACTGAGCAGAGCCTGCTGAAACGCTGATTGCCCCACTCACGGCAAACCAAAATTGTTGGAACAAATACTTGAACGAAACTCAGGAATGAGAAGGCTTTCCATGGATTGGAAATACCATTTCTCTGTTTTGTTCTCAGAAGACTTTGACGCATTTGAGTTGATGGTTTTGGTTTTAGAAACAAAACAGCTGCCTGGTCTCCTGAGGCTGTGCCAGTAGTCCCCCACTCCCAGGAACCCTTCTGTGTTGTTTTCACATTATTTTCCAACAGAAACCTATTTCACAGGAGAGTTTCCATCCAGCTCCACTGGGAACCTCCTGTCAGTTCTGACAAGCCTGATAGTACCAGGAGAATCACTGATCCCATTTTGAGCTCTGCTTAGCTTACCTTTGCCTTGCCATCCCAAACTATGTGTGAAGGGCCTCACTATATGAGGAAAAGATTCCAGGTTTAGGGTCTTCCTTCCTATTCTGAGAGCCTATAGGAAGAACTTTTGGTCCAGTCCTTCCAGGCAAAGACTTTTTTTTTTTTCCTCTTTCTTTCCCTTCCCTTTACAATTAATTAGCTAATAATTTTGCTACTGATCCATTCTTCATTAAAAAGCTGAATCCCTTTTGTTACATCTGGCCGGAACAAAGGTAGGAGAATTTATGTCTTAATTTTAGTTCATTATGGCAGAGAGCATCCCACCCCATCACTCTCCCTCTCCCCCTCCTCTTCCAAGCCCTCCCTTTTCCTTTAGAGGATCAGTTATCACTTTGCCCCTAAACTCCTCACACTCTGCAGCGGCATTGGAGGAGCCTTCGCTGCCCTTTATCTTCCGCTGCCTCATTAAGAGAAATGAACCTGAGTCTGAGAGAAATGACACAAGGGAAATAAAAATGTAATCCCCTGGTGCCACCTATAATGAATTGTTATGAAAACCATGAAAATATCTGTCTGCAGATATTGTTCTTTGATTTGAAGTCAGTGTTGTAAGCGGTAATTTTTGTCATTAAAGCTGTTAATCTGCGCAGCGCTCCTCATAAGTTTTTATGAAGAAAAACAGCCCTGCTGCCTACATGCTCATGCAGGGAGCTTCTCAGCAGTGCTACATGAACAGGGTGCTTTTGAATAATTAGCTTTAATTATAGCCAAGATGGTTGTCTGTCTCAGAGATGGGACTGTTTCATGGCAGCCTGCTGTCCACCGTCGTGATGGGATGGAATGAACTGGTTCATCTGAACCCCACTGACACCTTGTTCTCCCACCTGGCTGATGGCAGGGTGTAGACATGTCCTAAAGCACTGGGCTCTGTGTGTGTGTGTGTGTGTGTGCAATTAGCCACACTGACTGCCCCAAACAGAAGCTTTGGCATTTGGGATGGGACTGTAAGGCATCATTCTAAGTAAAGATGAATTGTAGAGAGCAGAGGAGTGTAAGGAGTGTTCTTTTTTCCTCCTTCCATAGCTGGCAGAGAGCTGCCCTTCTTCCTGCAACCCACCTTCACTTTCCTTTACCACATCCTTTACTGCCCTGAGATCCCAGATAGTTGCTTTTCATGCTGTGCATGTCAAGACAATGCTGAAGCCAAGACATGGCAGGGAGGGTTCCTGCAGCCCCCTTCATCAATGCACTATGATTACTGTATGCATTTCCAGTGCAATCACCATATGCACTCCATTACTCCAAGGATTAAGCACTCTGGAAAAGCACTGATGTTGGGAAGGAATGTAAGCATGGAAGTCTTCTGCTCTTTAGATTGCTCTTACTGAAAGGAATTATGAGCAGAAGTGTTTTCACGAGTAACTTCCAGCTCTTACTGAAGTTGCATTTTGTACCTTCAGAGCAATTAACTGCAGAAAAAGAAGGTGAAAATGAACGTGGCTCGGCAGGGAAAATGGGGAGAGATAAGGACATACAAGGCTTTGTCAAACCAGGGATCTGTACAGCCTCCCTTCTTTGGACACAGTCTACCACAATCTTCTCTTTGGCCTTCAAGAGTAGGGAAGTAATTTTTATGTAGCATAACTTAGAATTGCTCTTCAGAGAAAACAGGCTGTGGGAGAGAATGTAATACAAAATCAAAACTCTGATTAGCTGGAGAGAGGACTTACTCTAGGGCTGGCATCTGAGGCTGCTGCACCCTGTGAACTGGGACAAAAGGTGGCACACAGGGACTGGAAAGAGGTTCCTCTGCTGGTGGGCTGGTCTCACTTTGCCCCAGGGCTAAGGGCAATACCTATGTGAGCTGTGCCCACCCGCCTATCTCCTGGGCTGCTGTACTGGAAAGCCAGTTTTGCTGGATACCTCGCTCCGTTGCAGTTAAAATCCCAGTCAGATCATGAGGGTGTGATGCCTCAAACTATAGAATTCAAAGCAGTCTCTAACTATTAAAGATTTCAGAGGAGAACAAGTGCAAGAGGAATGTCAGACTTTGGAAGGTTTAGTGCACCTCTTCAGAGAAGTAGCTTTCTGGTGAAAAAGTACTGTATGAACCTGTGATTTGGTCTTGTAAGAATTTCCTTATTCCCATCAGAAATTAGATGGAATCCCAGTGCCGATTTACTCTAGGCAAAGATTTGGCTCAGTGACTTGACTTCCTGGATCTTAGCACAACCACAGACACCTCTGTGCTCTACAACCATTTAGATTCCCATTTGTGGAAAAGATGAAGGCTAAGACTGATCTCCACTGACTTTGCAGAAAGCCCATTGTGAAGTGCATGAGAATAGAAGCAACATTAGAGACTTAAAAATAGAAATAAAAGACCAGTAAAGAGAATGAGTTAATAAATCTTTCAAGACACCAAGTTGATGGAATAATGAAAACAGCTAGTGAGGCTTACCATGGCCCCTGCCCCTCAAAGGAAACCTCTTCCCCATTTGGTTTCTGCTTTCAAAACAAAAGGGATGTAAATAGTTTATGATTCAAGGCGTAATACATTCATTGTCTTTCCTATTCTTATGCAACTGTCCACTCAAGTCCTGGCATCTGGAACTAGGCAAGGTCAAGTGTAGACTCTCATGCAAAATAGATCAGGCAAGATGCCTGCAAGCAATGCCCATAGTATCTGTAGAGAAAGTCCATCATGTTTTCTGAAATTATCAAGAGTATCACTAGCACCAGGTCTTTTATACAGGCAACTTGGGGCTTTCTGAGTTCCCCAGGCACAGCTATTTATCTGCCCTGCTTCGAGGTAGAGGACTCCAAAATGTGGCAAATTACCCTTTATACTCTGAGCAGAATAGCAGTATAGGACAGACAATTCTTTCCTTGCTTCTAATATCCTACAGTTCAGCAAGTATTTTTCAGAATTTTTGGGGGATGTAAGAACGAGATGATCAGAGAAGAGGGCTCTGCAGACACCATTAACATGGTAGGCTGAATCTGCTGACAATAAGTCAATGATTCTTTCTGACATGACTCTAAGAGTAGCAGAAGGACATCTGTAGGATGACTCATGTTAATGGAAGAATGGTATGTATGACTTGAGATTTAGGACAGATGTCAGGTTCAGAGATGTGTGGTGTAAGGAAGATCACTTTTATTGGCATAGTAGCAGGAGACAACTTGTCAGAGTGATGTTGACTCCTTTTTTTTTTTTTTTTTGTTTTTTTTTTTTTTTGTATTGTTTTGGAAAGTCCCCTGTGAAGATGGCAAATTGAAAGAGCAGAGAAAGACCTGGCAACATCCTCTGCCAAATGGAAAAGGTTGCTTTCATAGAATCATAGANACTATAGGGTGGTAGTGATTCCATTACCTTCAGTTTGCAAAGGAACAGCCTTAGAAGACTTGGGAAGAGAGTCAGGGCAGTTCCTCCCTCTCAGACCTGTCTATGTGTTGAGCATGCACCATTCCCATAAGCTGCCTTAAATAAGTGACCCATTTAAAACAGGGCAAGCCCCTCAGCAGACGTCACTTCAAGGGTTGAGCAAGTCTCTTTCTGCCTTGCACAAGCATGCTCACCAACAGACAATAAATATTTGTAACTTTAGGTTTAAAACAGCAGAGAGCAATCCACTGAGTTAAATTAGGCTTCTAGTCAGATCAGAAGATGCATTCTGATTTCAAGCTCCTGGGCTTACTTTTCCTGCTTTAGAAGAAGTATTTCAGAACAGCTTTGCAGTCCAAGAGTGGCCCAGCAAAAACATTACACAACGCTGTGATACTTCCTTTTCTCTGTTCAAGAAGTGTACGTGGGTTGCATTCTTATATTCACCCTGGTAGCTATAACAAGATCTACAGTAATGATTAAAAAAGTATTTGCATGAATTCCAGTCTCCTCTCCTACCTTCTAAAAGCCAGGGTGAAGTTCTAACCAGCTGCCTTCGGGAACACGAATTTCAACCAGACACCTTTCGCAGTATTAGTCTTACTTATGTAGAGTCAATTCTTAATTAATATTGATGTACATTCTGTAAGGCAAAGATCAGGGCTGTCTGCTTCCACATGTGACCTGCACACTATCCCAGACCTTATACTTCCCTGGTTGCCTCTTTGGGCACATGACACTTATCTGCTGCGATCTCTGATGCTTTTTGTCCCTTCTGTTCACAGAAATGATTGCAGCTGGAATCTGAGTGGAATTTCCTGCACTCCCTGGTTTCCGTGTTCCCTCTTGCCATGGGGTTAGGGCAGGAAGTGGGATTTTTCAGAATACTTTGAACGTAGTGTGGGAGACTTCAGACAAAAATGAGGTTAAAATGGTATCCACTGCTGCATCTGTGTTTGTCCCATTGTCCCGTCGTTTATAGGGGTTTCTGTTCTCTGGGCACAATGGGATCCCCATTCATGATAAAGCCTCCAGACAGTTCTGCCTTATACAGATAACATAAGGAATGCCCAGAACAATTTGCAAGTTATTAGCTAAGTAATAAATTTCACGAGGCTCCAATGAACAGGCAGAATTGTAATTCACAAGTAGAGAACTCAAGACCTAAAACTGAGCACGAGTTGCTGGCTTAGAAAGAGAGGGAGAACCAAGGGCAAGGATCACATACCTTAAACTCCTGGCTAATAGGCACCCAAGCATCTCTCTGTGTTTTCAGGTATGTCTGTAAGTGCCCTAAAAAGGCATGTTTCTTTCTTGAGGTTATAACAGATTCCAGAGCCAGTGTGAGCTGAATAAACAGGTAACAGTATATTGTGTGTTACCTCTGGCTGCCATAACAGAAAGACTACAGACAAAGCCTGCTGAACAGAAGCCTTTGAGTTGCATTGTGCTTTTTGTGGGTGGAAGAGAAGGAGCAAGATGATGTACAGAAGATGCTGGATATAGTCTAGGACTTGAAAGCTAGAAGGTTTTATATTGCTTTTCTGCCTTCTCTGTTGTGACCTTGTGTTTGTTCCCCATCTGCATTTCACCTCTCCTCACACAGTCATTACAGCGATGAATCTGTTGCAGGTTGTCAAGTGGCCAGCATGCCAGGAGACTGGAAGCCATACAGTACCAGCCATTATGGAGGGCTGTTCAGCATCACGTCTCTGTCCTCTGACACCCACTGTAACCCTTGCAGCTCAAACACCCAGGGTCTCTAAGCTGTAAGGATGAACCAGCTTCCCATACTTTCACAGCAAGAGTCATGCTCTGAGCCCTGGCCAGCAGAATCTGGCTGAGAAGCGTGGGAAACTTAACAGAAAGAGAGAAAATCTGCTCTATCAAGGTCTGTTTTCCTGGGGCTGCAATTTCTGATGCATCCAGCACATTTTTTTGGGTAATCTGTACTCCTGGAGCAATATTTGAAAGAGTGGAAAGAGAAGTGTTTTATCTTCAAAAAAACAATTCCTCCAACCAATTGAGAGGGTCACGTCAGTCACTAACAAAGTAAAAGGAGCTCCTCAGGACTCAGACTGCCACCTTTTGCTGAACCCATTAACCATTTCCTCAATGGCAGAAAAGTGAAGTGGATTTTCCTCTTCATTACTTGCAGAGTGGGATATAGGTTTTTAAAGTGGATCCTTTCAGAAGAAAGGAATAAATTAATACTTTGGAGGTTTTTTTCTCCAGGCTAATCTTTATGTCAATGCAGGGGGTTCACTTTGCCTTATTTTCTCTTCAAGTCTCTATTTATTTAAGTTTAAAGTAGGCAGTTTTCTCCTTCTGTATCTCATTGTAACCACCTCATTTACTAGGAATATTGACTACAAGTCAAACAGGAATGAACTTATGGGAGAAGCATTCATTTAGCTTGTCCAACACCTAGGAACAGTTCTTATGGAGCAAATGGCTTTGACCCAGGTGAAGCACTTGGCACCTGCTTGCTACAATCACTTATTACAAAATTGTGATATTTATTTAGCCAATCAACACCTTCAGTCCTCCATTAGCAGCTGGGACCCACTGAAAAATTACCCTAAGAATTAGGTGAACTTATGGGGTATTCTTGTCAATCAAATTCATGAGAACTCTGCCAAATTTCTGCCCCTTGCTCCTGCCATGTTAGCTCAGTCTGGGACTGGTCAAAGTGTGCTGGGCAGTAGCAGATATCCCACAAATGCCTGCCTAGAAGGACCTCATAAGCCTGTTTCTAAAAGAGCCCTGCTGGAAGCACCATGTGAATGATTTTAGTAAAGGCTGTGAGGTATTCCATGGATGAGGAACATGATCAGAGTGCACCAGGCTGGTCCAAGATGGCCTCAAAGTTCAGTATGACCATTGGTGCAGACAAATCTTGAATGACAGGAAAGCAGCATATTTATCATGAGTGAACATGAATCTACAATGTTCCCACATTGGATGCAGACTGTGTAGATGGAGACTGTCCAAACAAGCAAAACTATTCCTTGTCTTCTTGTTCAGTAATGGTTCCTGCCACACAAAACCAATGACATTACCTTCCTAATGGGCTAATGGGGTCTGAGAGGCAAGATGTCATTTCCACTAAAATATGTACACATGTAGCGAATATTTGTCTTTGGCATTTGGAAATTTTTCAATGGAATTTTGGATGATACTTGAGAGGGTTGACATGTGAGATAAAGTAAACACGAAGGTTGGTTTTGGTTTTTGTGGGGTTTTTTTGGTTTTGTTTTGTTTTTTTTTTTTTTAAACTTTCCAAATTGAAATATTTAAGTTCTAACCAGCTATGGATTTTATTTGATGCAAATACATCCTTTTCTCTTTTACTTGCTATGGATGAGGCCTTGAGTGACCTGTACTAGTGGGAGGTGTCCCTGCCTATGGCAGGGGGTTGGAACTAAATGATCTTTGAGGTCACTTCCAACCTTACCATTTTATGATTCTATGATTCTATGACACAGTGTCACAGGAAGAATGAGTACTGCAAGGTGTACAGCACTGCTGACCAGCTGAGTTACAACTGCTACCTGTGAATTACCTGCAGAATGTGTTACTGCTGCTTCCTTCTCTTATGGTCCTGAATTAGGACTCCCTCCAAGATTTCTGCAATCAGAATTCTACTATCTAGCTGTTTCTGCATTACTGTATGTGCCTAACAATCACTTTAAAATTCTTATTTTCATCCCATAGTGTTCTTACTTTAAGACACAGGGAATTAAGGCCACAGAAATATTAAGGGTTACACTCACAAAAGCATCCAGATATCTAATTTCTCTTTGGTTGCTCAAGGGAATTCACATGCTGATAGCTCTTTATGGAGTGGAGTCTGAAAAGTTATGTGCAGACTCTAATTTTCAGGTGGAGATGGGTATTGCCTTACAAAAAAAAAAAAAAAAAAGTATGAAATTTATGTCCTGTGTCAGTTTTCCAAAATTCTTCAGGAAGCTTGCAACTAAGCAGGGCACTGGATTCATAACCGACACTGAGCCGCACCGCCTAATTGATGCATTTCATACTTGTAGGAATGTAGCCAATTTTTAATCTTTGATCTTGGTGTGAACTTACTTGATGTTATAAATGTTGAATTTTTAGTGTATTTTTGTACTGTTACAATTATGAATCTGACTTCTCATATTTATCTTCCTTCAGGAAACCAAGTAACGTGATTATTGGAATCGGTTCTTTGAAGCCTGCGATCCTGCAGTCTTTTTTTTTTCTCTAGGCTGTCTCCAAGCAGTGACACCATGTCTAGGTCTCATCATAACAGGCCTAATGAAAAAGCAAACCCAACAACCCATCATTAGGTTCATATGTCCTTTAGGATTCACTAATATCACAGTGAGTCAAGCTGCAGCGTTATCGTTTTGGCTGCTGTGTTTTATGGTCTCCTTGACCGAGTGAAGTCACCCGGTCATCTGCAGAGAGGTGTGGGGTGAGCAGCATGCTGTCTCCTTGGAAACTGCAAAGTTGTGAGGGAGGCAGGAGTGCATGTCCCAGAAACCAGGAGGGTCTGTTAGGAGATCTCCGCCCGGAATTTCACTAGAGGAAAACATGTCTGATAACGTGGCTTGCTAAGCCTTTCATCTGACCTGCTGCTGTCTCCGTCTCTTGCCCCTCTAACCTCCCGTTAAAAATACCAGCATGTTTCCTCGCTGGCCGGACATCCTGCCAGTGAGCTTTGGTATCACAGGGAGCTGAAACACACAGGGATCCTGCTGCTACCGTGTGCACAGTGGGCTGTCACCTAAAGCAGCATAAGCTGTGCGTGGGCAGTTGGCAGTTCAGCATCCCCTTCAGTGCCTTCTTTCAGAGGGCTTATCTTCCCCACACTGTATATGATGAAGGATCATGTGCTTACAGTAAGGGGTTCCCAGATATGGGAGCCGTGTGTTAGAATCACTCTTGCCAACAATTACCTGCCTGTGCCAAATAATTTTCTTTTCACTGTGACAGCAACTTAATATTCCATAGAAAGGCACTGCCAGCTTTGAAATCAGAATATGAGTTGTCTCTGGTTCCTCTGCTGAAGCTCTCCATTATCACAGATTCCCCTTGTTTAGATGACTTTGTCTGTTTGTTTGTTTTATTGGTATTACAAGAGTACCTGGGAATCCCAGTTAAGACCTGCAGCCCTGCAGCATCAGGAGCATTCTAGCCAGGTGCAGGATCAGCCCCAAAAAGGTCACGTGCCATGGTGCAGTGATGGATGAATTGGACAAACTGGGCAGATGTGGTTTGGAAGCAGCTTACTGCAATGGGATACACTGAGTTCAGCAGCAAGGTTAGCTGACTCCCTTACTAACAGAAAACAGTGGGAACGATCTGTAAGCACTAAGCATGAGTAAATGATAAGATTGAGTTTAGCAGAGGATAGGTATATTGGACAGGTTTTTGGCACAAGAGGTGGAGCAGTGTGGGAGAACACATGGCAGTACTTAAGGGGGAAGTTGGCTTGCAGCTTCTCAGACTTGTCTGGGACACAGCAAGCCCAGGAAGTTCCTAAGTATTTTCCTGCAGAGAAAAAAAAAAAAGAAAGAAAAAGAAAAAGAAGAAAAAAACCCCACGTTTTAAAAACACACTGAGATTTAGTTCTACCAGTTGTGTTTCACTAGTGGGCAGAAAAGTTTCCTAACTTTGTAACTATTTGGTTTATATTTCCTATGAAATTTATGCTGATTGAAATTTTAAAATGATGTATCTTTTGGTATAAGTTCTCAGACTTCTTATAAAGCCACATTTTAAACACCAAACATTGCATTTTTAAAAGGAAAACATTTCATCAAGAAACTCCTTGTTTATTTTCTTTGTCAGGTTTGCACAGGGGAAAAAACTGTAAAAAGTGCTAAGCACACTGAATGCTTTAGCTAGCTGAATTTTCCATGGTTGTTGAAAAGGTATTTTTCCTGAGAAAGATTTTGATTAAAACACCTCAATCAACTCCTGAAATTAGAAAGAAATAGTATTAAAGGAAATTTGGTAAAGGGACCTAAAGGGAACCAAGTGTCAGTGTTAATTAAAAGCCAGGGACTCAGCCTTTTCTCAAATCACTGAACAGGGCTTTCTTGAACTCATCTTGGCTTTTCAATGCTGTGTCAGGGTATGGAGATTAGTGTTGGAAAACATTCTGGAGACAGGAGTGAATGCTGCACTGTTTAAGAATGAAAAAAGTGCAGAGCAAGCCTTTTCCCTCCACCCCCCTCAGCTCTTGCTTCGGAGACAGGATGTGTCTCAATTTCAGCAGTGGCTAGTGGCCCGGGTGCTGGATGGAGGTTCTCTGTGTAACAGGAGGCAGTTGCTTGCAGGCATCAAACAAAACAAAAAAGATGGAAAGAATGAAGAGGTTCAAGGACAGCTTCTGCTGATAGCGGTAGGAAATCTGGATATAAACTCAGGCCAGAACACATAGCTGAGATTTCACAGAAACTGTTTGCCTAGAAGGCAGTGCAAGCTTACTGCAGGAGGTGGTAAGGGACACTGAGCATCCAGGTCTAGGAAAGGAGCAGTGTGCTAGACCTGCACTGGCAGAAGTGTATAAAGAAAAATTATGCTCTTTGTTCAGAGGAAAATTTTGGATAGGAATGCAACTCACTGCCTTAACTATTGAGGAAAGGAACACAGAAAGAGAGTGCTTCTGGGAGATTTCCACCAGAAATTGCAAAATCTTTTTCCCCCCTTTCTCTGCCCAATGCAATTAAACAGTAATAGAAGTGCGTTGCACAGTTTATGAAGCAATAATCCAGTTCCCAAATGGCTAAACCAGGAGACTGATGGCCAAGTCATTTATCCCAATGAGGAAAATAGATTATTGCTCAGGAAAGCAGCAGGATGGCATTGTTACAATTATTCTGCTGTCTGAGTTTATCAGTTCAAAAATCTAGATACAAATTCTTTCTCTGGGATCAGTTTCTGCTTTCCTTGCTTGCATTGCCAGTCCTCTCTGCACGGAGTCCTGCTGACTTTGCCACAATTACCTGTGGAGCAAAGCACAGCTCTCAGTGAATGAGAGTGACAGGATGAGGGTTTTAAGGCTGCAACAAAACATGGTAGCTAGTGAAGTCAGTGCAATTTTGGCTGGGATATGTGGAGACATAACATTATGAAGTAGGAATGTAACAGCTCTCATGTGACTGCACTGGGGATATTGTGCTTAGTTCTAAGCACCTCGTTAACAGAAACGTATTAACAAATTGGAGGGGATCCAAAGAAGAGAAAGTCAGTTGGGTATGTTGATTTACGAATTAAGATGGACCTGAGTGGCTGATGTCCAATCTGAATCCATACTGGAGTGCCTCCAGATCTTGCAGATGTTTGTGGGTTCAGGACTTTATGATCCCAAGTCCGATGGAGTCAGTAGAAAGATTCCCATTGGCTCCACTCATGGCTAAATTTGAGTCTGCTTGAAGAAACCTTGGCTGAAGAGTGATTAAGGCTAAGGATATATATATATATATAAAAATATATAACTTGGAAAAAGAATAAATATAGTGCAATGTGATGTAAGCTTGGAACTATTAGAAGAGTGCAAATGCAAGGACCACCGTCTTGGCTGACATACTGGGAAAATGAACCAGGGACCTTCAGAGTTGGAAGCCAGAACTTTTTAACATCATGAGCCAAGGTGGTCAGACTGCAGCGTGGCCCTTCCCTCTGGATCTGGGAAGACAGAAGAGTGCAGGGTGCCCTTGCAGATGGAATTCCCCTGGTCTGACAGGCATAAGGAACACCTTAGCATTAATTAACAGAGCCATTATTTTAGCAACAGAGTGATAAATTCAAGAAAGAAATGAGATTTGCAGCCAGTAAATGACAAACCTGAGTCTTAGTACTCACGTATATTTTCTTTTTTTGCATAAATGTTCTGAATGAAGAGATTGGACAGCTACTCAGACAGCAGATTGCTCTTGCTGATCATTTATTTTTTTGGTATCATAGGACTAGGAAGTAACTCCTCCTTCCTCCCTCACTGTACAAAATCATTCCTTTCTTTGATTCTGAGATTTTACATTAGGATGTGGTCATAATTAAAATTTCAGCTTGAGCTGAGTCTGCTATACAGGTGCTGGGCTCTGTCCTAAAGCCATCTCCCTTAAATCTGCTGCTGTATCTGTGTGTTTCCTCTCTAACCCAGGTCTGGTGGAATGATCCTGGCTACTCCTTCTATACACTGTTATGAAAAGTGTAGCTCATCTGGATGGTTTTGACAGAGCCAGTGCCAACATATGCAGCCAAATCTGAAGGACAGTTGCCTTGGTGGAGAGGGCTGCTCTTTTCTCTACCCAGCTCTTTCCAGGAATTTCATATCATGGAGATTTCCACCCTGTTTTTAGTTTGGGTGAAGTTAGCCAGATGGGAAGAGTGACAGAGACATCAATGTCTATAAATATCTGACGGGTGGGTGTCAAGTGGATGGGGCCAATCTCTTTTTTTTGTTCTCAGGAGCAATAAGACAAGGAGCAACAGGTATAAACTGGAACATAGAAGGTTTCACCTCAACATGAGGAGAAATTTCTTTACAGTGAGGGTGATGGAGCCTTGGAGCAAGGCTCCCCAGAGAGGTTGTGATGACTATCCAAACCCACCTGGATTCATTCCTGTGTGGACTACCCTAAGTGATCCTGCTTTCTCAAGGGGCTTGGACTCAATGATCTTTGGAGGTCCCTTCTAACCTCTAATGTCCTGTGATTCTCTGATTTTGTGATCTCACAAGCTTTTTTTCCCCTTAGTAAAATCACGCAAAAAGAGTTTTATTTACATATTGCCAATGGCATACAAATCTGACCCAGGTAGAGAGCCCACTTGTTCCCAGAACACCAAGAAACTTCAGAGTGATTTAGCTTAAAAGCTCTATTGTTTCAAAATCTGCATGTCTGCTGCTGCTTTGTTCCCTTAGCTTGGCTGTAAAGCAAGACCAAAACCCAATGCTGGTACTGTGAGTCTTGCATTCAGACCCTTACTATAACATCTGCTAGGTTTATATTCCAAAAGGCACTTACAATACGAAATCACATCCCAAACAAAAGACGTTTCTCTGCAAATAAGGAACCAATTAATGTCACAAAGTTTAAACCAATATATTAAAAATAATTAAAAAAATTAAAGCAAATGTCACTGCATTGATAGTGCTGCTCATGTCCATTGTGAGGCTGTTGGCTCCAGGCCGTGTGTGCTGTGATTGAATCTCTTTAGCTCTCTATCAACAGTGGATCAGACAGGGCTTTGCTGAGCGTTGTTTCTAAAGTACAAATGTGATGCTGGAAAGTCCCCAATGGATGTTGTTTCATGGCAGTGACATAAGATGGGGCTAAAATCTTTCCAAACTTAGTCCTGTAGGTGCCTTTGCAGACTTTGTAATATCACAGCAGGGAACAGCAACGTCACATCTGGAACATTATAAAATTGGCAATGCTGAAAAGGCATTAGTAAACATTATTAAGAATTCCTTGCAGGCAATTAGACTGCAACAATATATTTGGAGAAAGTTTTTTCTTTCTTCTTTTTTTCTTTTTTCTTTTTTTTTTCTTTCTTTCTCCCTCTTTTACATCTTTATTTCTATCTTGCTAATGAGAGACTAATGAGCCACAGACTTGTTACCTATACGGAATATCTCAACAAAGCTCTAGTGAACTTAAACCTAGTATTTACAGACTGATGACTGTTCACATTCATTATATGTTTTAAACAAGGAGGTACTACATTAAAAAAAAAAAAAAGGAAACAAGTTGTTCCTTGCTAAGAGACTTCTGAAACTCTAAATGTCAGAAGTTTCCTAATGTCGAGGTTAGAGCCTTCCACCTTTCCCACCATTTAAGGCCAAGCACAGCTATGTGTAATTTTTTGTGGCTTTCTGCTTTGCTGTTACCAAAATATTAGTCTTCACTGGCCTTTGCAAAACCTATTTGTTGGTTTCAGTGATTTCAAGAGATGTTTGTGTTTTGGTTGGTTGGTTTGTTGTGTTTTGGTGCTGTGTTTTTGGGTTTCTTTTTTCTTCCTTAGGACACCTGCTGGTAAGCAAAACCTTTATGAGCCCACTGTCTATGTAGGGGTGCATTGGCATAAGCCCACTGCAATCACTCCCTGTTCACAGCTTTTTGTGATCACAGTGTCCATCTTTTTTTTCAGGCTTCCTAATCTTAACTATCTGAAAGGATGAAGATAAGACACTGGAGAATCTCAAGCAGAGCACGCTTAGTTCCAGGCACAAGGAAATCACTCAGAGCTTATCAGCAGCTTTGATGTGAGTCTAGTGATTAGGGTCCATAGATGGGACTTGGGAGCCATACTTGAAATGAGTTGCTCTGCTGCAACGTTCCTATGTACCCCTGATCAATTCATGCATGGATAGCTTTTTGAAAATACTTTCTCCTATGGGCTGGAGTCCTAAATTCATCCTGAGACGTTAGGTTGGTTAGCCCATGGAGAGACACAGACAGCACTAGGATGTGTTCCTTAGGAGCACTGAACACAGAGACCTTTGCAACTGGATCCTATTCAGCATTTGAGCAAGCCCATGTCAAATGAGGGGAATTTAGTCTCCAAAGAGTGTGTGTGACCACAATATAAATCTGCTTGCACCTTCCTTTCCTCTTCCCACCCCAGAAGATCTTTTTTTGTGTTCAAGACATGACAAAGGAAGTTTCACAGAGTCATCTTTGCTCACAGAGGCAGGGAGACTGCAAACTCTTTTTGATTTAGAAACAGCTGTTTTGACATCACTCCCTTTGTGAGGATGTACAAAAGGTTTTGGGTTTGTTCCAGAACAAGTTAGGAAACCTTGAATGTTGCCACAGGAGAGTTCCTTGCACTGCTCACTTTCTCTTGGATTTTCCAGGCTTGTTTTCTTTCGGGATGTCTGCTTAACTTGTTTAAGATGCTGGTTCCTCTGGCATCTTGAATCTTTCACCTTAACTCTCTCATCTTTGGCTTCTCCCTTTTCCCAGTCTGTATCCCACATGCTTGTTTATTTTATCTGGTCCATCACAGAAGCCATTGTGTTCACTGGAAGCCGACGTCCAGGACTTGGCAGCTGCTACAGGGCTAACCAAAGTTTGTACCGCAGGCTTTTGAACCGTTCCTCCACGGGGGCTTACGTCAGCTGTGCAGGGTGTAACCTGTGATTGCCAAGCACGGGGTGGCTCTCCCACCTGTTCTATCATTTCTCCACCTTATGTGCACTTACTCTGAGGACTGTAAGCAATTACTCTGCTAGGTACTAAATACGATATGCAGCACATGGTAGCGTAAAATTATGGAGTTTGGGGCTTTTTAATGAGCTCAGGTGCAATACAAAAGAACTTTTTTTTTTTTTTTTTTACCCCTGTCCATAAAATTATATGGCTTGGAATCAGGGGTTTATATAGCCCTGGACAAAGCCATTTTATTTAAAGGGTGGGTATGGAGTGGGGGGTTGGGAATACAACAACAACAACACCCTAGTCCAGCACGATTATATGCAGATTTGTTCATAAATCTGGGCTACAGCAGATGTGCTGCACATGTTGAAAATCCAGCACATGTTGCTGGAACTTAAAACATAAACATGAACCTGTTTCCAAAGAGGAAAATCTGCTCACAGCAAGGAGCTGACCCCATGCTTTAAATAAAGATCAAGCTCATTCTGCCTATTGTGCCTTTGCCATGTGTTTACTTTCCTCACTTGGTGCCTAGGGTAGCTTAACCAGAAGAAAAGAAGCATTTTACCTGGTTCAGAAAAAAGCCAGTGGCACTCTGGGTGTAAGGAAACAAGAGGCAGGATGTGACCCAACTCATCCAGCTATCAAGGGTCCTATTAGACTGGGTCAGCAGTATCATGCCACATCTCTCATCTGTATTTTTAGATGCTTGAAGTCTTTTGCCCTGTAGCTAAATCTTGCAGAAAAACATAACTGCACTTCACAGTGGGTAAGGCTGTAAGATAAAGTCTGCTTTAAACACAAACCTGTGCTCTGTAGGTAGTTGGAAGTGAAGTTCTTGTAGCCGACTGCGTGATTAAATTCCTTTGGAGGGTAGCAGGGCATACTCTTGAAGACTCTGTGTCCTGACTGAGTGCCACCATACCTGCTCCTTTTAATAGTGACACGCTGAAATGCTGGCAGCCCCTCCGATCCGAGCCTGTGAGCTTCCAGCATTCAGCGTGGTCTGATGCACGTCTGATACATGTGGTAGCATGTGATGTGTTTTTCTCTTTTCTTGGCTTTTTATTTGGTCAGAAAGGGGTGTGGGTCACTGGAGGGACACTGAGAAGGGAAAGTGCTTTCTTCTTGACCCTTGAAAAAGATTAGCCCTCCAGGTAAGGGGCAAAGGTGACTTTCTGGATAATATGAGGCTGCTTACATTCCATCTGCTCCCACTGGGTGTTTAGACAAAGAAAAGAGTTCATTCTCCATCACTAGGCATGATGATGCCATGACCTACATGAATATAGAGGTTCCAGCTTCCTTTCTTCTTCTGGAGTAAAGGTGATGGTGGATGTGGTCATCTGTGTGCATCTGTTCTCTCAACTCTTCATGAAAGATGTTGAATTGAAGCATGATATTGAAATCTGTGCTCATCCACTTATCCCACTGCTACAGACTGGGCTGCTGGCTGCTCTACGACTCATAGACACATTTGTGCTGCTACTTGCATTGGCAATCAGCTGCAATATGCTGCTTATGGGAGGAGAATATTTGTCTGGAGATTTCAGAGCCTGGGAAACCTGCACCTCTCTGGTAAACTGTTCATATTTTTCACAAAGGGAAATGACTTAAAAATAGTCAAGTTGATGTAGATGTGAATTACATCAGAAAGAGAATGAGCAGTTTTTGCTGGGAACAGTCAGAAATAAAACATACCTCTTTGGTTAGTCAAAGCCAAGAAAGAAGTCTGTCTGAAGCAGCCCCCTACTTACTGCCACACTTCCTGCCCAACATCTTTCTTTGCTACTTGTAGTCAGTGATTGGGCTGCTGTGCCAGAAGTACTATGAAAATTGGAGGTACTATGGGCAGCGAAGCTTTGCCGAACAGCGTTGGACAGGTAATGTGATGCCTAATTGAAAATGGGTTTGCATTTGAGAAACAGTCACACGTACAAACTCCATTAGCTAATCAAACTTCCAAGGGGTTTTACAGTTTTGAAGCCCAAAGCTTCCTACCGCTGACAGTACACAGCCCAAGCACCTCACAACACAGATGGAGCTAAAAGGGCTGTCAGTGCTGACATGTTCACCTTAAACTGGAAAATTTTAAATGTTCCCAGCGGCCCAACTATTTGTCCTTCCACCTGACTACCATTCAATCCGTTACCCGCAAATATGGTAAGAGAAAGAAAAGATGCATTATTATTAATAAATGAATGGAGCTATTTGCTATTTATTATTTAAACCCTCAATACTGGCAGGCTTTAGTGATACATGAAATATAGGCAAGTAATTTATTTATTAGGGAAAATAATGATTTCCCCCCCCCCCCCCCCCCCGCCTTGTTCTGGAGCCCTCTCTGACCCAAACCAGCAGGGGGTTTATCAAATACAAATATGATGACTTGTAATTTTAGAGTCTTTCAGAGCACTGTAACTGACAAGCTTTTTAACATAAGTACATTGAACAAATAATTTATAGAAGTATTCTGGGAATATTTTAGGGTGTTTTATTACTACTTCTGAAAGCTATGGCATGTTATTGATTTTGGCGTATTAATATAACCTAAAAGTGAGGGCACATGCTTGCCTCCTAATCCAAATCAGCTTTGATGGCAACCCATATATTTTGCTGAAAGGAGCCTTGAACTAACGGCAGAGGTTAACAATTACACATCATAGCCAAAAGTTTAAGATAATGAATTTTGCTCGTTACACACTGTCCAGCTCCAGCCACAGGAAGCGCCTCACTACTCCCTCCTTGATGTCTCATCCAAATTTCTCCAGTAGCTATTTGTCAGATGTTTGAAGCCTTATTCCTGCATTTGTGCCATGCAATTTCATGAAGGCTTCCACTGAGGAGGTGTAATCATCATTACTGTTTTCTGTATGCCATAAAAACAGTGAATTTCTCTTAAAATGGGATTGACTGCTTGCTTTATATTTTTTGTATATATGTGTGTGTGTATACACAGGCATAGGTGTATATATAACAATAGCTGTCTATAAGTTACTGGATGTGGGTATTTCTCTATTCTGTTCTTTGTTGTTTCTGGACTAATGCTCCTGGGCTTTACAGAGATGTTCAGTTCCTCCTCTTCACATATCCAAAGGGTCAAGAGTAATGCTCCCTGGCTTTACAGAGATGTTCAGTTCCTCCTCTTCACATATCCAAAGGGTCAAGAGCAGTGTTAGTGGATTGGTGTCTCTAGCCCTTGCTTCCCAGTGACCTGGGTACCTGTTTAATGCTTCAGTGAAATTGGACCAATTCACCTGGCTGCTGAAAAGTGCCCAACGGCACTAATGCCTGATCACTGCCATCATGGTGCATATGTGAAGCCAATGACTAATTAAAGGGCATTGTTGTAGTGTTGTAGAGCGCATTGAGGTCTCCCTGTTGACTCCTTTCACTGTCTGCATGAATATAACAGTATCACGACACTACTGCTGCTGCTTTAGGAGATAAAGGCATAGGACACTCACTGAGAAAGCCTCTTTAAGGCGTGAGGTACTGTTGTCCTCAAAGCCAGAATGACCCTTGCATACCTTTAAGCCACGATTTATGTTTTAAAAGCCTATGCATGTGGAATTGTGTGAGATGTACTGAGAAGTATGCTCTAAAATAGCATTAAAATATAGACTTTCAAAAGTTTTTACTTTATTTGGGGTAAGGAATTCAATCAAAATAACTCTGGAGAGGAAAAAAAACCATATAGATCTTGAAGATCAGGGAACAGGCCATCTGGTTGAACATGCCACCCGTTAAAGTGTACCTTAATCCCTGCTTCCTGCTTTTCTGCCATATGCTTTGCAGTGTGAAAAGTCAGGTACAGAGCAGTGCCCTTAAAAGAGAAGTTTAATTCCTGGTCACCTAAACCAAGGCATTTTACATTCATCATAGTAGATTCATTCACATCCTTGTTTTCCAATAAAATGCACTTGTTCCTCCTGTCCTCGTGGCATGAGAGTGTCTTTTCCCCACCCAAGAAGTGGGTGTCATTTCCCCACCCAAGAAGTTTCTGGAGGAAGGACTTTTTCTTCATCTTTTTACACAATTTAAAATTTGCTTTGCTGGTGTTGGTGGTAAAACTCCAACACCATTTATGTCCTGGTGCAGTTATTGTCCTCATTCTCAAAGGAGCAACACGAAGGACATTGGGTTGAACTAGAAGTTCTGCGCTGTATGCCTGTTTCCATTGTAGTCAACATTTAATGATTTCTGAGAAGAAAGACTACACTGATGATTAAATGCAATGTTAGGCAATTGCAAATCAAAATTAATTCTTGGACCTGTTGCAAGCAGGGTTTTATCAGTATTGGTTTTGGAACATACTGGGCAGGGCTTGATACAGAGGACTATTTCTTAAACTCTGTGATTTTCAAGCTTCCTAAAGTCTTCAAGCTTTCAAAATAAGACTTCAAGCCCTGGCTAATTCTTGCAAGTTCATCCAGACTTCTAAGAACAGCTTTTGTGCTGGAACCTTTTTCTTAGGTTGTCAAAAGAGTTAGACCAAGACAGGAGGCCTTCAGAAAGGGCTGTCAAACCCTCTAAAAGGTACTGGGAATCAAGGAACTTGAAAATTTGTGAATAAGCTTAACTATTCATACACTGCATCCCTTGCATAGTGGTAGTGCATAGAGTAGTGGTGGGACAGGTCTTCAGCTTGCCCCAGGTCCCATGTCTCCTGTTTCTAATGTTCAGTTCTAATGGCTGAACTACAGCACTCTTTTCCTCCAGGTGCACACAATACAGAGAGCTCCTGTTGTTGTTTTGGGTTCTTTATTTTTAGGCTCAGTAGATTTTATTGGGTTATTTTCCTACCCTGTGAACACAGGCACCAAGTAGTCAATAACAATCGCTCCATTAAAAAGGAAAATAAAAAAATCTTCAAGTGTTAGCTGCACACACTAGAAATAAAAAGGAAAGGAGAAAGACGAAGAGAAAAACAGATGCCAAACATTGTTTTACATGTCACAGAGGCTGCTGTTCTATGGATTCATGTCTTCAAATAAGTGCTGGTAAAATGCTACAACAAAGGTGCATTGTATCACATTCTTCTTCCATTCTTCGATATTATCATCTCTGAAAATCAAAATATCTACTTAACAGCTGCATAATCTTAATTTACCTTTTGACTTCTCATCTGAGAACATTTTTGGCCATGACAGGACTCTCCTGAGGTTACAAACAAATCAATAGCAGAGCCAGGAATAGAAGACGAATAGGCCTTCCACGTTCCTTTTAGCTATCAGACCTCCTTCAGTTCAAAATCACATTGCATCCGAATCTGTAGCCAAACAAACACTAGGATCTTAGTCCTAAAAAGGACAAGCTCCAATTCCTCCTCTCCCATTACTTGGAATTGCATGGTTGGCATTCAGCACCTCCCTGGGCTATCCCCTCCCTAATGCTGTTACTTCTACTGTCTCCACAAAAAGCAAAAAGAAAAACAACCCAGCCTTGTGTCTTCTGCTCCTAAGCATTCAGTTCTGAGCACCAGTCACAACTGGTTTGTGTTCACTGCTTGCTTCTGCCATTGAAGCTTTATTTAGGCTTGATAGTGAGCGAAACAGTCAGGTGTAAGATTTTAGGTCTCCGCTCAGACGAATCATGCATGGTACATGCTGAGCAGCCCGAGTGTTTACAACAGCCTGTGACAGAACGTGTTACTCGTTGCCACTTGAAGCACAGCCATGGAAATATGGCATGTTGCACAGAAATTGCTTTTGCAGCAAGCTGAAAGTCCTGTCATTAGTGTCTGCTATTGGATTAACCTGCCACTCTGCAACCCCACCTGATACCAGCAGCGAGGACTTATTACTGGTGCTGACTTTCCTTCACAGCAGAGCTCCGGATAAAATCACGGGGTGTGTGGGTGGGTGTGCTTCTGTACACGTGTGGTTGTGTGTGCGACTGCTGTGAGGGACAGAGTCAGCTACTGAGCTATACAAGAGCTGGGAGTGAGTTCCTGTGGTGCAGCACTGCATCCAGAGACCACTGCAGTGCGTCATGTCCTGTGTTTGAGGATAAAATCTCCTTCTGTGTTGCTTACCCTCCAAACTACTTGTGTCTGGAAGGCACAAGTACATCTGGGGATAAAGGAGGGGTGCATTTTGTTTCTTATTTACACAGACTGAGCCCATTGACTTTACAGAGTAACTGGGAGCTAGTGGTAGGTCCTAAAGTTTTCTCCATTTAGTTCACCCGACCTGGGAATATTCGGATTATGTCCTCTCCGTTGCTGCTGCCACCCGGAGTGCCAATTAGTTTCTAAGCTGTGTTTTGGGGGTGATCGGGGAGACGCTACACGCTGAGACGTCAGGCGTTCGCTTTGCATGCAGTCAGGCAGGCTGCCGATAGATGGCGCTGAGCCCCAGCCACGCTGTGCCGGCTGCTGCCCATTGCTTACCTGACACTAAGTCACCAGAAAGCTCTGCCCTCCACTGCCAGCTAGGATCAGCTGTAATTTGCCTCCTTTAGCCAGGCAAGTATCTTAAAATAAACCAATATATTTCTATTTTTCTTGCAGCTGTTTGTCCAATGTCCTGTCCTCCCCTTCACTCTAATTCTGTGAAATACAGTCATTTTGTAAGGAGATGTCAGTTTTTTCTCAATCACCTGCCTGTGGGTAATCAGATAGCCACTGTATCTGGCAATAATGAACAAGTTTTAGTGTTAAAAAAAAAAAAAAGCCAACTAATGAGATAATTACCTAGGTATTACATGATAATGACTATGCACTTGCATGCTTGATGGTTTCAATGTAATTAAAAACTTTTAATATGTGCCTATTTGTGACCTGTAAGACAATTAAGAGGTTCTTAGGGTTTGAACTTTTCTTTCTTTGTTTGCTTTTTATACATACAGTTTTCTTGTCTTTGAGCCCTCTGATCTAAAGGCAGTAAAACTACATGAGACTTCGAAACAGATTTGGTTCTATACTCTGGAGGAGATAAGAGGATTGCAGCCTACAGACCAGTGACCATCCTGACCTGAGATTTCCTCAATAGGGCTAATGTTATTTGTTTTGGAGTAAATCACAGAGTCAAGAGACACTGTAATTCTAATCTTTGATTTAGCAGAAGATTTAGGCTGCTGCCAGAACAGTACTTTAATTTCAATCTGAGCATGAATCTTCTTGAAGTGAAACTGCTCATGGGCTCATGTTAAACATGTGCTTTAAAAATTGCTGAATCAGCTGGAAGCACCTAAAAAGCTGTTCTCTCATAAACTTTAATTCAACAAAAGGAATAGTCTTCATCTGACTAACATCCACCTTATTGAGATTCTATCCTGACACTGTTTAGGGATCAATAAATCCCTATTTCTTCAGAATATTATGCTCCTGTATTTAGGACTCTGCTTGTTCCTACAAGAGTCTTTTCCCTTCTCCTTTAGAAAGATGACCCTCCTCAATTGGTAATTTATTATTATTTCAAATCAGTACACACATAAACATTGCTATTTTAATTAGAGAGAAGCAAACAGAAGTCACAGGCTATAAGGCACTGCAAGTATGCTTGCTACTCTCACATTTTAATTATTTATTGGAGTAAATAAAATTAAATATTTTCATAGTGATCCAGAACAGGATTTGAAGTAATTACTCTGTCAAATTCATCAAAAATTCTCTCATCAAAATAAAAACCTTGATGTCATTGAATAATTTATAGTACAAATACACAGAAATTGTAAAGTATTATAAATAGAAAACTGGAGGGTAAGTGAACATGAATTAGTTAAGGGTTATGTTTCTGAAAGAGCCTGTCATAAGCTGTATAAATTTTTAATAAGTGTTTTTGAGGCCTAATTTTCAGTGTACACTGCATACCAACAACTACAGGAAATAACCCGAAAATGGTGATTTAGAAACACAGCTGTTTATGATAGAGGCCAGATTGTGGCTCCTCTTCCTGGGCCTTTCTCTCATACAATCTGAACTAATGATGTTTGCTACTGAATGCCGATGGCTTAACATGAATCATCTGCCTAAATAGCAAATACATTAAGTAAACCCAATCTCTATTATTATAGATGAATACCAAATGCTGGGACAGTATCTGGCCTATTAAAACCCCAACTGTTCAGTGATGCAGCTGTACACCAATGACTTAGCACCAGCTTGCCTATGCTCAGTCTTTTGATAGTGTTTCTGGTCTAACTGAGCATCTTTCCTCCTTGTGAGGGAGCTGGAAGGGGCACCAGGTCTTCCAGGGCACCAAGAGGGCCTGTTCTTGCAAGCTGCCATCTAGCCCCCAAGTGTAAAAGGAGCTGGAAGCACTCAACACCTGGCAGATTTATGTTCATTTCTCTATTGAGTTTTGTAAAGCTGAAAGTGACTCTCCATGTTACTGGTACCAAGGATGTGTAAGAAGCAAGACCTCTGATTTCAAGTGCTCAGACTTCACTTGGTCTTTTATTCCCTAATTTTACTGAGTTCTGGATCAAGACTCTCTGCCAAGAGGCCTCCCATAAAACAAATCATCAACAGAGCTGGACCTTGCCAGGCTACAGCCATTGTTCTCAGTGGATCTAAGATGGATACAAATATCAACAGTCTTTTAAAAAAACCTCATGGTAGACTAAGAAAATAAAACTTCTTTCTTCCCAGCCAAATGAAACCTGAGATTTATGGTGGGATCTGGATCTAAGGCAGCAAAGGAAACTTGCTGCAGCTCCACTGATGCCAAGGGAGTTCTGGATGCAGTGGTGTAAGGCTGAGGTAATGCCACTGGAGTCAGTGGATTTGTTCTGGCTTAATCCCATCGTAATGAAGCCTGGAAGTCTTGTTTCACTTCTTTGTTATGAAAGTTATTAGGCAAATTCTACTTCTATTCCAGAAGTAGTTCTAGGAATTAAAGAAAATTGATTTGTTGCCATTTGCTGTTTATCCTGTTTTAAGAGGGATCATATAATGGAGGTTTTTTGTTCCTTGGCTTCCTTGTAGCATATCACTGTTTTGGTAGACATGTCAGTTCAGATCATATCTGGCTAAAACTTTGGTTTTTGAGAGGCAGTCAGAAGCATGCATTTTTTGATCAATAAGCCTTACAGAAATAGAGACAGGTAATGATTTTCAGACAGCTAAGCCAAGGAAGCTTTATCAGATGTAGAATATGCTATCTCATTTCATGCATGCATCTACCTCTGGCAAGATTCTTTCTATTTCTGGTACTTAAAGGGCCTTAGCGAGGTAGTTCTGCTTGTAAATCTCTGCTACATCAGAAAGGTCAATATACAAGATGCAGAGCAGGCACAGGATGACAGGAAGTGGGAGCAGGGTTGGAATGGGTTAAAAATTGCAGCCCTTTTCTGCTAGAAAATGAAAAACCATGTAGGAAAAACTCATGGGAACTGTTAGGAAGTACTCAGGAAGCTTTGGAAAGCTTTGGCTTACGCAAACTTAAATGTAGCCTAAATTTTGCATTGATTCTCTGCACAAGGTGAAAAACACCCAGCTTGAGTATAGTACAAGACAAATGTATTGACTGCAGAGTAAACATAGGAATTTACTGCTGTACTGTGTTCCTTCCCCTTTTATCAGCCAAGCTTTTCCTGTCTGGCTGCATGAGCAATGCCACCAACATTTTGTGGAGGCTTTCAGTGAATCCAAATCCTGGACACTTAGGGATTTAGTCTTCTGTGTAATTACCACCTGATTCAGTGTTCCTCGTTCTGGATGATGTGGGCAACATTTGCCCAGCTGCCCCAAAGTTTACATTGTTTTACATCAGATTGACAGCAACCAAGCTTTTAATGACTATTTAATTAAAGGGAAACCAGTTATCATTTTGCACTTCAGTTTTACCTGTGATAAAGCTTTCTGTTCTAATAAATCTAGGCTACCAAAGCCTGCGTGGAGCACAGAGATGGAGGCTTCCATGTATTAGTTATTCACTGGGTCCTTCCTTTCTCTCTAGTTAAAAATTGATAGGCACAATCGTTCCTCCTACTTCTTCACTGTAGTCAATAGCATGTCACCCTCTGCTGTCATCTCAGGTCACCTTCCTGAACTGCTTAGGTGTAGGAGTCAAGTTTGGTATAGGCAAGTTAAAACTTTTGATAGTAGAAAGAGATATTCATTTAATATGTTGCTTGCTAATCATTATCAACCCATTTTAAAATGAGAAAGTAGCTCGTATAGGGAATCACTTAATTTCCCTAAGCACATTTGGGTCTCACTTGCTTTAAAGACGTGCTCTTAGCTTGATTTTTCTCTTTGGGTTTGGGGTCTCTAACATTTCCTCTTCTGTTGCTTGTGGTTTCATTGTAACATTATTCTCACCGCTTTTCCTCTTCCATCTATTTCACTTTCTACTCCACAAGGATATTGTAGTTTTTTTGGACGTCAAATGGAACGACAAAGGGAAAAAAATCCCCGCAATTCTTTTTTCAAACTATGAATAGTTTTCCTTTAAAAAAAAAAAAAAAGTTCTGGTTCATCTGCAGCCAAGTTTATTGGAAATGACAGCTCAAAAGTTCAGTGAGTGAGTGAAGTTCCTAGAGATCAGAAGCCCTCTGCTGTTTCTACTGTTTCCAGGCCTCAATACAAGGGCACCTTTTGGAAGTTTCAAGGTCAGCTGTAGGTCTATTATTATGTTGAATGGAAAGGAAATAATTTTGCACTTGTATCCAACTTCTTGTCATCTTTCTCCTTACCCTACTTGGCTTCTTTGTAGTACTTGAAGGCCTCAGCTCCATCTCTTTTGGCCATTGTAAATGGTTTGATTGGTGTTGGCCATGTTATCCCTTCTTTCCTCTTTATAAAAAGCAAATGATCGTGTTTCATTGAAGAAACCATTATTGCCATCAAACAATCTGCCTTAATTTTCACCTTCTCTGAAAGTTTCAACTCCTCATCAACATTTCAGAAGGAAGTAACTGTGTTGGTTTTCAGTAACTCTGAGGAATCCTACCAGTTCTGATCCACACTTTGGATAAGTCATAGCACAGAGACCACTTTGGACAAAGGATGCACTGGTCTTTTCCTTTTATTTTTCCCTCTTTGCTGCTTCTGGGTTTTTTGAAGCATTTGTTCAAGCCCCCTGAAGCGAAAGCGGAGACATGAATCTCTACAAAGTTCCATTAACCAACCATCTCTCCTAACTGGCAACATGGAACATTCTAGGATCAAAATTGTGTATATATTATGTCAAGAATCATAGCTTTGGCTTCCTATGAAGGGCTCAGTCTGGTGCGTTAAATCAAGCACTTGCAGGAAGCCCACCCACATATATTTTTTTCTCAAACACCTCTTGATGACCTTTCCTCCTTCTGTGTCCAGCAGAATATTGCTATCATTGGTACATTAGTCTGGCTCAGTCCTGTCTGACTGTCTGTAACACAACACCAATTCAGCATCATGCTCCTCGCCCTACCTCCCTTGTTCTGATTCACAGCAAAGATAAACGGGACGCCAGGACATGTCACTCTCAGTTACTATTCTTGCCAGTGACAGGTTTTAAACTAGGGGTCAGGATTAAAACCTAAGTGTTGTTATGCCTTAAAGCCCCTCCTGTGTTTTGCTTGGCACACAGAAGTTAGTAGCAGCTTCTTAATCACATATGGTCACTGGGGCTGAGTGCAGGACAGCAGAGCAGCTTCAGCTCTTAACTCTTAACGATTTCCTTGGCATTTATGGAATACTCCTAAATGCCACCAGTGTAACATGGATGATGACCGAGCCTTCTCCCACCCCAAATTCACTGTAATGATTCTCTCTTTAGAGCTCACATAGGACTTTTCATATATGATGCCTAAAGTGCAGTACCCATCTGTCTGAAAGCTAAAGACTAAAGGCACACTTCAAGTCTGAGGGTTTTAATTATAGGTCAAAGGAAGCAATGCAAAAAGAACAGACATACAGAGAAGAAGCTGTGTGAGGTCCTTGCCTGACAATAGCAATTGTCTTAAATAAAATGATGGAAGTGCCTTCATGCAGTCTTATGTCCATGACTATCTATCACTTCCACGCTGCAAGAAGCAGTGGCAGCATCTGATCTCAGGCAGTGCGGTGTCATATGGAGATCACTATTCAGAAAGATAGGAGGTCTTTATTATCTTCCTAGGAGAAAAGAAATAACAGCAGAAGCTCAGGCTGGTGGGCAAGCTTACTGCCTGCTTCTGACCTGCCCAGAGCGGTCTGGCAGGTGTGAGAAAGTTGCATTAACTCCCAAGCACATATTGAGTGGATTTTCAAAGAGCTTTTGATGACTTATAAAGCAGAACATGGTTTGAGGTTTGAGTGTTTATCTGAGCAGCTGTCTCCCTCTGTATGTGCCTAAGCACTGTTTGACATCATTTAAAGCTGTTTTACTAGCCATTCCAAAACAAACAAAGCACAAATAGGTTTAACACCTTTGGAAGGCAACTGCTTAGTTATTGTGCAGAATCCATTTTGGGCTGGAGATCTGTAAAGCTGAGTCAATACACTGATTTGAATCTAAGCTGCAAGCTTACCTTTTGACCTTCTAATAGAGCCTTTTTTCAAGCCACATATTATTGTGCCTTTATTGTCAACCGCCCTGCATGCATTTGCATGAGAAATACTGTGGGCTCTTGCTTTGAAGTGACACTATCTAGGAAAGAGCTGGAAATAAAACTTGCACTTCTGTCCCAGCTCTTCTTGCTTTACAGAGGGATATTCTTGTGCTGCTAAACTGAAGATCTGGAGCTCTTTCATATCCTTAGCATCCACTGCCTTTGGTGGAAGAACTGACCATTGGGCAGATACATCATTTTCCCTTGAGGAATCCAGGAGGGTTGTGCTAAGCAGCTGCTCCTCTCCAAGTCCTCTTTGTCTCTTCTGCAGCTGCTGCTGAAGTGCTGCTAGGTGCTCTACCGATGATACCAGGGGCTCTGATGTCTTCAGCTTATCGAATAACCTGCATTAAGCTGCCATTGCTTTTAGAACAGTCTATGCAATGACTGAGAGGATTGACTCAAGGATGAAGGTTATCTTGCTGAAGGTCTACTCAGGTCAGACAGAAAACACTTTCAGGAAGGAGGAAATGTCTGGTGAACTGGAAGCAGAGGGTAGCAAGGGGAGCTGAATCCTTCCTTCCTTTGCTACTTTCATGATGTTAAATACGGTGACATAAAGTGTCCCAATTTCCTTTCCTAGAGTCTTCTTAGGTAGCATTTTATATCTGGGCTTACAGGCAGAGTGTCAGGACATTATTTTCTTATGAAGTATGGTCACTGATTGTATTTTGGACAGGCTACACACCTTGAAGCGTTTAAACATAGCCTAAAAAGTCTCAGACTTTCGAGACCTAAATCCTCATCTAGAAAGTCAGGTTTATATTTAGAAGTGCTTGTTTGCTGTAGCTATTTTAATTTACTTGAGTTTCCTTGCGGTGCGTCCTCAGAGACTTTACGCTACCATGCTTTGAGCAGGCACTTGGGCAGGAGGGACATTGTGAAAGTTCTCAGTGTCTTCACTCTCCTCCATTTCCCTCTGTTTCCCTCGTGTCATAAATGCCCTTGTATTTCTTTAGCACTCTGGGAAAATAGGAGCAATATACTGGTGTAATTTCCTCAGAGAAGAAGTGAACTGCCCAGGCTCCTTGGGCCAAAATTCAAGGTAGAAAATAAAGATTTTGGGTTCTTACCTTGAAACACCTTTAATAGCTGAAATACTGGGAGCTAAACTTGGGCCAGGGCTGCATGACTCTCAGCAACAAATGGCCATCTGAAAATCCAGGCTCTGCAAACTGAGTGTGCCATAAAAAGGAAACATCCTTGAACTTTCTGAAACTGTCAGTGTCACGTTACAGAAACAGGGGCCTGTCAGTTTGTCTGTTGGCTAGGCAAGGTCCTTGTGTGACCTCCATTCCTGGGTCATCTCAGTACCTTAAGATCTTTTATACTTGTTATATTCACGGGGCTGGATTCACACAACAGACTTTAATGAAAGTCAAAATAATATAGCAGATTTCCTGACTAAAATGCTCTCTGTGCAGTCTTTGCTTGCATTTCTTCTAAAGTCAGTCTTGCTGGAATTCTGGCAAAGTGCAACCAGAATCTTCCCTCAAAGAGAGCACAAACACAGGCACCAGAATAGATATCTGACCCCTTCACCTTGTGTTCCCACATGGCAGCACTCTACAGTTGCCACAGTGCCACTGCACTGGCTCTTATAAATGATTCTGCCGCCCCACACCGTGATTAAGTATTGCTGTTATAAACCAGATACCTCTCATGTTAATAACAACATCTGCTAACTAACAAATTGCTCATTAACCAAGAGTAGCAGTGGATTTCACCAGATTACAGCTCTGCAGGTCTTTTACGAAGGAGCTATCACGGAAACCTTGTGCCTTTTTAAAGATTCAAAGTCATTTTCCTCCTAGTATGGAGCTCCTTATAGCAGTGGTTATCCCATACGCTTCAGTATTATGTAAAAGCACTGTAAGGTGATACTTTAAAAGAACAGGTACTTTCCCATAGTATTTTACAGAATAAAATGTCTTTTCTATATGCCACCTTTGAAAGGATTCCTGAACAATGCACCAAAACTTAGCTATAAACACACTACTGTCATATAATAGACTCTACACTTTACAATACCTACAGGGAATCACTTTTAAAAGTCTGTAACATACAGTAGTTTTTTTTATATGAGTGACTGAGTCATATAAAAATAAAAATTGATAAAAAATAGTAATAAATCTGGATTTTATATCATGCACCGAGCAAAGTCTAAATGAAACTACTGTATTAAACCTTCTATGAAGTAGACCTAATTAATTAAAAACACCAGGGTTAAGGAAATTAGCCATCAATCTCTTAGCTTAAGTAGGGGATGAGGTACATATGGTAGCTTACCGAGGAAGAAAAATGAAAGACCTGTTCTCTCCAGACTCACACTGACATGATCTAGGGGAGGTTAAATATGAGCTGCTATTCCCAGGGAGACTTCTCCTACAGTTCCTCCAGCAAGATGACTTTCCCAAAGCCCTCAGCAAGTTGGAGTGTGTCACTTATCTCCCGCTTCCAGAACAGTGAGTGGAACAAAGCAGGCTTGCAACGCCTTTCCGAAGGAGTCAGACGTTGATTGAAGTGGCAGTGGTACCACGGCAGAGGGATTTCTCTATGAGGTCAGACTAGCTGCTTACGTTGCCGCAATGGAGTTTGCCAGCACACCTGGGAAGGAAAAGGAGATGCTGATGTCTCCTTTCCCTCCAGAGACAGTTCCAGCCCCTAGGAGGATCACTCTTGCCTGCTGGACACTGGGCCTGACAGAGAGGAGCAGGACTGCAGGGTGACTAGCAGTACTGTCTTTTGGAAGGCAGCCATGGCAGAAAGGCAGCCCCAGTGACTTGATGGGTGGTTTCAGCTTCCAAATTGTCAGTGTGTTGAAGGGGACAGCTCAGGTGACTGCTCAGTGAAACTTTTCCATTCAACCCTCCCTCACCACATTCTCTCCAAGTGTCAACATTTTGGTCAAAATGGAAAGTTTTGTGAAAAAAAAAGATTATTTTTATTACAAGGTCTCTGTTTTTCATGAAATGACTGAATGCCCAAGAGAAAAAACTTCTAGGCGCTAGTTCATTTCTAAGTTCAGATCTGATGTGCCTTTTCACATGGCTCCCTCCAAAAAATGGTGATGGAAGAGGAAAAATATGTTGCTGCATATTGATGAATGAAAATAACCCAATGCTTGTTAGACCTATTTTTTCAGTATTTGTCTCTTCACCATCAAAGATGCTGCAAATAAGAGATTTCCTAGGCTCTTCCTCAACAAGGGCACAGGCATTCAGATGGGTTGCTTGGGGGGTGAAGCTGTGGATAGTGACTTGGCTGCGCCTTGGAGAAGTGAGTTCAGGAACAGATCATGGAGCATCTTTCATGTTCTTGGGTTCCACAGTGACAGCTGTTGTTTGGTGCTATTTTTTTTTCCCCAGTAAAATAATATGTGGACAGCAGTGTTTTAGAATAGTATTTTCATAATTTCCCACTCTCTTAACTGGATCCTATTTTCTTGAATCTTGCAGCTCCCCAGGATGCCCCTCAAGATGCTGCAGTTGCCCGAGAGAACTCTCAGCCAAGGACTTTGCATGGAAGTAGAAATAAAATTCAATAGCATTTGGACAGAGAAGTCAAAAACTGATGCAAAAATTAGAAGCAAGCCATACATTGCTTAGTGTTTTGCTCAGAATTTCTCAAATGCCACACAGCTGGACTTACTGAATGCTTAAACAGTGGAATGGAATGAAGTTAAGCAGGCACTGTGGAACACCTGAACAATTCCTGGTACTATTCTATTAATTTCATATTTCTTCATCCATTTGTATCTCCCATGAAACCCTCAATCAATGTGATGATTAATTTTGCATGCACATGCAGGTCATATCTCCTCTTCACCTCACTGCTACTTTTTATTTAGCCCTAAGTCTGATAACCTAAGGGGAAGGTTTCATGTTGCACAGAGATCTCTGATGATGAACTGCACCTAAAAAACAGACTGACTCCTGTCATATGAAAAAAAATTCCCCTTTGGATCAGAACTGGAAATTGTGTCCTTATGAGATAAGTCAATTCAAGTGGCTGATTGAGCAGAAAAATACTAATTTATTCTGCAAGTCAACCAGATGCCTGAGCTGGTCAATGACCATAAGATGAACACATCCATCATGGAAAGGAGAGGCAGAGATGTGGTGCAAACAAAAGCTGAAAGTGGGATCTCCCTTTGCCCAGGGACTTTCCATTTGACCAACCTGGCTATAATGGGAAGATGCACCCTCAGGAGTAGCAGAGATCCCCCACATCAAGTTCAGGGACTAAGCTTGTTTGCAGGCTCTTGAGAAGGCAGAGGTATTTGTGGTGAGAGATACAGTTCAGAGTTGAAGTGGCATTGGGAGCATTCTGCACTTGAGCTGAGCTAGTGAATACAAGCAGCTGCTGCAAATCACCTGGTGGCTTTTAGTAGAGGAAGGCCCAAACCTTAAAGATCTTGCTCATTATTTCTTATTCATCCTGTATCCACGCAAACCCTTCATTCTGCAGTACAGAGTAAAACTAAAGATGGAGCTTGAGACTTGACCTCCCATAAAAACCAAGTTTACAGGCACTTGTTTCTCAGTGATCCGTTGAAAGAAATGATTCTGTGATACGTGCTCCTACAGACACAGCCATTTACCTCAGGATTGCTACAGATCGAGCATCCTAAAATCAATACTTCATAAAGGGGATTCTAGGCACATCAGCTAGCCTCCTAAGATAAGGTGGGATAAATTTCTCATCTCAATAAAGAGAAATAAGACACTCTTTAGCTTCATAATCCATCTAAAATCTTAATTGTCTCCTGTTGTTCTTCTTCGCCTGAACAGGAAGCCAAGAGTGACTGTTCCCAACTTTGGGGAACATTGCACACAATGAAAGCTGGCAGACCTATGTGATAAGGACTCAAATTGCCATTTTTGCAAATATCATGAACTTTTGAAGTGAATTCAGCACACACAAAATGCATTTGTCTGGAAAGAGTGCATGTAAGTCTCCTTTTAGTGTTACATAACTTCACTGCTGGCAAATTCTGGTGAATAAAAAATAAAAGTGTTACCAGTGAAGCACTGGTCTTTCACATTTATAAACAATGAAGCCTGAACAGAGAGATCAACAGAGCAGTCTAAAAATGTATCTTAATGTGCCTGCAGGGACCTTTACAAAAAGTCACTAAGATAAGGGAGTTTTGACATGACACAGTGAGCCATGAAGGAGCTACTTTTAAAAGAAACAATACATTTGAATATTCAGACCAAGCACCAAGCAGTAACTCACAAAAAAAATACTACACTCAAATCTTCTGCAGCTTAGAGCTAATTAGACCTATGCCTCAGAACGGCCCAAGCCTCACACAATGTGGCAATGGTTATGATAATTATATTTTCACTCCGTGTTGGGCTGTGAGTTATATGCATATTGCCTATAAATGCTAATGGGAGCTATGTATGTAAATCCCCTCCTCAATGAGGTGAGATTATGTCCTGATGTATCTTAAGTAGCATGTAAGTGCAGCAATTGGGTGGTAACTCCTCAAGACTGGAAAACTGCAGGGCTTCGAAAACCTTTAAAGGGAAGTGATAGGTGTGTGGATAGGTTGCTAACTGGGGAAGATGGGAATAGAGACCTGAAAATCAGGAATTACCAGTGACCACACTGATTTTCTCAGCTTGCATTTCCCATCCAAAATAAGCAGTGGTAATGATGCAAAAGCAGCATCGATTTCCTATACGTAGTAAGAACTTCATCTGCATGGGTACATACTTTCAGACATTTTAAGTTATCTGATATATGTCAGGACTGCAGAAGGTTAGACCCATTGTATATGATCTAATTGATGCTAGTCATGTCACCTGGACTGCAAAAAGTTACCATTTCTGATTGCATGACCATTCCTCCCTTTGAGCAACTTATTTGCTACCTGAAGACTAATTAAACTGGTTTGATAGTGCCTAAGTAGCCAACTGTGCCCATAAGGACATAAACAATATATACAAAAGAGGTAGCAATGTGCAAAGGGACATTCTTTCCTCTGTCCTGTAGTCTGCTGACTGTAGGACTGGTCATACACTGTATTATTTCTGTTAGGCCCTGACTTGTGCCTTGATGTGCAGCATCTCTGGATCCTCAAAGCACCATTCCCGTGTTTTAGCTCGAGGCTTTGGGGATAGCTCTGTAGCAATCACTGCCTGGGCTCTGGAAGCAGTCAGTCTTCTGAGAAACATGCAGATCTTCCACTTCCCCAGTCTATCACCAGCTTACCCCAGCATGCATGCTCCCACGCTTCTTTAAACAGACACAAATCTGACCTGCAGCAGGGCAGGTCCAAACCCATGAGTCTGAGCAGCTCACTGCTTTTCAATAGAAGCCTGTCCCAAAGTGACCGATAAAGTGCAGTTCTCTGGGGAGGCAGAGGAGAAATTCCCTTTGCTGGAGGCGGTCTCCACATCGAGGACCTAAATCAGAGTCATGTCAGCTTGTCACATCACCCTCTGCAGCATCTGAGGTTCAGAAAGTTTCCAAGCCGTTTCCTGGTTCTGGCCTCAAATGGCAGAGCTGGAGCAGGAAATGCAATGTTAGGGTCACGCTGTCCCTGTGATTGCTGCTGAGGTGATGGCAGGGTACTCGATCTCCTCTCCTGGTATCTGCTTTCCATTAGGAGGAATCCACTCCCCTCAGCAAAGCAAAAACCCCTAATTTGCTACAGTACAAGTTTGAGGGGGGAACAGGCTCTAAGCCTGTTTGACAATAAATAACAGCAAATCACATATGGGAGGTTTCCTGACCTGGATAAGGACTTTGCTGGAGTGTGCCCTGAGATCCCTAACTCCATGAAGTCTGGACTGGAAGGGAGAAGCTAGACTGTCTTTTGGAAAGTGTTCCTTCACACAAAGAAATTAGTATCAGCTCAATGGCACAAATGACCTCCAAGACGAATGGTCTTGAGCAGCACTTGAACAGTAAAGTCTCCCATTCTGCCCCTTTCTTTGTATTACTCTGTTCTTATTCTAAGTATTTATTTACTGATTATGAGGAAAACCACACGACCTCACAGGACCCCCAGCAGGTGCTCACAGCCTCCACAGGCTCCTCGAACAACCATGGTATTCTCTCCCTGCCTTATTATGGCCTTTTCTCAAATGTGGGAATGTAGAGTTCAGACCTGCTGGAGTATTTGGGGGGATTGCAAGATATAAATAAGCCAGCTGGGGCTTCAACCCACCAGCTCAGCAACATTATATCGTGCTAGTCTTTGTTTTCACTGTATCACCTATTTTTCGGACCAGCGGTATAACCAAGTTGTAAACTGCACACCTTACAAATCAGTCTATCCTGACATTGCTGGAGCGTTCATTACAAGCTGTAAAAAAACACTAGCAAGGAAGGTTTCAGTTCTGCAGCCCAATTTTCCATTGCAATAACCCAATTAACTGGTGTGTGTTTGTTTTACAAAGCTCTAAGCTACAATAAACCATGCCGATACACAGGCTGCAGAAAGCTTCGTAATTAGGACAAGGTGTACAAATTAAACCACTCTTTTTAAACTTCAAACCAGCTAACTTCTGACATACTGTACTGCTGGGGCTTCTGGGACTAAACCCAATTAACATCGTAGTATTTTATAAGCATCGTTTTAATTGCATTTGTATGCAATCTTCTCTCCAAGAGCCTTTCAAGGTGCTAGCCCTCGTTCAGATTTTATTACTTCAGTGATTTAAATCTCCTCTATCTGTGCTTCCCGTTAATAATGACTAGTGCTGCTTCAAATGCCGGCCCAACATAAAACTGAGCTCTCCAAAGAATTATACTTTAAAACAGTTACATTTAACTTTATTATTACATTTTTAATTTTTTTTTTCCCCCTCTGTTTGAACATTTTGCTGTGAACCATTTTATCAAGCTGTCAGTGCAGGAAGTGCTGGAAGAGTGAATGTTTTACTTCTCGGTGATTTGCTACGGCACAGCCTCTTGGCCTACCTGTGACTCAGTTTGTGCTGCACAACAATGTCTTAGAGAAAGAGCTCTTCTAGGAGCACCTTTGTGACTTGCATGTCTGTGGATTTTCAAGATGCAAAGGGGGGGAGGTTTAACTCTATGACAGACAGCAAAATCCAGTCCCTCGCACTGAGCCGCTTTTATCTTTTTTAGGACGAGATCTGCCCTCCTTTCTTGCCCATCAGAAGTGAGACCTGTGAAGCATTACTCGTGTGAGTAGTCTTGCTGACTGTAATGGGATTGCTTAAGTTTGGGCAAACTGGGCCTTGATGGGAGCAGTGGAACATTCCATGGAAAATTTGATGCGCTCTAAGGAATGTCAATTCCCATCACTGTAATTTCTCTCTGTACAAACTTCTCTCACGTGCCCTGTTTTTCTTTATGCATCTGCATCTTTTGGAAAATGACCTGCATTTCAAAGATCAGGTAGGATTTGAAGACTTTAAGTAGTATAATGGAACACCCTTAGCCCAATTAATAAAATATGTGTTCTGAGAGCCTTTTCCCAGCACGTTATTATCCTGTTTCACATTCTTCCAAGGAAGAAAAGAAGAAACAGGAATGTATTGGATCATATTGAGATGATGAAATGAAAAAAAATGTCTATTTTAAAACACTGGCAGCCAAGCTCAAAATATTTTCCTCTTTCAAAATGCAACTTAGGGTGAATACAGACTAACTCTCCTTTAGGATTTCTGTTATGTGGATACAAATACTGGGTCTTAAAAATGCAGAAGGTTCCTCCTGAAATATTTTGAACTTTTTCACTTGATGGAGTGTCTTGTCAAACAAAACTGGCAGCAGATCTCCTGGAACTGCCTGAATCTATGCAGATATGATTTCTATCATGCCCTTATTATGTGTAGTCCATAATAAGGATGAGCATGTATAAATCATTTCTGGCTGGCACTTAGGATGCAATACTCAAAGGAGAAAGACATTTCTGTCTTCAAATGTCTAGCAATTTCTGATATTATACAGTAAGACTCCCCAGAACCATACAATCCTCAATTCCATGCAGCCCTCTTATGAAAGAATGAGACTTTCATATCTTCTTTGCAAGAGCCACCAGTGAGATAAGAATTGTGCAGCTCAGATGTGTGCTGTGCTTCAGCTAGGGTGGCTATATAGAACTTTGATTGGCAAAGCCTTTGCTAACAAAACTGCAGGGAGATGAAGGGTTTTGCCTCTATCATCCCTATATGCAATTATCTATGAGTAAGCATTACTTTATATATAGTAGATTCTATAGTTATATATCACAGAAGCACATTTCCCATGGAGTGTTACTCTATGTACACACCTATAATGCGCACTAAAATAAACATATATATTGCATGAATGTTTGTGTTTTCTTGGCAGCCATAGTCTAGCTAAGCTTTGCCATTGTAAAATGCAATAGCAGATGAAATGACAGATGATCTGAAAAATTCTAACAACTCATGCTTCCCCCAGACACTGGAATGCAGAGTGGTGGTCAAAACTAAAGAAACCATTTTAAGAAAGCAGTATAAAGAGATGTATGCTGTCTGTTTTCCACTACGGGATGTATAGAGACTTTACAGTCCAGCTCTTCAAAAACTATTTTACTGCAATATATTATAAAGTCCCCAGTCCTTTTCCAGAATCCTTTTTTCAAGATTCTCCTTCCTAATTTTTAAAATAAGACTTTCCAGGAGGAAGATGTGGGACTTGGAAAACAAATTTTAAAATAATTTTAAATATAATTCTGATCTTTTATAACAGTATCGGCAGGAAGACATGCAGGGAATGGCAAGGAAAATGGATGATGTTAATGAAGTTAACTATTTTATTTTAATGACAAATTTCTTTTCAGGGAGAAAAGGTGAGTTAGTTATTTATTTTTATTAAGAGCATTTTGTGCAAAGCATTTCAACCACTGTAAAACCAGAAAAGACCAGATATCTTCTATGAAATAGTTCTTCACTGTAAGATGATGAATGATATCATTAGGATTATAGTTACACAGAATAAAAAGCTTATTTGTCAGTCTTCACACATTTTACATCTGATTAACTTATCCACAAATACATGTGCTATAGTGGAAAGAAATCTATATTGATATCTTACTTGACTGATTCTGATTGTATCCTAATAGGCAAATAACTCAAATTTCTCAATGAAGAGTTTAGTGGTTTGGAATCTGAAAAGCAGGGGGCATTTCAGACCAGGAGTTCAGTGTGTGGAACTGTCAGAGTGGATATGCCTGAATTTTCGGTGAATTGGAGTGCCTTGTTCCTACCCAGCCTGTTCTAAAGGGGCCTAATGTCTTTTGGGAGCTGAGCTCTAGGGATTAAGGGGCAGAGAGCAAGAGAATATTTTATGCAAAAGCACCGTCTGTCGAGAACAGAATAGAAAATTACTCTTCTTTAATGACAAGCTTTATGTAAAACATAGGGAGCCACAGGGAAGTATATTACTCTGTTTCTTTCTGTACAGTGGAAAAGGTGCCACAGTGAGTTATCATGTGCAGTGACCACTAATGTTCCTGTTTACTCTACAATTGCCTGCCACATTACACACAGTCGCGTGTGTCATTATTATATTAACTGGGTTCGTATGATGCTCACCTGACTTCACCTAGCAGCACTTGAATAATTAGAGCAAAAGAAAGAAGCTCCTTTGGCTAAGGGAGGTTGCTTATAATTCTGGTTTCTACCTGTTTAATATGAAGGGACCACAGCAAACGTCTCCAAACTTTATTAAAAAAAAATCAGAGTTTCTTAAAAATCTGTCAGAGAGTGATCCAACACTCCTTCATGCCAGTTCAGTGGATTCTGGGTTAGTCTCTGACCTCCTTTGCCTTCCTTGCAGGTTCAGCAGATAGAGTGCTTCCTGAGCAAAGCAAAATAAAGCTGCAAGGTTCCCACAGCAAAGGTTGTCTATTGCATAGCTCTGTGTACAGTTTTGATGGCATGGTGATAAATAAATACAAGCAAATTAATTTGCAGTAATTGACAGAATGATTAGCAAAGCTGCAGTTGCTGAGTCTTTTTTCCCTGTGGCAATGGAAAGAACCCAGTCACTTTCAGAACTCAGGTTTAATTTCCGGCTAAAAAACCAATTCTTTGTGTGCATGCTAAGACAATTCTCTAGGAAGGCATTAGGATACAGGCAGTGTAGAATCCAGTAATACCATTTCCAGATCTCCTTTTCAGAACAAAACTGCACTTTCACTGCAGTAGGAAATGCTGATAAGGACATTCTGGGATTTGAGCTACACTTCAAGCTCTATGGAACAAGAAGAAAAGCAAAACTGTTCTTGGTGATGCAATACTTGCTTGAGGGAATCAATATTCAGCTCTTGGCATGCACACTATGATTCTGCATGTCAATAGCAGCTCTCTGACCCAGCCACCACTACCTTGCACTGTGTTTTATGATCCACAAGCCACTGCACCAACCCAGCAGTGCCAACAACCCCAGCTGCCCCTTGTGTGCAAGCACTCACTGTATGAAGTGCAAAGGAATCTCTTCCCACTGTGCATATGCTTTTATCATACCTTTTAGCACTAGGAACACAGCATGTGAGGTATCCCAGAAAATGCTGAGAAAGAGAAATCCAGAGAAATGGATATTTTCACTCTTGCTTCCCTTGGAATTAAATGTAGATGGCAATTTCTGCACTCCGTTTCTAAGATCATCTCCAGTTCTGCTTTCTCTGCTCAGCAAATGCCAGATGCAGCTCTACCACTGCTGTTACTGGAGTAGTTTTGGTTCTCTTGAGAAAAGGACTGGGGAGAGGGACAGGCAAAATGTAGGACAGGAATCAGAAGCTCAAAGGAGGTGAAAAGACCAACTGCAATGACCAAGAAAGTATCTGGAAGAAGCAGACAGTGCAATGGATCTGTGGGCTGTATTGCCTAGCAAGGAACCCTTATCTGCATTTGTCTCAGGTCTCCACTGCCCAGTCATCTGGCTCCTGTTTGCAGAGCTCTGACTTAACAGCAGTGCAATGCCTCAGCCAAGTGCCCTGGCTCCCTGAGGTGTTGAGTGGTTTGTGTTTCCAAGTGTTACTTTAAGAAACCCAGAGAAGTTAAAGTGTGAAAGTTTTATGTTACAGTGAGAGAAGAGGTCAGCAGGCATCTCAGTCAGGAAAGAAACAACTAGCATGTTTTATTCCCGAAGCTGATGGTGAGAGCTTCAGGGCCACTCTCCTGTAGACAATGAAGCTCTTCAAGAAAGGAAGAGGGAAAACATGAATTTTCACTGAGCTACAAAAGCTTTAGCTTCAAAGAGTCAGGATGGACTTTGGAAAGGCCTTTTCATCCAGTGCTGTTGTCTGCCTGCACACAAGGCCTAGCGTGAGCTTCTGCTGCATTCAGTGAAGTCTCAGATGGGGTGCCTCTTTGGACAGCGAGGCATAAGGGGTATAAGAGATGGGATGTCTTTCTCACTCAACAAACAGTGATGAAGTGACCTGTTTGGCTCTTACAGATGTGGAGTGTACTGGTTGGGTTATTTGGATCGTAGCGGAGTCAGTCAGTCACAGGGTGGCTAGCCCATCACTGTCACCTCAGTGTTGTGTTAGCACCCTTGGAAATGGGTGCTAGCCACATCACCTTTACCCCAGACTTCTTCAGTTAGGGTGAGGAATGGTGCAAGAAAGCCTGTTAGATTCAGATGTCTTTGGTGGTTAACACCCATCTTGGAAGTAACACCCCTGATGCTCCCTGGAGCAGGGCAAGTCAGTTCAGTCAGCTTGCTCTACTCCTGCGTTAAGGCCTTGTAAGCATGAGACCCAAAATGCAGTGACACCACCTCCTGCATCGGCAGGAGTGGCAATGAGCCAGAGTGTGGAAGGGATGGCACTACCTGCACACTTGTTTCATGGTCGTTTTATCTTTCAAATGTAGCTCTATTTTCAGAGAGAATTCCTTACAAAATAGCAATTCAGTATCTGGAATATCTAACAGAGCTTTTGTGGCTCTCCTCCAAGGCCTGGGGAGGTCTGAACATTCTTTTTGCAAAATTCTTCCTCCCTCCTCCTCATCCTCTTCAATGTTTGTTTGCAAAAGGACCTCAGAAGCCGCTGTTGAATTCCCACTGGACACCCAATGACTCGGTGACTAACCCCTTCACTGTCCTCATTGGGGATGGCTCTGCTGCTGTTTGCAATGAGGTGCAGCTCATTTCACTACCTCATTCTCCTAAAGGGCACAAGTGCGTCTGCTGGACGATGGCAGCCAAGCAAAAAGTTGTGCAAAGATGAGAGTGATTTCTTCCCTCATATTTCTTGCCCTTCCCTCTTCCGCAGCGTGCACCGGGCATTTGTCACAAGCGGCTACTGAACCAGATGGCCCCACAGCTCCGATCCGTCTGGTGGCTCCCGTGCGCCCATAACCGCTCGGGAAGGCAACCACGACAAAAGGAAAACGAACATGAAACCTGTCCCTGCAGTGAAGCGCCTCCGCCAGGGCCACGGACGCCGGAGCTGAGCGGCCGCTAGCGAAGGGGCTGGCGAAGGGGCTGGCAAAAGGGCTGTCGGGGCCACTGGACGTGTCCCGGGGCAGGCGGTGGCAGTGCCGCGGAGATGAATCTGCCTCATGCGCCTTAACTGCGGCTTCAGCCCGGCGAGCCCCCGGCCGGGGAGTTCTGCTGGCCATGAGTGCGGGAGGGTAAAAAAGCGGCGGGTGCGAGGGCGGTTTGGGGGCTCTCCGGGGGCTGAGGAGGTAGTGCCCGGCTAGATGGCGCTGGCAGCCCAGGAACGGCCCTGCGCCGCGGCCGCCCGGAGACAAGGGAAGGCGGCCCCGGCCCTGCGCTCCCCGCAGCCGCCCCCCGACTCCCCTCCTGGGCTCGACGCCCCCACAGCCACCTCGCAACATCCCTTCCTGAGCCCTACTCTCCTCACAAACACCCTCTAACACCCCTTCCTGAGCCGTATGTTCCACACAACCTCCTCCACCCAACACCCCCTCTCTGGTCCCTACCTTCCCCCAACACCTCTTCCCCGAGTCCTACCCTCCCCACAACCATAGATTTTAATAGATTGTGTCACACATCTGAAGTTACAGGGATTTGATATAAACCCACCATGCGGTAATTATGAGTGTAAAATACATTTGGGGGAAAACATTTTGCAGACTTGCCAAGACTAACAGCTTACAAATAAAGACTCAGTCCTGCTCTGGCCCCGAGCTGCGCCCTGGAGAATTTGCACATGCATTTGAAATGAAACAATCCCCGTATCTCTCTGTTTACTAGGGGGGAAAAAAAACCCTAAAACCTTCCTTCCATAGGTCCTTCTATAAATACGTTCCTGGCACTGGGCAGTTTGCAGTGAGACGGAGGCTGCTGGTCTTTAATGTGAAATAATGCAAGTTCTTTAAGCAAAAACTTGGCTGCTAGAATTAGTTGGTGTCTTACTTATCCGGCTGGAGATGCTGTTTGCGAGTGAGGGCCACATGAGCAGTCCTGTTGACTGCATTGCAAATTAGGGTTTGAAGGGCAGCACTCACTGTATTACACCCGCGATGAGGAGGGAAGGCAGGAATGAGACAAGCAGAGTCCGAAGGGAGGGAGGGAGATGGAGACAGGACAACTGAGAAGGATTTGAAATGAAAAGAAACCAAATGGGAGGGAGGGAAAGGATGGAAGCGGGATAGGGTAGACAACATAGATTAGAGGAGGATTAGAGAAGGAAACAGCAAGAGAAATGAGCCCAAGGGAGGTGAGACTGAGAGCTAGGGAAGGGCCAGGGAGGCTGGGCAAGAGAAAGCTGGAAGAACGCTGAGGGAAGAGCAGAGGTGGTTGCAAGCAGAGGCAAATGCAGCTGGAGGGAGATGGGCAAAGCGGCAGCAGGAGCTGGGTGAGGAAGAGATAGAAACGGGGAAACAGATGAATTCCTACCTGAGGCTACAGCTTCTAGTGCTTGCATCCTCGAGGAAGAAAAACGCACTTTCAGGAGCTTCTTGACAGACTGTTGGGTGCTGCTCTGCCCTGTGTCCCTCAGGACTGGGCTGACCTCTTCCAGGGAAGTCCCTCTGACAGTAACTGTGGTGAGGCACTGCAGTGAAGGCCCCAACAGTCCCAACAGAGATGTGAGTGTTTCCATCAAAGGACAGTGTTTATTGAAATATTTGGAGCTTCACAGGAGCCGCTCAGGGATGCTCCATGCAGAGCAGACTCAAACCAAGGTCCAGCATTTTGACAGTAATGTGTGTGGCTCATTTTCTGTACTTTGTAGCCTATAGAGTGTAGTCATGTCCAATGCAGAGGATGGATGCAGTGCTGTGCTGTTCAAAGTATGGTCTGCTGAATCCCATGGTATTCATAAGAAATTTCAAAGGGATTTGCAGAAGGAAATCAAGAGAAACAAGTGTGCAGTCAGCCAGCTCACATGCAGTCATGTTTTTAGGGATCTGCTCAAGTGCCCTGGCAGATCTCTCATTCTGTCACATGTACCTTTTTTGTCTTGTGTCAATATACAATGTCCCATCTGTTAGTTTTCTGTCCTCTGGGCTTCCTTCTCTTGCCAGTATGGTTACACAGCTACCCTGAGCTCAGGATCTGTTTTAGGAATGCTCATCCAGTGAACAGAAGTAGCATGAGGATATGGAGCAATCTGAAACTGCCTTGTGATATTTTTTTTTTTAATTTTTTTTTTTGAGGACTTCAGAAGTGTCCAGCCATGAATTCCCATGAGATATGTCTTGTTCTTAGTGTTGCTTCTGCTGGATTGTGGCCATTGTAAGTGGAAACGTGAGCACGTGCATCAACACACTTCTTACAAAATGAATGTGTCTTTAAATAGAAAATGACCTGTTTGTGCAGTGTTGTTCAATGGCCAGCTTCTGGCATATTAATAACTTGTTTCTCAATGTATTAAACCCCCTTCCTTCCCAATAGGAAATGAAGGATTTCTATAAGATGCCAGAGCCTCCCTGCCACAGTTCCATTTCTTCCCCACAGTCTTTGCTGTTGGAGGAGAAAGGAAGAAAAAAAAAAAGGGGGGGGGGTGGGGGAGGAGAGAGGATAAAAAAAAGAAAAAGGAGAGGGGAGTTTGATGGACTAAGCATAGAGCAGGAGCTAAGATTGTTTTTTCTGGCCAACACACTTAGTGTTGCTGGTGTGTTTGCTGCTTCCTTGAAAGGCCAGTGGGGGGAAAAAAAAGAGATTAAGGTCATCAAGATAATACAAAGAATATTCAAACTGGAAGCAGAGGGGAAATACAGAAGGTCTGTTTTTCCAATAGTAAGTAATCAGAGTACAGGAGGATGTAATTTGCAGATTAGGAAAATGAACAAAGACTATAAAATTAACTCTGTGACAGAGAGGAGAACAGTCCATTTGAAGGGGGGAATAAACCAGCCTCCATAAAGCTTTCTGGCTGATACAATCAGTATGTTGGTTTAAAGTAAATAGGGAATATTAGCAAATAAACAGGCATGGGCAGTCTTCAGGTCTTGGTTGTGCTGTAATCTGGATTGGATATGACGCACAACCCAAGAGTGGGGTTTCCTCCCCAGATTCCCAGTCCTAGCTGTGCAGGTGTGCTTGGGAGTGGAGAGCAGGCAAGGAGTGCTAATGTGCACCCAACCTGTCACTGACAGCTGTCAGTCATCCACTCTTTCTTCCTCTTGTGACTTTTCTCCAAGCAAACAAAGCCCAACCCAGTAAATGTGCTTCCTCCACAATGAAATCAAATTGTCTCTCCCACTCATGCCAGCCTGGGAGCAGCTCAGTGGGTGGATGGGAAACAAAAGCTTCTAATTAGCAAGGGGACTGCAAGTTAGTTACAGAGCACGTTGCTATAACAGGGACCTCCCTATCTCAGAGTGCTAGAAACCATGCTCAGCTCTGTGCAGAAGAAACCGAAGGCATCTCCAAAGAAAACTTCTCATTTTCCTCACAAGAGGAGCTGTCCTCTTCTCTCAAATCAGTAGACACTGAGCTCCTGGTCTGGCCCAAATGAATGACATTGTCAGACTGAAGCAGCAAGAGATTTTTCTTGCATGATCTTCTATTTCATCCTAATTTTTATTCCCCTTCCTGTTATTCTTATTCCTCCTCAAAAAAAAAAAAAAAAANAAAAAAAAAAAAAAAAAAAAAAAAAAAAAAAAAAAAAAAAGAGAACAGGGGAAGGGAGGAGTAGCTCTCACTTGATGGATTCTATTGTTTATGTTACTCATCTCTCTAAATAATATTTCCAGTAGCCTGTGAGCCTACAACAAGTTTTATAGGACTCAAACACAAGCCCTCTGAGGAGCTCTAAGTCCAGAGCCATGTTCTCCAAAGGACGAGTCTCCTAAGTCTCTTTGCTATCCCTAGCAGAGAGGGAAAACACGACTCAAATAAACAAAGCCATCCAAAAGAGACGAGTGAGGGGCTGACTGTCCTCTTGTGAAATTCTAGGTAAATAATTAGGAATAGCTCCAAAGGTTTTAATGAAATTGCCTGGATTGTAAAACTGGTGAGATCAGGAATAAATCTCCCAGGCTGCTTACAAAGGAGGAAAAGCAAGTTTGCTCAGGAATGGAATTCTCTATATCTGTGTGACACAGACCCCACAACAAGATGCTGAAATTTGAACAGCTTATTTATTTTGATTTAAATAAAATGTTTGATTGTGAGTCTCTGCCATCTCCACGGTCTATATATTCAGAAATATAGAGTAAAACTCTGTAGGCTTGGGAAAGGTCAAGTGGCCTCTATAAAATACAAATAGACTCAAACAGTTGTTCAACAATACCAGGCAAAAGTATTAGGATCCTGAAGAATTAAATAGTAGGAATGGGAAAGTTCTGCTACTAAGAGTATTTTCCCAATATGCTTTATTTTCCCTGGAGCTTTTCTTCAGATGTTAAAAGTACAAAGTGTTAGAAGTTTTGTATGAACTTCTGCTTTCCTGAAATTTGGGATTAGGTCTCTGCAAAGCACTTGTCTTCTGCTTTGTGAGCTGGATCAATTGGAATTCAGGAAAAATCTTTCCCTAGCAAATTCTGAATTTCCTTGTTAAAAAGAAAACGTCAAACAAACATTCATCAAGCTCCGTGAAACCCTATTCAGTTATCAGGGAAAAAAAAAACAAATATAAACCCCAATGTGCCTTTGAAGCCGTGCAACTTGCTTTCATTGTGCAAAACTTCCAGCATTAGTGGGACTAGATTTAGAATTAAGAATGTGATTTTGTCCCATTGAAGTCTCTTTTATGCCACTTTTATGGCAGAGGTTTTGAAGCTTTGCTAGTTGTGTTTCATTAAACGGCTGCGCTTGTCCCATGGATGTACAGCTTACTCCTTTAATGGGTTGTCCTGCCCCTTGTGATTAGCAGGCAGAAGCAGTTTGATGTACTTGTCAGAAAGACTGTCCTTTGTGAGCCAAAATAAAGTGAATTCTCTGATATGCAAGAAGTTAAATACTTTTAAACTGGCTTGGCATCTGACTTCTTTTACTAATACTTATTTTTAGGTGGAATCAGTAGTCAGAGACCTTAAAGGCGAGGGCAAGGTTTCAAACCAGATTTATGCTCTGGGACACTTTTAAAGGCGCCTGTGTGTACACACATATGTCACTGCATTTATAGTGCCAGGCTGGAACTATCTGTGATGCTCCAGCTGCAACGATCTGAATGCCATGCGGTCTTCAGTGCTTTTCACCTTCATAGCTCCCCTGGGAGTTAAGAAAGTGCTATTCTGCTTATTTTACAGATGGGGAACTGAGACGTTCGTGGGCAAGCAGGAAGATTGTGACAGTGTGAGGCATTAAGGGCAACTTTTCCACAACAGAAAGCTGGGTATTTGATTGAGTCTAGTGATCCAAATCATTTGGCTTCCTAAGTTTGAGGCAAGAGGGGTAATTCAGAAGGCAAAAGATGTCTCAGGAAAGCTCAAAGTTTACCTGCAAGAGGCAGAGCCCTCGAAATAAATAGTAGTGCCAGGTGCCCCAGAACCCCAGCATGATCTTGCTATGAATGATTTTTCCAAGGGGATGGCAGGCAGTGAAAGCAGTGTGCAGTTGTACAGGAGGGAAGAGCTGCCCCCGTGTCCCAGAGGGCAGTATCCTGCCTTGTTTGGTAGCCTGGCAGCTGTCCTGCTGACCTCAAGAAATGCTGGTGCTCACATGGAAGAGCACATTTCCAGAAATGTCAATTAATGTCAATTCATGAAAATAAGATAAAAAGAACAAATTCCAAGGCTTTATGGAAGTGTATGTTTTATAGCTCTCCACCTAGCCTACTAGGCATGTACTAGGCACTTCTAGAGGCCATTGTCTTGCCTGCATTGTGAACACTTTCCACCTGGAACATCTGTAAATACTCACCACACCACAAGCCTGAATGTCTGAGTGAGTGCAAATGCTCAAGCTCCGGATGTGAGGAGCCAGCTTTAGCTTGACGGAGTTAGACAACTAACTTGCCTGGCAAGTTGTCCCACTGAAGAAGTCTTTAGAGGCATGAAGAGGGTGAGTTAACACCCATCTTCCCCACTAATGTTGTTGCTCTTTCCAGGGGCTTGATGTTGCATGTAGGTGTTGGACACATGATGGACTCAGTCAGAGCTGAGTCAGCACCACTGATTGCCTCCAGACAAACCTATATTTTCTGTTCATCCCTTTCTGCCTGGTGGAGGTGACACTAAGAGTATGATCCTTTTGAGGACTAAGGTGGCACACTGTCCATCTTGGGCTCCATGCTGACCCCAGGTGCTGCTGTGGGCCCTTTTCTGTTTGTGGCACCGAGATCCCTGATTCCTGTGCTCAGCTCTGCCTTAACCCTTGTTAGGTGTCCTGGCTAACTAAACCGTGACCGTTTCACCCCCTTTGTTTTGTTTGCATTATGTTCACATCTGGAGTCNCTTAAGGGTGATGAGTTTGCCAAGAAGCAGATGCTGCTGGTTCTGCTCTTATTTGCTACTTCGGGAGATTGCAGTCAGTGAGCTGAGGCTGGAGAGAGGGAGAGGTGGATTGTTTCTGGGCTTCAGGCAGGCAGTGCTCACTGCAGCATGCAATACGGCAATTCATAAAATGTGACATTCATGTTGGCGGGACACTGCTGTGAGCCTATTTTACTCCGTGATAAAGACTACATCTGTCAGGGTTCATCTCCCTGTTGCTGGGTCCATCGGACAATCAAACAGGGCAAACTTGTTATATGCAGGGGACAAGACTGGCTCGGCAGCATGTGAAACCCAACCCTGTGTTTAGGGGGTTATCTCTCGGAGGAGTTACTGCTGCAGAAACTCTCTGCACAGCCCAGGTTGCACAGAGCCTTATCCTGCATGGTGCTGGGTGAGATATCATCCTCTACACGCCTTTGGGAACCAGTCAGCACTGCAGTTTCTCCAGGCTTGAAGGGAAAAACCCACTGTGCATTTCAAAGCCAAGATTTTAGGAACAAAAATGAACCTCTTAATTGCATTTTTCACTTAGGAATGAGAAGGAATCACTGTGAACCTTGAAAAGTTTGATATGTACCAGACCAGTAAATAGATTTGGCTTTGTTTTTTTAATGTTTTGCATACTTTGTTTTTCAAACTTTCACTGTCTCTGCTTTGTTTCAGTTAATGAAATTCTTCTATTGCAGCACTGGGACTTTTAAAGCATTTTCGTAACCTCCTGTCTCGGTCTCCAAGGTATAAACATTATTTTATAATTAGCCTTCACAACTATGTTATACATTTGAAAAGGAGGGAAAAAAAAATGTTTTTCCTCCATTTTTATATAGGAGAATTACAGTTTCTGTCTGGGGACTAAGAAGAATGTGTGTGCATGCGCACACAGAGGAGAGAGAGATTCAATCTGTCGAAATTTCATCTCCTGCCAGTTACACATGAAATCATCGTTTAGGAGACAGAGTGGGAAATTACTGAATGCATTAGAAAAATCCTCACTCTATCCTTAATGAAACTGCTTTAAAACACAATGGGAGAGGAAAGACTTAGGCACATTGGTGTTCTACCAAAAAAACATGGGGAAAGAACATTGACTTTTCACCCCTGTTATGTAACTTGGCATCAGGCTCCCACTAGCTGATACTGATGGGAACTAATTTGTCTCTTGGCCTTATTCCTGCCAATCCCCTATGGTGTTTTCTTATGGTGACTTCATATCAGAATAAAGCTGTCACCAAGGTAACCACATGTGCAGATGCACAATCATGGACATGCACTGTGTAATTAAGCCCAAGTATAAATAATAATATTCACTGTAGTGTAAAGTACTCGAGCGATGCTGCTTGAGGAGCTCTCATGGTGTGTTTTTGGTAGAGGGTTAGCTTCATAGTGTTACAACATGGGGAAACTGAGTCATGCAGCAAGAAGGGGTCAGGGCCAGCCTCCCTGGTGCAGGGGGAGACACTGCATCACTTGGAGCAGGGCAGTCTTCGGGGAGCATCCACCTTTTTCCACAGGCACCACTTATTAATGCAGTTACTGATCTTTAAGCTCAGGTCCTTTGAAGTGTTTCTGCCAGGCTTACTCTCATCCAGGCAGATTTTTTTTTGTGAATGCAATTAGTTGTAGACAGAAAAGCTTCTCCTCACCCAGCCTGGAATGGATATATGCAGATTCATGCATGGATCCTTGCCTTGACTTCAGTAAAATTTGGATCCAGTCTCATTGAATTCTCCAACCTTTGGAGCAGGGAACAGCCCCATACAAAAGGAAACTGCTTCGAAATGTTCTCGAAGTGGTAGCTCTCCTTGCTGTAATAAATTCTCAGGATGTTTTCAACAGAAAAAATAAATCCATAGGAGAAATATGCTGTAATGGATTTTGAATTTTCTAATAAGAAACATGCCAATTCTTTCCCAACAGAAACATCCCCTTGAATCTTTCATTCAAGTATATGACAGAAACTTGAGTTACGGTGCACTTTCAAAGGTTTGTGTTGTGGGTTTTTTTTCCCATGGAGAAAGATGCTCAGACAAAGCCTAACCTAGAGGGAAGCTTTTTGCAGATAAAAGTGTGATCCAAGGAGGGGGGAGTGTGTGGGAATCGAGTGGTTAATTTCTGTTTTCAGCTCTCGAATAGAGAAAAAAAAATTACATGTAAGCATGGAAAAATGTTAGTCTGTCTCTTTTGAAAGCCTCCAAAAAGATTTGTCTGAAGCCTGCATTTAAATGGGAAGGGTACAGGTGTTCTCAGAGCTCTTCTAGCCTGCAAGCAGGCCTGGGGCAAACCTGAGCATACAGTATAATGTAACGAGAAACATCCCTCCATGCTTCAGTAGGAAAATGCAAATAGGCTCATTTCCTCTTTTGAGGAGGACTTTAGATAAGGCACTCCTGGAGCAAAGTAACCTGTCTGGTGTCTTGCCTGCCTGGAATATTATGGTGAGAGGGAAGTGACAGACAGCGAGTCACGGAGCACAGGATGCATGAGGAGGGATGCTACAGCCAGTTCCTCGTGCCCTCTGCCACCACTTACCCGTAAGATGTGTCAAGTGTCCATTTTTCACCACTCCCTTTGCCCCTCTGCCTTTTTCTGCCGATACCCTCACATGCATGAGTTGAGCTGCTGTTATTTCGTAACTGCTGAAACCTGAAAATGAGTTGAGCTGCTGTTATTTGGTAACTTGAAAATAAGTTGCCCAAGTGAGAGGTGCAGCAGAGACCTGCACTCCCGGAGTCCTGTGTTCATGGAATAAAGCTTCTGTGCTTTGCTGAAGTCTGTCTGCCTTCTGCTCCCCCTCCTCCTCCCAACCCATCCCTTTCAAGGAAAGTCTGATATATGTTTTGATTTCATTTTGCAAGTAGTCTGCTAAAAACATTTCTTTCTGGCCCTTTCTCTAAGTTTGTTTTCTTTGCTAGTTCAGTCTTTAAAAGAAACAGCAACTTTATTTTTTTCTTCTTTACCCATTAAGAATAATTTTTTTTTCCCAAAAGTGTAAGCAGAATCCAGTAGTGTAAACTTCATTGTGAGAGCTAAAATGGGAAGGGAGCTCTTATGAAAAATCCAGCCCCAGTCGTGACTGCTAAGATCATAGAATCATAGAATCATAGAATGGTAAGGTTGGAAGGAGACCTCAAGGATCATCTAGTTCCAACCCCCTACCNTGTGCAGGTAACCAGCAAATAATTAAGGCCAGCACAGAAGTTCAGTATCAATTGGGTAACAGAATTCCCTTTTCGCCCCCTCCCCAAAAAAAAAAAAATCCCAGGTGAAAAGAAGCTTATATTAATTATGATGTTTTTATCAGAAGGTTTACAAAGTATTCTCTGTTCACCTCTCACTGAATAATTTTAATATCTCTTAGAAAATAACAATTTTTTTTTTTTTGGTGTGTGTTTTTTTTGTTTCTTTGTTTTTATATCATCTATGAGCATGAATGTTTCTTAAAGCTCCAGCTCCAAGCATCATGTAAATACCTGCTTTTGTGCAGAATGCACAAAATATGCTGGCAGGGGGCAGAGGTTAATGTAAGGTATAAGGTTAATATAAGGAATAAGGTTAATCCTTATGCAGCCTTAAAAAATTAAGGCTGCATAAGGAGGGCATCGAGTCAGTCACCAGCAAGTTTGCAGATGACACCAAGCTGGGGGCAGATGTTGGTGGGTTGGAGGGCAGAAGGGCTCTGCAGCAGGACCTCGAGCGCCTGGACAGATGGGCAGAGTCCAACGGAATGGCTTTCAACAAATCCAAGTGCCGGGGGCTGCACTTTGGCCACAACAACCCCATGCAGAGCTACAGGCTGGGGTCGGAGTGGCTGGAGAGCAGCCAAACAGAAAGGGATCTGGGGGTGCTGACTGACACCCGCCTAAACATGAGCCAGCAGTGTGCCCAGGTGGCCAAGAAGGCCAATGGCATCCTGGCCTGCATCAGGAATAGTGTGGCCAGCAGGAGCAGGGAGGTCATTCTCCCCCTGTACTCTGCACTGGTTAGGCCACACCTTGAGTACTGTGTCCAGTTCTGGGCCCCTCAATTTAAGAAGGACATTGAGGTGCTTGAGCGTGTCCAGAGAAGGGCAACGAGGCTGGTGAGAGGCCTCGAGCACAAGCCCTATGAGGAGAGGCTGAGGGAGCTGGGATTGTTTAGCCTGGTGAAGAGGAGGCTCAGGGGAGACCTTATTGCTGTCTACAACTACCTGAAGGGTGGTTGTGGCCAGCAGGAGGTTGCTTTCTTCTCTCAGGCAACCAGCACCAGAACAAGAGGACACAGTCTCAAGCTGTGCCAGGGGAAGTTTAGGCTGGAGGTGAGGAGAAAGTTCTTCACTGAGAGAGTCATTCCCCACTGGAATGGGCTGCCCAGGGAGGTGGTGGAGTCACCGTCCCTGGAGGTGTTCAAGGCACGTTTGGACGTGGCACTTGGTGCCATGGTCTAGTCTTGAGGTCTGTGGTAATGGGTTGGACTTGATGATCTTTGAGGTCTCTTCCAACCTTGGTGATACTGTGATACTGTGAAAATTAAGTTCAGAAGAGGATTCTAAATATTTTTAATTATCTTTGTAAAGAGAAACTCATTGGATTTGAGAACCTGGTTCATGGTTCTAGGAGATTTGAGCTCGATAATGTTACAATGATTGTGATAAGACTTTTGTCTAATAGAAAAAAAAAAGGGCTAGCATTGAATTCAGCTTCCCTAACTATGTGCTGATGTCTTTCATCAAAGAAAAACACTGAGTTGCTGTTTAGGGTTGCTCCATTCATTTTACAGAGCAAGCCTTCTGTTTTTAAAAGTTAAAATATTTTTCATGTTGCTTTAAAAAGGTGCTGACCAGTAAGGAACCAACAAACCACTAACATATCTGATTCAGAGAGGCGTTTCAAAGGCCTAAAAGAAAATGGTAAGCTAAGTGTCTCTGATCTAAAATAAATCTTTTCAGTGAAAGTTTCCAGCTGCTTCTGAAATACAGGAAAATAAAAATTATCACTGGCGTTCACAAGCCAATTATTGAACTCAATGGCACAATTCTGAATTTCCACTGATTTAATTAAGAGCAACATTTGGCCCTAGCTAGAAGCAATAATAAGTGCTCTTCATTAGGTGTTTTCAGGGTAATTTCTTAAGGGAAAAGATAGATGCTTCCAAATCTGTCATTTGTTGAACTGTTCCATGTAATATATTAGAGCCATTGATTAGCGTAACATGGGGGGAAAGCAAAGCCTGATTGATCATCTGTTGCAGTCAATGGGTGTCTTTGATTAAGGCCAAAAAGAGCAATCTAAAATTGTGGTAATTCCAGGCAATTCAGAAATGCACTCTTGGCTTGCATCCCTAATTCCACTTCAGGGTCTGTCAGTACCTAATCTGGACTTCCTGGGGAGCAGCAGTTCCAGTGGTGGTTTTCAAGCTTGCAACATTTTCCTTTTGTTCTACAGAGGAATGAAAATCAGACCAGATAAACTCACGTGCGCTTAACTGAGACATGCTGAGGCATTCGTTGGTAGTTGTTAAAGGTCAGAGGGGAATTTGTCTCATGGGAACATGGAAGAGAATCAGAGATTCATAGAATGGTAAGGTTGGAAGGGACCTGAAGGATCATCTAGTTCCAATCACCTGCCATAAGCAGGGACACCTCCCACTAGTACAGGTCACTCAAGGCCTCGTCCACCCTGGCCTTGAACCCCTCCAGGGAGGGAGCAGCCACAACCTCCCTGGGCAACCTGTGCCAGTGTCTTACCACCCTCCCTGTACAGAACTTCCTCCTGACATCCAGTCTAAATCTTCCCTCTGCCAGTTTAAACCCATTGCCCCATGTCCTGTCCTTGCAAGACCTTGTAAATAGTCTCTCCCCAGCTTTCCTGTAGCCCCCTTCAGATACTGGAAGGCTACTCTAAGGTCTCCTGGAAGCCTTCTCTTGTCCAGAAGAGCCCTGCTAGGTAAGAAAGTCAAATATCTGACTATTGTTGGCAGCCAAGTCTTGAAGTCTTGGTCTTCACCTCTCTGAAGGCAACTTGGAGCTCAGAAACACCCAGCAATATATGTCCAGGAGATATTTTGGCTTCTGTGCCAGTGTTGACATCCATACACCTCATTTAACACTTGAAATGTCATGAGTGGCTCTTTTTTGAACTCTTCTGAGTGCTGTGGGCTTCATGGAGGCCGTGTGTGGTCACAGCAGGTGTTAGCACATGCTTGCACAAGGTGAGATGTGACTGCTGTGAGCTGTTACCTGTTGGCTTGGAGTGGTGATGAGGCTCATTATTGCTACATAATTAGTTTATTGAAAAAAAACTTAAAAAATATTTAACCTGGCTGTTTACTGCCACACTTTCTGTGTTCAGATTGCATTGTTTTACACCAGCCCTTGAATTAAAATCATTATCCCTTCAACCTTTTATCTCATGTGCCAATGGACCTAGTTTTCATGGAAGCACAGACACTCACCAATACCACTACACACTTACAGGTATTTACAAAAGAGCTGAGAGAATTAGGTGCCTGATTTCCTCTGCTGTTCATTTAGGATTGAGCACTTGCCAAGCTGGTTTTGCACATTCTGCTGCAGCCTTGACTACCTAAGGACTTTTATGAATTGGCTCCATAAGCTTTTGATCTGGCCTCTGTGTTTTTCTCCAACGTACAAATTGTTCCTTGGTAGTGAAGCTCTGGTATGTGCTAGCTCTCTGGCTGGATATTGTGTGATGAGGAGGGAAGGGAAATGACCAGTGACAATGATTTCTCTTGCTGATTGTGTTTTGGTTGGTGGGGTGGTTTTGTGGGTTTTTTTTTTGTTTTGTTTTGTTTTTTGTTTTTTTTCTTCACATAATTTACATCAAAATATCTAAACCTCAGACCTGAAACCAACTTCACAGTCTTACTTTGTATGTAAAAATATTCCATTTAAATCAGCAGTAAAGCTAACATGAAAGTGCCAATAAATAATATATGCAAAGAGTTTTTTTTATCAATATATAAAGAAATGTGGAGTTGTGAAGCTGCTGAAAACAAGCATTAGGAAATGTAATGAAGCAAGAATTAGAACAGCATAGTTCCTCTGGCCATTATAAATGAGAACGCCAGGTACCTGGAGAACAGGAAAACTGATGAGTACAGTCTGTTCAGGAGAGAAGGAGGAAAATTTCCCCCAGGAACACATTTCAAATTACTTATTTATGAACTGATGAACTGGGAGGCCACCTATAGAGAGACAGGAGCAAGCAGTCTGCTGCAGACAGCTACAGAACTCCAGCTAATTGTGCTGCTGTTTTCTGTTATAACTCCTGCTCTCCAGCTGGGCTTCGGAGGCAGGAAATTTAGGCATTGACTAGAAGTTGCACTTTCCCTCCTTCTTGTTGGCATAAATATATACATGTATATTTTAATCTACTGGAATAATTCAGAAAAGGCCTGGGAAATGCTGCTGCTTTTGTATGGCAGGGCTTCCAAGGAAAAAGTTCCCAGGCATGGGCTCATCCCTTGGTAAAGGGCACTTCAAAGTTCAAAGATACATGGTCTGAATTTGAAAGATGTGAAACGTGCCCTTTATTTTTGCACATCACTTTTGGGCTATTAACTACACAGAAACAGAAACATGCAAATAACTACTCCATGTATTAACTATGAAAATGCATGGGGGGTGTGCACTCAGATACACTTCATGTAAATTCCCTACATAAATCCCTGCTGGCAGATGTTCTTTTCTCTGTCCATGCTCATAGATAGACAAGCATCAAACTGTTATTTCATTTACACTGGTGTAATGACAGAATGGCTCCAGTTTGCTCCGTGGTACAGAAACCAGAATGTAGCCATGTTATAAGAATTGTTTAAATAGAAGGTTTTGAGGAGACCTTAGAGTAGCCTTCCAATATCTGAAGGGGGCCCACAGGAAGGCTGGGGAGGGACTATTTACAAGGTCTTGTAATGACAAGACAGGGCGCAATGGGTTTAAACTGGCAGAGGGAATATTTAGACTGGATGTTAGGAGGAAGTTCTTTACAGCGAGGGTGGTGAGGCACTGGCACAGGTTGCCCAGGGAGGTTGTGGCTGTTCCCTCCCTGGAGGTGTTCAAGGCAGGTTGGACGAGGCCTTGAGTGACTTGTACTAGTGGGAGGTGTCCCTGCCTATGGCAGGGGGTTGGAACTAGATGATCCTTGAGGTCCCTTCCAACCTTACCATTCTATGATTCTATATCAGAAAATAAATAAATAAAAAACATTTAAAAAGAGCTGTAGTTGTTAACATGATATAATAAAATAGAGAAGAGATAGTTAATTTACTGTAAACATTCAGTGGTTGAAAATTAATTTCAGTACACCTCATATCATTTGAAGCACGAGAGCTCTTAACAGAGAATTTGGCTTATCAGCTTAGAAAACAGAGTTTAGATGTCTGATTTGTAGGAAGGAAAAAGAGACAGAGGACTGTGAGGTTCCAAGATCATTGGAACCTCATTCAATAGACTCAGTCTGTGCTCTGGTATGTGGGCACTGCATGGTGGCATTCGCTCATTTGACTCAAGGCCCATGAAAACTGCCTCAGCTGGTGTCTCTCAAGACATGGCATGCCCAGCCAGCCTTGGGGTCAAATGTAGAAACAAAAACATCAGTGGACTGGGGAACAACGAGCACAGGACCATATCAGCCTTCCATGAGGAAATCAAACTTGGTTGTCCTCACTGGAAATCAGACCAAACACCTTGCTACTTTGCCTTTGAATGGTCAGGGACTGGATGACTGAAGGGCTGATGGCTTTGTATTGGGACCTTAAACTGTTCCTGGCATCTATGTCATGGCCAGCACAGGTCACAGAGCACTTTGCAGGAACAATGTCCTGCCTACACAAACTGCCTCCTAAGAATGCTGAATTCTGGCTTCAACTTTCAAGTGCAGCAGATTGAGGATGTCCTGCATTTAGCCCTCTGCAGAATGATGAAGGCAAAGAGTGAAGGGGTGATAGACACCTTTGAAAAAGGAGGATGCAAACATTTGCCATGTACTGGGTAATAAGATATGCTTTGTGAATACTGAAACCTGGTACCTCAAAGAGATTTAGAAGAAATGTCAAACCTCCCAAGTACCAAGCATGGCTTCAGTGGGAGCTGGGAGTGCTCTGATGCCACACAGTGTGTTTTTCTTTCTTCTTTCCTGTGGGTACCTTGCTAAGGCAATATAGAGAAAATGTGTGATGCTATTGCTAGTGCTGCATATGTTCCATGAATAAAGAAGAGTTTCCCATGCTGTCATTTATTGTAAAATGCTAACATGAGTGGGACTGGAGTGACACAGTGGATCTATCCCTGCTCTTCATTGAGTTAGACACCAAGAACACTTAACAGTTTGCTGCAATAGGACCTAGAAAAACTATTAACCCCAATAAAACCCGTGAGGATGTGCAGAGATAAAAGGGAACTTCAACAAAGTGGGAATTTTTATAGCAATGAGATGGAGAGACAGAAGGGCATCAAGATTTATTGCAGCTGACTCTAGTAGCAAGAGGTTCAAGCATTAGCTAATTTTTATTTGCTTCTTTTATCACAAAAGTAGCCAAATTTAAAGAAAGCAAAGAATCAGTGATGATATTAACACCACTTCAACAAGGAAACTTAAATACTTCCATTTTTGCTTTTGTTCTTAAAAAGAATATATTCCTTCTGCTAAAATGAATATGTAACAGTGTCACACCTCAGTGAAACTTTTTCCTTTAAGTATTCAGAACATTTTGTGAGGCTGATCAATTGGGATTCTTTTTTTTTTTTCCTTAATACCCAACTTGGTTACAGTGGCAGGTATTCACAAGTGACAATTATTTCAACATTAATTTGATAGCTCCCGACAGCCTCGGCGATGGGATAGAATCACCTGGAAGCTGGCATTTTGCATTGTACGGCTCTGTCTATATAGCAACTGTCATCTTCCATTCAATATGGCAAATGCTATCTGCATACAGGCTTCTAAAAAGTTATAATTTCTTCTAAATGATTGAAACTCATAGATCTCTCTCTCTTTCTCCCTCCCTTTTCAAGCTACACCTGAGAGGTAGCAATGATGACAGGCTGGTTTAACGCAGCTCTTGCCGAGATTAAGTAGTTGTCAGACAGATATCATTGGAGACTAAGGGATTGCTTTTGGAAGTCATTCTGAATTGCTAACTAACCCTGAGCTTGTTCCTAGACGAGTGTCGATTCTTTTGTTTCCAGGGATTGACACATCTGCAATAACAATGGAGCATGCAGTCCTTGCCTGAGACGTTATTTGTGCTGGTCATCTTTCTATCTGGAGAAGAAGATCTAATGAATGCCTCTTTCAGCACTGATTTGCAAAAGCAGGAAACACTCAGAGCTGCTATTTTTGGCCAGCTGGCTTAAGAAATTTGATTATTTATAGCTAGGTGAAAATGTTTGCAGCCATACCATTCATCTGTTATAACAGACTTGTGTGTTGGATGAATCTATATGAAGGTTCAACAATAATCTATCTACTGTCAGCTTGGCCAGTTTTTAAGCAGGCTGTTCAGGAGGAATGTGTGTGTAACTGCCTGTTGTATTCTGCTCACCTCCCGTTTCATATACATCCAGTGACAGACAGCCCCCAATGAACAGGGAGTAGCTGAGCCTGACAGGTCAGCTGTAACACAACAAGTTGTCACTGTCATGGGAACATGGCAAGTGAAAAGCAGATGAAGTTGCCTAGAGGATGTTTTCATCAATTTAGTGTTATATACAAGCTAATAAATCTGCAGACTCTCTCGTTTCACTACACACTCTGTGTGAGAGAGAAAATGACTGAGCTGTGGCTAGGTTGGCATTTACTGGACCAGCTGCAGTAGCCACTTGAGCTAATAGTGTGAGTGATTTAACTCCTTTCACTCCCTGCCTTTCCTAACAAAGTATTTCCCATGGGGACTTCAGACCGAGAAGTTTATTTTTAAGCATGGGAGAGAGATTGACTCTCTAGAGAGCTTTGGAAGTTGCAGGCGGCTGCTTCTTCAGATGATGATGAGTTTGGTGGGAGGTAAGGGGATGCCTCCACCACTGGAGTCAGGAAAAGAAGCAGTTTGTGGGGCAGGGAAGAGCTCATTTGTCAGAAACCCTGGAAAACACCTTGGACCCCCAGAACAGCCCATATTGCCTGGTCAGACATTCTTAAACTGATCAAAATTTCCAGATCTTTGGAGTGAAGTATTAGTAGGGATGGATAGAGGAGTTATAATCCTCCCACTCCCCAGATATTAAAAATACAAAGCCCAGCATAGCAGAGTAATGCAGATATTGTAATAATTACCTGAGGAGCCCTGCTGGATGTTCTGCCATCATTTTGGATTACCTGCAACATCCATGCTAGCTTATTAAAGTATATTCTTTATAGAACAGCAGAGATTGTTTAAATTATATGGCGAAGTGGCTTACCTTTATGAACAGCTTGTGGATAACTGGTAGCAAATATTGAAACTTCCAAATTGTGCTTTATTGTGTCAGTTTAATAATTTGTACAGTATCATTTCCCTTTCCTGCATGGCTGACTACTTATTCAGCTGCTGTAGTGCACAGATGGAGTGATACAACCAAACAGTTTGCAATAGGCTTACAGTGACTTCTGAGTATCTACATTTGTGGATAAACACAGGAAAATGTGTTGCTCTAGGTTAAATTCCTGTACTGTTGGGTTTAGCCACCACCAGCTGATTCCTAGCAGGTATACTGAGTAGCAGCACTTTTAATCTATTAGCACTTTTTATCTAGTGAAATCCACTGATTATTTCACTGCTCTCAGCTCTCCAGGAGGGTCTTGACTGAACCTTGCACCGGCGTCATGCAAATGGTTCCATTGATTTCAAATAGAAATTGCTAATCTATTCACTGTGGCATTATAACTTTGTTCAAAAGTGACCTTAAATACCCCATAATTTAGAACTTTTTAATATCTGTAAGTCTCACCTCAATGTCTTCTTGGTACAGAGCATATTCAAGTCATTAACTCTCAGTTCAAAGTTATGTACATTGAGCTACTTGGTGAATAAGGCTGAGATTGCAGTTAAATATGTAAATTCAACCTTGGTATTCTCAAAAAGCTTTAGTAAATCAATGTTAATGACAGTAGTTTCCTATATAACTTATTTAATTCTTCCTCTTCAAAGCATTTTACAAAGAAACTCTATTTTGCAGTAAATAACAGAATTATTTAGCAGAGGAGCTCAGAGGGAAAAGGAAATGAGTGGTTGGAAAAGGAAAAAAATAAAAAGGATGTTTAGAAATAAAAAAATTCTCATAAATTAAAAATTGGAATTTTGAGCTTACAGGAAATGTGATTGTCTCTTGTTTAAAAATGGAAGACTGTAAAAGAACGTGGAAAGTTTTCCAAATTTCTACCTTAATTTTGAAATGTAACAAAAAAGTGAGCCTACAGGGGCTTCAGGCAGAGCTGTGGTTTCAAGTGGGCACCAGTGGCAAACAGCCACTCCCACTGCCTGCAATTTCTCTGATGTCACAACTTCAAAAAGAAGAAAGGAAAAACCAGCCCATACTTTAAAAACATCTGAAAAGAAAAAAAAGTCACACTGCTACTGTCACTGTTTTACAGTGACTCACACTGCATTTCCTGTGCCCATCCTGAAACAATGAAGCCTCTTCAAGTTTGCAAAATTATGTGTAAAGATGAACTGAGGCACTGCTTAGAGGCCTTTAAATGCTGTAGTCTGACAAAGACTGGCTGTGCATTATATTGCACACTATACACTCATCTGCATATGTCAGTTGACAAAAGACAATAAAAAGTTATTAAACAGGCAAATTATGTATTAAATAGTCTTAAATAAACCTACACTGCCAGTAAATTTTGGAACACCAAAAATCATTTAATCCATCTGCTTCCATTGCAATTGTTCCTTTAGATCTCAATTCCAAGGCAAGAAATGGCATTATGGGATAATTTCAGCTATTACATGATTATGTTCTCCTAACCATTGCTTTCACAGAATCATAGAATCATAGAATGGTAAGGTTGGAAGGGACATCAAGGATCATCTAGTTCCAACCCCCTGCCATAGGCAGGGACACCTCCCANGGTGGTGCTTTAACACACCAGAATGAATTGTCTTTGTGAGTAAATCCAGTGCCACAAAAGAATCATTGCAGCGGAGACATTGTCCCCCAAAATATATCAACTCAAAGGCATGCAAAACCCAGCAGATTTCCATTATAACATACAGAAGGAAATGTATTTAAAGCTAGCTAAGCTTATGTGTTGTAGAATAGCCTATCAGACAGTGCATGTCAGAAAAGATTTAAGGCCATGCTAACTTTTGCATGGGTCACTTTTTCTCCTCTCTGGCCTGCGGGCTGAACAGAAACAGTTATAGCAGTGGCATAAAACCATTTATTCTGCTTGCCCCTGTTCCTGCATTGAGTACAAAGCAGCTCATGAACCCTATATTTAAACCTTCTCTTCTGATTTTTTTTTTTCACTGATCCTTCCAGAAAATCATGTTATGGCAAATGAAGTTTCCTAGGGATTTTTCTTTTGGCAAGGAGAGGGTCTGAAATAGGTCAGTGACAGCTGAAAAATTGCCTTCACTTCATATTCATTCACTGAAGGAGACTGAAATTTCTCTTGAGCACTGCTTCAATTTCACTTATTCTTGCCCCAAGTTTCCTCCATGAGGTCTCAATGACTCAAACCACGATCAGTATGGGACTTGTATAGTTAAAAAACAGTTTGCAACAACAACAAAAAATGGCTGTTGTTTTGTACCTCACTGATAAATGGATGCCTATTGTTCTTCTACCCTGGAAATTAATAATAACTGGACCAGTTGCCTTAGAGACAGCCAGGTAGCCATTAGCAATCAGTAAAAATTAATGTACTGCAGGAAATTTAGCAAAGAGATGTGTTTAAGTGTGTAGGGGCACCTTAACCACCCCGTCCAGTGTAGATTAGTGCAGGCAGTCTCCAAGCTGTTACTGCTGCTGTGCTGTACAGATGCCCTGAGTACAGACGAGATGTTCTTAACAAGTGAGGGGAGTCCCTGCTAGATGGCCATAACTCAGTGAGGAGCAGTGTGTTTAATGGGCTTCCCTTGGCTGAAAGCATGCCTGCTCCCTTGGGCAGCCTCATAACACAGGGTTTTCCCAGGGAGAGGTAAATCTGGAAGTGCAGAGGGCCCAACATGGCAGCAGCTCTTTTGTTTCCCCGTAGCACTCTGACTCTTCCTGCCTGCATGGCTGCAGCTCCTGCCCCAGGAAAGGTTCTCTCAGACGGGTTAGCTGTGTTTTGAAAGGCCCCTGAGTGCTTTTAAAACTGTCAGCACCATTATCATTCATGATGCAACTGGTTTCCAAGCCTGGCTTCTGTTTTTTCAGTGGGCAGCTAAAGTCCCCCTAGATAATTACCTTGGTTGTGCAGTAGCTGAGCTGGTTACCCTAGGCCAGTTACCGGAGGTTTCTTTGTGCTGTGGATGCAGGGTGGCTGTGACTGCTACCGACATGGCCACTCTGCAACCATGCTCTGCCTGGCCCCAGGATGCTCCTGGGGGATGCTCCAGGACTCTCCCAGTGCTGTGCTTCAATACAGGACTGGATCTGCACTGCAAGGATCCCCCTTCTGCAAGGGCAGCAGCTAAGCCCTCTGTAGAGTCTACATCTTACTCTTACCTTCTGCTGTGTCTCCATCCCTGTTATCAGTGTGACTGTGTGTGAGTGCTCACTGTCTGGGAGTGTGTGGCTGAACCTGATGATGTTTGCCCTGTCGTGTGTTAGCACAAACTGCCTTTAAATGATTACAATGTAATTAAAATATCTGATTTACAGAGGTTCAGATGAACTAAGTGAGGACATAACCACTGCAGGTGTTGACTGCATGTGGTTCAGGAATATAGCAAACATGCTGGCAAATGCCCTACCTTGGGAACTCACTGCAGCATGAGTATGACCACTTCTATACAGACACTTGGATCAGAACTAGATGTATCTGTTGGTGACACATGCTTAAGTCCTGTTAAAGTCAGTGGGAGTGGTGAGGATTGAATATGACACCTTTCTATCCAAAGGCAAGACTGCTTTATGAAACAGGGGGGTAGGTGAGGAGAAATAAGGAAGTTAAAAGAGAAAGAAAGTTTGCAGATGCACTGATGTTCTGCTCACAGCTCTTGCTTCCTGTGAAATCTGGCAAATGGGCAGAATGCCTGAATCAGATAATCTGATTTTGGAGTTTTAAAATATTAACAGTAGAGTATCACCCACAATTCTCTTCCAGCACAGCTAGGGAGAGCAGCATCCAGAATTCTCTGGCCTTGAAAGTTAGTATGTTAGAAAAGAACATGTCCAAAAGTGGGTGGGTTTCTGTCAGATACCATCAATAGACCAGTCAGGGACACCAAAAGGAGCTAGACACACAAAAGGGAACTCTACCACATCCTACTGGCAAACACACTGGTCTGAGTGAAGATATTTTCTCAATAACCACATTTTTTTAAAAAAGTTTCTTGGAATACTTCTTATATTGTTGGTGTCAGACAAACCAGATGGGAGTTCTGAATTGATGATCGCATTTTGAGGCTGGAATGCAACATCTGGAGTTGATCAGCATTCCTTACAAACTGATCAATCATTAGGTGGAACTGATTACTACCATCTCCTCCTTTTGCTCTTGAATCACTTAGAACTGCTGGTTTTTTTTCTTTTTGTGAAAGACAGAAAGCATGAAACACAGCTGCTTCATAGGGACTGAGGTTTTGTGAGTCACAGTGACTAACTCATTACACATATCTCTTGTTGCAGTATCAAATGGAGCAAGGATGAGATAGATCTGCTCTAGTAAATATAAAATATCATGGGTCATGTTACTCAGCAACAGTGATTTTGCAGCAGCAGCAGTTTTGAAGACCTTTTCAATAAGTCACTATATTTAGAAAGATTAGGAGTAATGCCGCTAGCGTCAGTGTCTGAGATCAGGGTTATTTAGGAGTATGCCACGTTTGATACAAACACCCTCCCCACACCATGCTGTGCCAGCCTTGCCACAAGCTAAAGCAGAATTGCAAAACACCAATCTCATTTTCCACTCTCTGAAAAGTCTGCCATCTTCCTTGCATTTGTCTTCCAAAAAAGAGAAAATGACAAGGCAAGGTGCAAACCAGGCCGCATGTGCACTTCACGGTCTTCACACGTGTTTCATTTATCAGCGCTGTTGTCAGACACAGCAACCACTTCCCAACTGGTGATAAAATCAGCTCCACCACTGCTCTTCAGGAGAACCACTCTCCTACCTCTCTCCATGCATCCCAGAGCTATGTGGGAAGGTCACATCTTTTGTGTTGCCTATAAGCCATGTAACACAACAAATCCACATCTGAGATCTGTGGCACACGTGTTTCCGGCACCAGCGAGTGGGTCTAGAAAGTGAAAAGACTAAAAGAACATGCACAAGTCAAGCCAGTTGTGTCCAATTTGGACCTCCATATGTGCTGTTTAACATCTTTGTCAGTGCCATGGACAGAGGAATCAGTGCACCCTCAGCAAGTTTGCAGATGACACCAAGCTGTGCGGCACAGTCGACTTGCTAGAGGGCAGGGATCCATCCAGAGGGACCTGGACAGGCTGGAGAGGTGTGCCCAGGCCAACCTCATGACATTCAACAAGGCCAAGTGTAAGGTCCTCCACCTGGGTAGGCACAATCCCAAGCACAANCTGCCTATGGCAGGGGGTTGGAACTAGATGATCCTTGATGTCCCTTCCAACCTTACCATTCTATGATTCTATGATTCTATATCCCAGTGGATATTCCTTCACTCAGTATGATTTGTAGAGATGCAGATAAATCGCTTGAGAGAAAGTGACTGAAACTGTGCAAAATATCCACTGTGAAACCTGTGAGCCCATTTTAGAACTATTTTAATCTGATTAATTTGCTTTCACTTCTGTTGTTACCAACAAGAAAGCCAGGCCAGGTTTCTGCACCGTGTAGTTCCTGGGTACTGTTACTGTGAATCTTCTTGCTTATTCTGGCATACATGAGGAATTCCCCACTGAAATCAGGGGAAAGTTTGAATAAGATCTTTTCTTAAGCCTGCTGATGGTTTTTCATAGAAAGTGCAAGCATTTTGTGGATTTTCCTGGATTTAAAACAAAGACCAAAGAAATGTGGTGGTTTCAAATGAGTTTCACTTTGAGGTTCTGGGTCTGTTCATCATTTCATGCCCAAAATGAAATGTAAGAAGTGAAAAACCAGAACTTGTGTCATGAAACTGAACAAAATGTTCCCACAAACTTTATGTGAAGGAAACAATAGAGTAACCTGCAAGCTTTAAAGAGATCTGACCATACGACTCTCTTCCCACTGCTGAGTCAGGGTTCCCATGATACTGCAGCCCTGGAAATGGACTGTGCTGCTGAACCTCTGTGACCCAGGCTCTCCCATCTTTTCTTTGTGCTTTTGCCATTAACAATGAGTTCTGCAATCTCTGAAGCCAGATCTGAGTTCCTGTGTGCTGGTGACTGGATGCAGAGAAAAGCACTCCAGTAACATCAAAGAATGTACAATTTCTCCATCAGTAACCAGTTATGTGAATCATTTTACTGATTAAGACACAAACATTTGGTTTGAAAATAGCTGAATATTGATGGGGAAAAGAGGTTAATTCTCTGGTTCTAAAGAAACAGAGCAAAAGGAGACAATAATTAGCACAGACATATTCAGTGACTTACCTAAGGCAAGTCAGGGAGCTTTTGGCAAAAGCAAAAGCCAAACTCTCTTCCTTGGAGTCTTTGCTTTGTCACAGGAACATGTCTGCAGACACCTTAATTCTGAGTCTGATTCTGTGCTTTTTTCAGTTCTAGCACTTTTAAGAGCTCAGCTTTTCAAACTGTGTAGTAGTATTATGGGAAAACAGTAACCCTGCAGCAGTGAAGGCAGCTGTAAGCAAGGAAATGCAGTGGTGTTCCTGTGCATTCCTGCAGCCAAGATCTTCGTGTGCTAGCTATCTGAGAGATGAGTTAAAACATTTAAATCAAAGTTAGGGTTTTCCCAGGAAAAGGAAAAGGGTTATGCACAGTTTTATCCCTTTTAAAGTGACTTTGTTTGTTTATTATTCTTGAATTTATTGCAAATGTGTTTTAAAAAGGGATAATGAAGTAGCAGGGAAGATGAAAAACATCTGATTATAGATAAAAGCTCCTTAAGAACAGTGCCAACTACACCAAAATAGGCTGAATTGTGTCCAGAGACATTAGCTGGCACTGACAGCCTGCTCCTCTGCAGAGCTTTGGTCCCATTCATGCCTAAGCTGGTGATTTCCCTGAGAGGAGAGGCTGCCCTCACGGTGGCTGACACAAGCATCTGCCTTCTCTTGTAGCATCACTGTACACCCACGAATTTCCTGGCTGGAAGTGCCCTTGGACAACACACCCAGGACATCCCTAAGGGCTTTGTGTTTCAGGCAGCCTGGGAATTATGTGATTTAGGATTGACATACAGAACAATTTCCTGTAAAGGCAGTTAAGTCCACCACTGCCCTGTTGTGGGGTGCAACAAAGCACCTCTTAGGTATGGAACGAGAAGACTTGGGTGCATTTACTAAAGAAGCAAAAATACACATGAAATGTAAGCAGTAGTGTGCACAAACAAGATACATCTGAGAGAGAACAACACGTGGGAATCAAACACTCCTAGTTGAATGGTTTTACACCCCAAAGCTCCTTCAGCACTTGTATTCATAGTCATACTGTGTGAAATTCATCTGAATCTTGTTTCCTTGGCCTATGGGGTATTTTCATGTACAAATTAGGCTGGCCAACATTCCCTTTCTGCAAAAATTCCCAGGAGTGCAACTTAAATGTTATTAAAAAGCCTAATAAAAGAAGAGTGCACATTTAATAATGTTAGAATAACACAGCCATTGCAGCATGGTGTGCCAGCAAAGTGAGAGTATGGAGGCACTAATGAACTTACTCAGAAAACCCCTCTGTAATGATTTACAACTAGGAAGAACCTAGCTGATGCCATGCAGAATGCACAGAAACAGTTTCAGGACCTCAGGACCCCCAGTTTGGACCTTGTCTATGGCCTGCCTGTTTAATCAGGATCTGGGCACGGTCCCTGCTAAACAGGGAGTGTCCTTTTTCCAGTGTGCTGTCCGTGGAAGGCAGTGAGCACTGAGGCCAGTGCAGTCATGCATCCCCACCAAGCACTATCCCAGTTTCCTTTGTCTCAGAGAGGTGGTCACTCTAAGTAGATGGTGCAAATATTGCACACTCATCAGCTGCTGTGCTGTGATACTTTTCTGTGGCCTTCTCCTTCACCTTTGACCTGACACGTGAAGATCTCTTCCTGACATCCTTCCCCTACAATATGTCATGCTTTCCTCCCACTTATGTATCCTAGAACGACTTTTCTCCAGGGCACAAGGTCTAACACAAGACCTAAGTATCATCTCAGGCTCACCAACTGAAGGGATTAAAGTGCTTTCATGTCATTAATTAGCAACCACTCCTTCAGTGGGAGCAATGAAAACATGCATGAAACCAGGAGGGTGGGTGGTTTGGCTAAAGAGATGGGGAGAAAGGCTGCAGGGCATGACCTACTTCAAACCACACTTCAGGTCTCCATAACCTTTACCCAATGCCTCTACCCACCAGCCCACACAGCTCTCCCCAGAGCAGAAAGCTACATCCTCAGAAAAGGAAAAGCTTGTGAACCACAACCCACTGCAAAATGAATATCCTATATAAGAAATAAACCTTTAGAAAACAAAATCAAACCTGGAACAGCAGGGCAGTATCTGACTTTTGAATAGAAATGGGTTTAGTTTGGCTGCAGCACAAGGACAGCAGGAGCGTTCAAAACGCTGCAAGCCACACACAGGGGTTCGGCTGGGGACGCTTCCTTCGAGGCAGGAATTCTCCTGCTCACAATGGCATTGTTATACATTAAGGAACTTTGTTTCCCCTCTTGGGCTGTGGCAGTGTGATGGGAGAGGGGAAGGCTTGCTCACTCTGTGACGTGGTCACATCAGCCATGCTGTGTTTGCTTAGAAGGGATTGCTCCCCAGTTCAGCACCAAACTGATGGGTTGGGTTTGGTTTTTTTTCTTCCTAGGTTGAGCAAGTAACAGAAAAAGAAAACCCAACTGGCTCACTTTGTAGAAAGCAGCCCATACATGCTGGAGTTTCAGACCCTCAATCCTCACTTTTAAGAAAGCAAAATGAAGCATTGGCTCTTCACTCCTGCAAAAGAGGGAAAGAAGAGGGGCTGGGATGGCGAGCAGGAGCTTGCATTTGCTTGCGGCTTTGCTAGTTCGAAGTGAAGAAAATGCAGAGCAGTGTGACAGAGGAAGGTCCTCTTTTAGCAGATGCTTCTCTCTAACAATCCCATGTGTTTTTTTTATCCTGACATGTGAATAGTGTGGCTCTGTAGTTCAGACTACAGCCTGATTTTCTTGTCTAGCTTCACATGGCTTTTTTTCCTGTCCAGAACATGTTTACCCTACCCACTTTCTAACCTGCTGCCTATCTTTTGCAGAAAGTTAAAGAGAATTTTGGAAAAAAATATTGGAAGTTGATCGAGCTGTGTTTGAGTTACAGGTCAGTAAAGTTCACTGTAAGATGACATTTTTACTATATAAACACTGTCAAAAGTGAGACTACCAGCCAAGTGTGTCCATGAGCCATGGGAAACATGAGCAGTGGAGGCAGGTAAACCTCAGCAGGTCTACACTTAGATGCTTGTGCAGTTCTTTCCTTGCTTGTTAAAAGAGCAGTCAAAGATACTTTAATGTTAAAATTTAATAGTAGTGGGTTTGGTTACTTTAGGTAGACAAGATGACACTTCTTCCTGTAGGCTTTTTGTGCCTAGTAAAATCCAGCCACTGAGGGATTTTTTTGCTGCTTTTACATTTCAGCTCTAACATTAACAAATGCAAAGGTAATGAGATTTTATGTCTTTTGAAAAACTAATTTTGCAAGTAAACTCCCCTGAATTCTTTGAACGTGTCACTCAAAATTTTATGGTCATATCCTCTGGGATTATTTAAAACACTTCAGATTTGAAGAATATGTTTTCTTTTCAAGTGTTATTTGCAGTGGGTTTGGGAGAGAAAGGGTTACATTTTTTTTTTTTCCTGTGGCTTATATGTAAGTGAAATGACATTTTAACAATCTCCTTAGTATAGCCTTGCTGTGCTGGGACCTCTGTTGCCTGCTGTCTTACTTCTTGGCCTCTAAATAGAGAGTTATTTTCAATTTCTCCAGTTCCTAATGTTTTAAATGGAACTACTGTTCCCCTTAGAGCACCCAGTGGCTGGCTGGAGACCTTTATTGATATATATAAATTGCTCCAGTCCCCAGGGCTGGCTACAGATCCAATCATATTGAGCTAATGCGCATATAAATAAAAACCTGGAAGTATGGTTTATGGCAATAAGTAGTGCAGTAGAAGTTTATACCATCCTGCAAAGACACCTTGATACATTGCTGATAATCTCTATAATGTATTTAAAGAGACAGTCTGTAGATTCAAGGCTGAAAATTTCACTCATCAAAGCCATAAATCTCAGTGAGCTTCTGTTGATTGGCCTGCAAAAGAAGGAATTTCCCAATCCAGGGAAGAGCCAAAAAATGAAAGGGTGGTGGTCGTTGGAAGGCACCCAGCAGGATGATGCCAGTGTGTAAGTCAAGTGTATCAGACCCCTCAGTCAGGTAAGATTAAAGAAGTTCCCTGGTATCTTGGTGTTTGTCCAGTTGCCAGGTTTTGCAGTTAACAGACGATTCCCACTTCTGTGTAGAATGATTTACTGTGCTCTAAACAGAACAATAATAATCTGATGTCCATCTGATAAAGCTGACAGCAGCTGAATTATTCAGGCAAGCAATCATTTCTCTAGGCAGGTGAAAACAAATTTCAAGGGTTAAGTTGAATCTTCAGGCTGAACCCCGAAGGGAGAGTGCAGCAGGCAGTGGTTTTGTGGTCGGGGCATGGCTGGGACAGTAAGTGACCCAGGCAGTCACACCACTGGCCTCCTGCTGCATTGGCAAGGTGACACTGCAGCCTCCACATCTCCCACACCTTTGGTGAATCTAGATCTCACTGGGTTTAAACACCTCATCTGTTAAAATTAATTATAATGAATTAATTATAGTTAACACACCAACGGTGGGACAGTGGCATCCTAGGCAGAGCTAGTCCTTGTGTCCCACCTGTGTCTCTCGTCTTCAGTGCTGAGGGCTGAGGGACTGGCTTCTTTTTCCTGTGGTGTCCAGCAGAATGACCACGGTGCAAGGAGCAATCCTCAAGGTGCTAACCACAGTGACACTAATCCAGTAATCCCTTTTAGTAACCAGGAGTGCCTTGAGTGCAAAAGGTAGCAGATGGTCCCATTAGCAGTTCTTGGGAAGTTCCTAAGAAGGCCTGGGGGTGACTGAAAGGAGTCAGGAGGGTGCAGGAGAGGTACTGGGGTGGAAGCCCAGGCCATGATCCCACACTTACTCCCTGTTTGCTGCCTTGGAGTTGTCAGCTTTATTAATAAGCTACTGTACCATGGCACAACAATATGGTCCTGAGGCAGCTTTGGCAGGTGTAAGAGAGGGCATTATATATATAACTGATGCTCGATGAGCACTGCAAGATACTGCCAACTTTACACAACTTTATTTCTTCATTTTCAGATCCTTCAGGCACCAATTTTACTGCTTCAGAAAAATGATTGTAACTTAAAGGAAAACTCCAGTATGAGTTGTCAAAGCAGCCTTTAGAAATACTTGTCACTCTTTCAGTATCATAGTCTGTGGAGCTGTCATTGCTGTCTCTGGGTGCTGCCATTTTAATGTCACCTCTTTGCTTTCCCTCTCAGAAAGTCATGGAGCAACCTACCAAAAAAAAGAAAAAAACATTGAAAAGTTCTTGTTAAGTCTCCTGGAGTGCTGAACCCAGCAGACTCCAATGAATGTGAGAGCTGCAGAGATTTACTCTAGAAAACTATTTATCAGTAGTCAACTGAGTACTTACAAATTGTGCAGAACCATTAAGTAAGAAAATATATCAGTCTTTGGGAGTGATCCTATCCCTGAGTCTCAGTGGACAAGGTCTGGTGTGTTTAGTGTGTTTAGCCAGGTGCCATGTCACCATCCTATATTTAATGATCTTCCTGTATTTAAAGCTTTTTCCACACTTACATCTAAGGCAGTTTGACTGAAATTGGATTTAAAACTTGGTTTAGTTAATCTTGTGCGTGGTACTGCATGGCTACTTGAAGAACAATTTAAAGTTGCACAGTTTAATTTAGTAAGGAATCATGAAGGCAATTCAATTTGAAACCATTAAAACAATTTTAGAGTGTCTGCCCAAGGGTTTTGCATGTTTTCACTAAATGAGTTTTAAAAATACATTTAGTTAAACTGATGGAGCTCTAAGTATCAATAAAGGCTTTATCTTGCAAACACTAATGCTTGTCTTCAACCAGTCCTTTGCATCTGCTTAGATGTCTGTCTCCAGGATTAGGGCATTATCAGTTAGTGCATTTAAGAAAAAGATTTGGTTTTGATCTCTTTCAAATGAACTCCTTTAAAGGGAAGTCTTTCCCTTTCTCTCCTGTTTTCTCTCCTGTTTATTGATCTTTGCTTCCCTGGCCTGAAACCTCAGTCTTGCTTCTAAATCACATGAGCTTTGCTGGCACAAGTAGGCATGGTGCCCATCAGCTTTTTCTCTCTCAGTCCCACAGATCACAGTGGAGGTAAATAAGGCAGAGTCTTTTCAAACCAAAGCAGTACCTACTCATCCAAGAACTGGTAAGATCCATGCATCTGTTTCTCCTCAATAGAACTCTCCTCTGTAGAGTTTCAGTAAGCCCATTTTAACCACGTGGTTGGTTGGAAAGTGTTTGCTATAGTTTTTGCATCTCATTTTCTTTCTCACCTGCTCCAGGCAACTCATTTTGTGCAACTTATTTTCTAGGACATATTTTCAAAGACTGGATCTAGATTAAATGTAGGGAGAGTAGTTCTTGTTAGCCTGGTTCTCTGACACGGTGTCTCTGTCTGCTGTACTGCTATGGGCTCTGTTGATCAGACTGCACATGCTTGAGAAGAACAAACTCCAGAAGGTAAAGTGAGGTGTATTTAAGAAAAACAATGTTGCAACTCTTTTATGGTCCCAGTTTTTTCTCCACTTCTGAATAAAATAGGAAATAAAGGACAAATAAATACAAGTTAGAAATTCAGAAAGAGTTTTCACATCCCAGGATCCTTTGGCTCCCACGGAAACCTTCTGCAAGATCTCTCCAAGGGATTTGTGTATGATAAACGTTGGGGACAAGGGAACCAGCAGCTTTTCTTTCAATTAGCAACACAGCAGCCAAAGACTGGAAGGCACCTCCTGAGTCACTGAGTCCGGTGCTTTGTGGTTGCAAACAAACAATGGCACCTAATCCCTTTAATAAAATGATCACGTTCCACTTTGAAAGCCACTAGGTTTTGGAGGCAGGACTGATCCCTACTGCTAACCCTGTGAAGCCCAGAACAAATATCTGAGCTCAAGATAATGCTACTTACAACAGGATTAAATCCCTGCTGGGTGCCCTATAGTTGCAACCACAGGGGAACTCTGCCAGTAGCAGCATGGCCTTGGCACTCCATGTCCATGTAAGGGTAAAACTTGCTCTATTCTTCCTCATAATTAGGTGCAGTGACTAGAGCAGGCTTTATATTGCATCATACTTGCTTCTGTGTCGGGGCAGATGCAGCATTGAATGGAGGATTGAGCAGGCACATGACATGGGGGACATGTGTGATACAGACAGCACCAGAGGGATGCTCCATTTTATTCAGTGCCCTACAGTTCCCTGTGCTCACCGTGGGTAGCAGCCATCAGCTGGGATTTTGTGTGTCGCTTTCCTGTGAGCGAGACTAGATTGTCATCTGGGAGAGACCTGTGTGGTGAATGGGATGCAGCCAAGGGTAAATGCTTGCTCCCCACTAGAGGTATTATTTTTTTTCTCTCTACTTCTCCTGAAGGGCCTGATCCAAATGATGCTGAAATCTGCCCAACTCCTAGAAACAGATTTGGATCAGTGCCTGGGGCTCTTCTGCTGCTGGAATTTCTGCCTCAGACAAAGAGGGTGACCACATCCTTACACCATGCATATTGTTTAGTTTGGACTGTGGGAAGCAATCTGTCAAATAGGCAAAAGAGTAGGCGTGAGGCAAAGGACTGGCAGGAGAGGTGAGATGACCCAGTAGTTAGGCTATAATGGGTCCTATAAGACTATAAGGAAAACTCATGTTCTCTTGCTGTGGGGTCAGTTGCAGTTATGTGCCTTGTCCAGTTCAGTGTGGGGAGGGGTGGAGAAGGGTCTCCCAGCCACACCTCCAGCATGGAGCCAGAGAAGGGACATCACATATGTGGGATGCTAGCAAGGTGCTGCAGCCCCTGTGGCCCTGTGCTAAATACTCTCCTGCCTTGCATCCTAGGTGGAGGACAGATGTATTGTGCCACCCCACAACAGGAGTGCAGAAAGCCATAAGAAGAGCACAATCTGGGGAGGGATGCTCCTGGATATGGCCCAGCATCAAAGCTGAGTGCTGTCCTTGCTCCTGTGGCTGCAGTTAAGCCCACTTAATAAGAGTTTAAAGGTGCAGAGTGAAGCAAAGGCAGCCACAGGGCCATAATGTCACATCATGTGGGAGCTTGCATGGTTTCCTTGGCTGCCAGCTCTCTTCTGCTGTTTTTGATGCCCTAACCTGGTGACCTGAGCCCTGCCCCAATCTCCTCATATGCCTTTCTGAGCTGCAGCCTGCTTAGTTGCCTTGTTTTCGAAAGAAAAGGTTTTTGGACAAACAGAAGTGCTGTTACTCCTCCTTCACTCTGGAAACCTCAGTCCTGTGGTGGCAGTGGGAAGTGTTGATGGCAGTTGCAGCAGTGAGATCTGCAGACATGGCCCTGCCTGCTGATGGGGCAGTTTGTGGGGCTTTGGGGCAGCTCTTCAGTGTGTGTGGGGAGACACCAGGGCTGGGAATGGAGCAAGCACTGGTGGATGTGCTGACTTTAAAGAAAGACTATAAAAATGAGAGAAAGCAAGGGGTAGGAGGCATGCCATAACCACACACTCGTGTTGAAGATGAGCAATTTGATGAAAGCTTGGTCCAAAAAGAAACAGAAACAACAACACAAAACCTCAGTGAAACTTGGTCCAAAAAGAAAAAAATAAAAAAACCCAAACAACAAAGCAACACAAAATCTCACTGACTTCAGTGGGAACAGTCTCACCCTGTCTAGGTTTTAACATGATCCCACCCCACTCTGTGAAAGACCTCCTTCAGTTGCTTACATCCTCCACAAGCATTACATTCATGCAAAAGGAAATTAATATTATACACCATCTGGATTTCAGAGATCCACACTATCTATCTATATCCTTCAAACCATCACAAGCAATCTATGAGCAGTCTCCACAAGCACACTCAGACCAAACCATTAACATAATTCTCTCTTTTATTCCTCATCGTTGTGGTACTCCATGCTACAGCCTTAAACATTATTTGTTTTATCCACTTTTCAGCATCTGAAGCTCACACTATGCTGGCTAAAAAAAAAAAAACAAAACCCATTTTTATCTCATCTGATTTGATATTCATCTGTCCCTCACTGATTTTTTTTTTTTTCCCCCCCCTTTACCCTAATTTTGGTTGGCTTTTTTTTTTTTTTTTTTTTTTTTTTACCCAGAGAACATTGAGAACTCTGTCTCAAGGCTTCCAGATTAGACAGAAGACTGATAGGATAATGATGATAGTATGTTAAATGCTATCTATGTAAATCAGCTCTCTCCATCAATGGATACAAGATGCAGCTACATTAGATCCCTTTTTGACATACATTTTCATTTTTTAAGGAAGAGAATATTGGATTGTTATTAAGCTACTTTAGAAAAATCTTTGCATTACCAGGCACATTACTATTGTGCATAAAGTCATATTAAATTTTGGGATGATGTACAACATCATTTTCTTTTAAAGGCTGCTTTTAACCTCGAAGTATCTTCTTTTTAGCTTCTGCTGAGGGATTTGTTTATGATAACCAATGACTGGGGTGGTGGTGGGGGAAAGGGTGTTTTTTATTAAGCTTCTTGTAGTAGATAAATCTGAATTTGCACCTCTGATAGGAAACTGGCCCTGGATAAGGGGAAAAAAACTGCTGTTACATCTCATCTGTTTCAAACGCCTGGGAAAATAGCTCAGCAGATAGTCTGAAAGTCAAATTCAGACTGCCTTGGACTCAGTTGGAAGCTAGTTGCAAAATCAAGACCCATTCACTGGAAAAATCTTGCCAAGTAACCCCTCCCATTTTGACTTTTTGTATGAAAAAGGCTATTTTTGTTTTCCTCTTTGAACTCAGAGATGCAGAAATGAATGTATTCCCAACAATAATAAGGAGTAAAGTGGTGAAAATCAGCTTGGTTTTATCCACTCCTGTGGACTCATGCTGGTTTTCAGTGGCAGAGGAACTGGCCAGCTAAAAATATATCATTAAAACTCATCTCCAGCCTGTCACTAGTGTGGGGAACTTCACCTCAAATGCAGAGTGGGATTTGTTTACTAATTTATAAATGTAGAGACTTACTTTTTAAAAAAAAAAAAAGTTATCTTTGGCTGTGGTGGCCCAGAGCAAACTAAATCCAGGTAATGCATTTGCAGTTTTCCATGAGCAGCAGGGCTGATGAGCTGGGATTCCAGCATTTCTTTTATACATTGACTCTCTAATGTCTAATAAAGGGTGAGTTTATTAGCATTTTCTCTGTGGGAGACATTAATAAGAGCAGTTTCCTCTACCCAGAAACCTATCTTCATAAAACCTGCGTGAACTTCACATCTCCGAGACCTCATTTGCTCTGTCAAATTTTCATTGAAATTAGCTGCTGCATCTGAAGTTATTAAATGGGGACCTACAGTTGTAAACACACAGAGTTACAGACAGTGTGATAAATCTCATTTCTTCATTAGAAGAACACCAAGAGTGCAGCAGGAAAGAGAAAAGCTTGTGGTACTGGTGATCAGAGGCATGATAGGCAGGCTGGTGGTGATCTGAGCAGAGCTATAACCTAAATACAGTGCATAGCTGTGCAGGGACAGGGATCTGCTAGAATGAGTCCAGTGGAGAGCCACAAGAATGATTAGGGGACTTGAGCATCTCCCCTATGAAGAGGGACTGAGAGACCTGGGGCTGCTTAGTGTTGAGAAGACTGTAGCCATGCAGGGGTTGGTCTCTTCTCCCAGGCACTCAGTGACAGACCAAGAGGACACAGCCTCAAGTTGTGCCAGGGCAGGTTTAGGCTGGATGTTAGGAAAGCGTTCTTCACAGAGAGAGTGATTGGCATTGGAGTGGGCTGCCCAGGGAGGTGGTGGAATCATCATCCCTGGAGGTATTTAAAAGGAGGCTGGATGAGGCACTTAGTGCCATGGTTTGGTTAATTAGAAGGGTTGGACTCAATGATCTCAAAGGTCTTTTCCAACCTGATTAATTCTGTGAATCTGTGAAATATCTGAGGGGTGGGTGTCAAGTAGATGGGGCCAATCTCTTTTCAGTGGTGCACAGTAATAAAACAATGGATACAAACTGGAACAAAGTAGGTTTCACCTTAACATGAGGAGAAACTTCTTTACAGTGAGGGTGATGGAGCCTTGAAACAGACTGCCCAGGGGAGTTGTAGAGTCTCCTTCTCTAGAGACTTAAAAAACCCACCTGAATGCATTCCTGTGTGAACTGCCCTAGGGGATCTTGCTTTGGCAGGGGGCTTGGACTTGATGATCTCTGGAGGTCCCTTCCAACCTCTAACATTCTGTGATTCTGTGATATTTCAAAGCTCAGCTCACGTAAAGTCTCCCTGCACTTGCAACACAAGTGTTAAGGCTTGGGGTGGAGGTTGTTGTGTGTCAATCCAGGCTAGTGGTTCCACCTGATAGGATGGGAGGCTTTAATAGGGCTGGGAGGGGAGTTCATTGAATTTGGAGCAAGGGGCCTAGGGTTGTGGTGGGCTTCAAGCAAGTGATTTGTGCACTCCACTTTCTAAATTCACCTGCTTTTCAGGAGGTCCTGCCTGCTGAGTGGCCCTGTAAGTCCTGCTCTCAGGAGCACGTTAAGGGTTTGATTTAATGGAGGTTTTTTGGTGGCTCTTGTTTGGTTGGGTTTTTTGCCTTTTAGATTTTGTTTGTTTGTTTGGGGTGGGGGAAGGGAGAGCTGTGGCTCAAAATATCTCAAAATATGGTGGATTGCCTATCAGCAAAGAACTCCCTTCTGAGCATCCCACTCTCTAGATCTGAACCCAGCCTTGCAGTCCTGTCCATTACAGCTATGAATTCATCTGTGTGCCTGGGTTGCTACTGCAGACAGGCACATATGCACTTAAACCATGGCCCACTGGTGCCATTATGTCAGAAGGGATCAGAGCTGGAGTCACTCTGAAGGCATAAGTATTTTTCTTAACACGTCCTAAATGGCAAAATTCACGTTGAATAATTTTGGTAATAAATGGCAACCTAAATATGTCAGGAGTGATTTAGTACCCATGAACCATGTAGCTGAAATGTAGATGAGGCTAATTAGCTGATTCCTTATCCCAGCTCCCCCTTTCTTTTTCTTCCTACCAAAAACCCAACTCTCTGCTGTTTTCAGAGCACAGAGGATTGGGTTACAGCTTTGGCATTGCTCTGGTTGTTTTGTCCATGTGTCCTATGCTTAACACAAATAAGAAGAGACAAGAGGCTTGGGAGCACGGTAGGCAGCCAAATTCAGAGTGAGCAATGCAGGCGTCAAGGCAAAAGGAGGTCAAAAAGAGCATTTGCAGGCAATGCTATGCAGAAAGGATGCTTCACTGCTGCCTCTGTGCTGTGCACCTCCCATTAGCCTCACGATGCTCTCACAACTTGTCCAGTTATTATACTCAGAGGTGAAGCAGGATCAAGAATTGATTGCTGACTAGGAGAGATTTCTAACGTACCTCTGCCTGGGACCAACTGTACTCTGCAGTCTGTGCTTTGGAGATGTGTGAATAATTAATTTTTCAGCTTGTTCACCATTTTAAGAGAGCACAAAGCAAGTTTTCTTCTGAAATAGCTCTCACCACTGTCATCTCTTCTGAAAACTATCACTTTGAATTATGTAAAACATGTTGTTTTGTTCTGTTTGGGGAAAAAAAATGTATACATCTATATATAAAAGCCTGAGTTTGAGCAAATCTGGTCTCAAAGCCTTCCTGGTGAAATACGGAGCTGTAATGTTCCATTTTCAAAATGTCAAACAAAATGATTGGACTTTTTCCTAAAAAATATTGGATAATTTTTGTCTGCAGCTGTCTGGATAACTCTTAACTGTATTTTTGGGATGAGTAAACTAACCTAGGAATGTGTCACTACCTCTGTATGCAGACAGAGAGCTCTCACCTGGCTTAGCTGGACATGTGGACAACCTCAGAGAGGTGCACAGGTGAGACTGCAGACTCATGACCTCTGCATTTTCAATATGCACATCATACAAAAAGGCTCATCCAGAGTAATTTGCAGTGCCAAGGTGAAGAAGGCTTCAGCTAGCTCCTTTCAGCCCAAGTACAAAGGGCCTTGGAGACATAGAATCATAGAATCNCTAGCAGAGCTGCTGCAGGCCTCTGAGCATCTTTGTGGCCTCCTCTGGACCCACTCCAACAGTTCCATGTCCTTCCTGTGCTGGGGGCTCCAGAACTGCACACAGGACTGCAGATGTGGTCTGAGGAGAGCAGAGCAAAGGGGCAGAATCTCCTCCCTTGCCCTGCTGACCATGTAACATCTGTGTATCCACACCCCTATCATCTCTTTTCCCAGGGACATGATGTAAACTTAGCACCCTAAAAACCACTGGGATGAAAAAACAGTGACTTGGGAAAGAATCTATTTCTGTGGTATGAGGCATTCTTCCTCGATAGCTTTCCCTTCAGGTGGGACTCTTATTCACCTGCATGTGAGCACTGGCACAGCTACAGCTGGGAATATCTGTTATGCAGATGTGTGATGGTTGCTGCCAGCAGCCACCGAATTCATGTTGCTGTGATGTTGCAGCAAGCCAAAAAACCCCAAAACAACCCAAACCAAAACCCCTCAAACAAACCCAAAAAACCCCAATTTGCATGAACTGGGGTTTCATCCTTCTGAGCAAAGGGTGCACCCTGGGTTAGAGTAGCATGTCCTCTTGCTTTTCCTCAGTCTTCAGCTGCTCTCAGGCCTGTTCTTCAGCTCTCTGGAAGAAGCAGCAGGATGAAATAACCATCACGTGGTGCTAATGCTGCTGTCTCCCGGGCACGAGAACTGTCGTCCTGGCTAAGGCATTACAATGAATAAGAGCAGGAAACAGCTCTTGCCAAACAGCTGGCTGGCATAAGGAGGAGCTCTTGCTGTTAGGAGAATGTGGGAAAAAATATTTGTCTTGTGCCAGCTCTGCTGAGCTACACAGCTGATCCCATGTCAGCCCCAGTACTTCCAGTTCAAGAGACTGGAGAAGTGCTGCTGGCTCCAAGCTCCATCCTGCAGCAGTCACAGCAAAGCACAGATGTGTGACACCCCAAAAGCTTCCCCTATGATCTAGACTGGGGAGTGTTGATAACCATGTCAGTATCTGCTCTGACTTTGTGTAACAGATGTGTAGAGCAGTCTGTGGTTTGCCCTGGATGCTGTCCTAGTCCCTGTCACCAGTAACTGCAGGTAGGGCTGAGTGGGACCCATGGCTGGGATGCCACAGCTGGTACTCCTGGGGCTCAGCAAACACAATTTCCTCTGCAACAGGAAGACTTTGTGTTGCTTCCAGCTTTACCCTCTGCCTGTGCAATGCTGGTACGTGGCAGGAAGGTGGCCAGAACCTCTCTGTCTGAGGGGGCTGGGACTGCTTGCCACAAGGGCTGGTGGCACTTGCCAACTGTGCCATATCTGAGGTGGCTGAAGTAAGTTTGATCCATGCTAGCTCCTGGCAGTTCTTTAACAAACACTGGTTAGAGACAGCCACTGGCACCCATGCTGCCCCAAGAGGGTCTCTCTGATGACTTCGGCTCCCAAATCTCATGCACTGGAGTAAGTGTTCTGAGCTGTGGAACAGAGCAAGACTAGGCAAAGTGGAGGGACTGACTGTGAGATTTTTAGTAACATGCTGCTGCTTCCATCTTCTGTAATCTGTGTTTCTAAGACCTGAGAGCCTTGAATGTAAACACACAACTGTATCATCTGATCCTTCTCAGAGCATTGTTTGTTTGGGGTCAACTTATCTCCTTTTCAAGAACAGGATGTTTAGGGAAAAAATAATATATAAAGCCTATCTGTAATAGTCTTAATTGTAAACCAGCCTCTATGCTTTCAGACTGGAACCTAATTAATCATTGGCTGTACAGGGAATTGATTAATTGCTTTGCTGCTCTTTACTCATATAAATCTTTGATTTAGTGATTACTGCATTTTGATTTATCACTTACTACACAAGTAATCAATATTTATGATGAATGGATAGATTCAAGTACCACCCATTTTGCAATGTTTTATATATATAATATGATATATAAAACACACATTATTTTCAGTGTCTAATTACCCAGGCTGGGAATATGTATATTTTCACCCTCAATGATGTCTGACAGTGTCTTGCAGTGGTGTAAAATAACAATAACCCTGTTATGACCAGCACTGAAGGAGTGACAAAGAAAAATCTGTGTTTGAGAGAGAGAGAGAAAATATTCAAAGGGGAAAAGAATTTGTGCAAATAAAAAAACAACTGAAGAAAGGGCCTCACATTTTTGCTAAAGAGCCTTCTAGAGGCAGACCTTTGACTAGTGTAAACTGGTATAGACCCTGGCCTAATTTTTGTTGCATATCTTTCTTCAAAGTCCTTCAATTCAATGTGAATCTGATCTCGGGGATTATTACACAGGAGTCTGACTGTCTGCAGTCCTTCAGAATTACAAACTAATTGTGGGATAAGAGCTATATATAATTTACTAGCTATGGATTTGTTTTCCTGCTTTCAGAAGTCCCTTTACCCTCCCTTGCTCCCTTCCCACCTCCCAGTGACTGAACATTATTTGGGTGAGAATGGGACCAGAGTGGTGGTGACTCAGTAATAGTGAATGTGGTCACTGTGGACCCTGAGAAGGGAAAGTGACTTTGTGGGGAAGAGCCCCATTCTGGGGGTTGACATGTTTAGAATGCCTCTGGTTTCTAAAGACAAGGCAGAACTGATCATGCTTTTGTTCTGATCCCATGAATGCTGAGCAGATATTAGAGAAAATAGAATCTACCTGGCCCATTGCTTCTTGAAAAATGCAAAAGGATCTCCTCAGCATGGCCCTCAACCTTCTGTGAGAGCAGCATCTTCTTGCTGTCTTTGCTGTAGAGAGCAAACCTCACCAGTGAGTCACTCAGCTCACTGGGCCCTTGGCTGGATCCAAGGTCAGAGGAAGCTGATGGGAAGACTCCTACTGTCTTCAAAGGATTTGCAATCAGGTTTTTGTGCTTGCAGATGCTCTCAGGAAAGGATGGTCCCCTCTGCTCCTTCCATTGCACATAACTGCTCATGCCGTGGGAAGCCCAGCTGAAAGCTAACACAAGACTATGGTCTGTGCCTTTTTAGGGTTTATGTTAAGGCTTTGATTAATTTGTGGACTCCCATTGATACAGCCAAAGGTCAGATTGATTCATCCTGAAATTTTGGTAGAGCTGCACAACTGGTAGACATCTTCCTTGCTGCTATGTACCAGTTCTACTCTTGCAACAGGGAAACTGTGGCGGTTTGGGAGTTCCCTGCCCCCCCACACTTTGTAAAATGACCCAGACTAGAACTCAGCCGGATGGAAGTTAAGGACTGAAGCTCTATTTACAGCTTAGCACAATATACAAGCAGATATATACACTATATACAGGAATATTTACAGAAATATACAAGTTAAAGGTAATACAGAAACACAACACCCCTCCCAGGAATCAGAGACCCCAGGAGGGGCTCCCAACCACCCTTCCACCTTCTCCCCACCCCTATACCTTACCCCAGGGTTTGCCTTACGTGCAGGGTGAGCTTGGAGGATCGGCCAGGGGGTTAGAAGGAAAGTGGTTAGTGAGGTTACTTGGCAGAGAGGAGAAGCCAGAAGCTGCTAGACAGCCCAAGAGACGACTGTCTTATCTATGTTTACATTCGTAGTTTTTATTCATCTCAGCAAGCCTATGAGTGAAGTAGACATCACCATTGTTTCCTTTTCTCAGCCTGTAATATTTTCTCCATTAAAATATTCCAATTAGCCTCAAACCAGCACAATCCACCCCTGCATCTCTTGTGACTGCCAGTGTGATGTATAGAAAGTAATGTTCTTCCCCAGGGTTCTTGTGATAAACCTGGGAGATTTCCTGTAATCCTGGCCCACAGATGGTGCTGCACTATTTCTGAGAGGCGCAGGCTGTGACAAGGTTGAGCTGGGTATTGAGAAACTTGAGTACAACTTGTAGACCAGTCAGAGCCCTGTCCCATCTATCACAGGGAAGATCTCCATTTTTTTCTGGCTCGTCTGTCTAGATCAGAAAGACTTTATGGGAGCCTTCTAGTAGCTCCATGAAATCTTGATTTTATTTGGGAATTAGGAGCGGTGGCATAAAGCACACAGGGAGAAATGCAGCCTCTTAGGCCACCCACCGTGTTCCATATTTAGCTTAAACTATTTTACCAAACAAATCTGATCCCTAGTAAAAGAAGGGTGTTTGGCATTTTATATAGGCCTATCAACCACCTGGAATACCTCAGTATAGTTCCCTTGATGTTTGCACTACTATGGACAATTAACCTGACGCTCACTTGGAAAGATGCGACGTTCTTCTAGGGAGCTGTGTTCAAAAAGTGAGTCAGTTGCTTCTGTTTTGGTTGTTTTCCTTGGATTTGGTTGGTTGGTTGGTTTGGTTTTTACCACCTCCCATAGCTGTTCACATAAAACTAGATGCTTACTGTGAGCAGAAGGGAGGAAGAAGTTCCTTGTCAGCATGTTCAGGCTCAGCTCTCCTGCTCCAAGCAGCTGGTAAGCACTCCTCATTATTTATTTTGTTCTGGGGCACTGTCCAAGAGTTATGACCAATGTTCTTTGGATACTGATATATATTACATGTGCTTAGAGGAAACCCATTCATCTGTCCCTTGTCTCTCTCCCCCAGAGCCCGGATTTCCTTGATTGCAGAGCAAGATAAAGCTGCTATCTTGACTCTGAGAAGAAATGTGTTCACGCTCTCCCTCTCTCTCTCTCTGGCATACTACACATCCCCCATGATGGACAATTTTTCTTTCTTTCTCCAGCTTCTTCCACACTTGCTAAATGGTTGAGAGTTTTTTTAGCTGGAGACTTAGGAGCCTCTTGAATCCACAGAATAATGTATTTCCACCTATTTGCTTTTGGATGAGGAAGGTAGAAGGTCAGTGTCCTGCTGGATATATCTCATCTTTCCTGAAGTGAAGCTGATCCCCTACTGAGCAATATTAATCTGGCATGTGCAATGGTCAGGTTACAGCTCTGGCAGAACTGTTGGGTTATCCAAGTTTCAGTTGTATTTATGGTATCCTATAAGGTAGAAGACAAAAGGGCCCTGTTTTCCATTGTGTTATTGCACAACGTATGACAGCCACCGCTGTTGCATGTAGCACGGAGAGCCACAGAGATATACATAGGTGCAATTAAAGGAGTGAAGAAGAAAAGTGGAAACAGAGCTAGAGTAGCTTTTGCAACTGGGAAAAAAAAAAAACAACATAATAAATCCATGATCTGTGCATAGCCCTAGGGCTTTATGACCATGAGCAGGCATGAGGGAATGACTTGAACTTAGCCAAAGCCGTTAATTACCTGGCTGAGATCAAAAGCCTAAGTAAGGGAGTATATTTACGATGCACCTTACAGGATATGTTTCAACTTTCTAGATTTTTTTTTTTCTTATTAATTGGTTTGATTAAATAGATTTAAAGAGCCTAGGCAGAGGCTCCTAAATCATACTCTATATTGATCTAATGAAATACTCAATAAATTTACTAATATGGCTCCTTTGCTTTGTGCAGTCTGAAAGGAAATGCCACTCTAAACGGCGATAACTCAGTGTGGAGCCTCAGCAGTGAGTCATGGCGAGCAGGGAGGATGCCGGGAGAAGGCTCCCCTGCAATTTGCAGGAGAGCTCAGGGTTTAATGGTGGTTCCAGGCTCCTGCCCACTCTACCCCACACCCAGCTTTCCTGCCAGTTTTCCAGTGTATTGACCAGCTTCTCCTGCGACTTCTAGACTTCACTGACATTCACCAGCCTGCTAAAGTGTGTGATTGTTCAATATATGGCTCAGCTGAGACCTCCCCGAGTAGAACTGTATTTCGGAGGTCTCTGCTTTATAAATACACCGCACAATGTGTGGTCTAAATAAAATAAATCCTGTGCAGCTCTGGGTAGATCTAATGTAGAGACTCTATGATGTTTATTCCCTCCTGATGCAATAAACTGAGAAAGGCTGGATGGAAAGTTTACAGTTTTTCAGTATTCACTTAGATTAATGAAAATCTAGAGGTTGGGCAAAGACCAGCCCTTCCTGCCTCAGGGTAGAAAGCTATTATCATGCAGTCTCTTTTGGATGCAGTTTTGCTGGCTGAAGATGTTACCATCTTCTGCTTTCCCCCTTTCTGGCTGCTTCCCTGAGCAGCATTCAAATTATTTGTGTGGAGGGACCTTAGACCTGTTTCTGCTTAAATTAACTAATTTAGTAAAGGCTTCTTAAATGGCTTCCCCAGGAGGCAGTCACACCAGTGATCCAGCTGGCATATCTGCAAGGAGGCAAAGAAGCAGCCTCAGGTCTCAGGTAGCAGCCTCAGCCAGTCAGGTGATGACATGGCTGGTGCCTCCCTGAGTCAGCCTCCAGCACCAGCACCTCAGCTGCCTTACCTGAATTGTTTAACTGTTTAAACTTTCTTGAGCTACATAGGTTTGTGTCCATTTAGTGTGTGTCTGGGAAATGCTAATGCAAACTGATCTGCTGGAAGCCAAGCCCAAATGCATGCAGCCTGTCCACACAGAGCTCTGGAAATTTGGAGTTGAATTGCACCAAGCAATTGCAGGACTTCCCAGCAGTTTCTGTGCACAGCCATTGCTCGTGGCAAACATCAGTGACTTCATTCATACGCGCTTTTTGTGTCATGCTGGAATATAGTTTTAATAGGCAGTCTAATATGGCTCTTAATTTTTAACCTTCTCTAGATTTCGATTAATAACTTGAGAACAATATGTTTTGCAACACTGTGGCTCAAAGCCAGTGTATGGCATCAGAACTCTCCCCATAAATTAAGGAAGTCTGGTTGGGCTCATCCAGACATCCGTGTGATTTCTCGCCTCTTTTTACTTATTCTTTTTATTATCTTTATTTCCCACTTGTCTCTCCCACTTTTCTCCTCTCCATCCTCTTTTCTGGGATGCAATTGATTTTTAACTATAAACATAAATCCCCAAGAAGAGAGCCCACTGGTGATGTATTTACTAATGGCTTTGAAAATCAGAACCAGAGAGAGGCAGGAAAGGAGGAAGATGGCAAAGACAAATATATTTGGAAACAGCCAGCCGAGGAACAAATTAAAAATGCCCTTTGAGTAAAAACAAAACAAACAAACAAAAGAGGCTCCCTTCTGAAGAACATAACCTCAAATCTTTTGTCTGCTTTATTGAATCTGCATCCCCGGATCTTGGGAACTGCTTATGACTTTTGCCTGCTAGAAAATAATCCCTGACATTAAACAAAAAAGTTGGAGCTTTCTTGGCCTCACAAAACTCACAGTCCTTTCCTCTAAAGGGGTGCAGGTTTGTGCTATGTTGGCATGCATCTCTGATTCTGAGAGTGAAAATGAAAAAGGCATTGAGTATTGGTCACTAGGCATAAGAAAGTGGGCCCTGGAGAGAGCCAGAGGCTCTTGCAGGACTTGGTCTGACCCCCAATCTTTTCTCATTTCACCTCCTGTTTATTGCACACCTCATGGTGTGCGGCACCAGGGGCTGATGTGCCTCCCACATTAACACAAAGCTGTTTTTCCAGTGACCCTTTGCAGCAGATGTCTCCATATGTTTAGTTTTTTTCCTTTTCTACTTGCAAGTTTTTTCACCTCCATGAATGACCATGCTGTAGTTCCTATTTAGATGGTTACATGATGCCCATGCTACTGACGCTTCTTGTTTGCCATCTTCTTTGCTTTTGGCTTACAGAAACCTCTATTGCCCTTCTGCTTTTTCCTTCTGTAAGGGAACTTAGGCTTTCTAGAAAATATTCTGAAGCCAAAGGGGGAAAAAACAGTCTTGCTGGCATTGATGCATTCAGCTGTGTCTGCAGGTGGTAGGGACTGGGAGCAGGATCAGAGTGATGCCCCCTTCCTCCTTTGTTAAACATGCCCTCATGTGCCTGATGTGCTATGGTACAGCCATTTCATTCCTTTTAGCAGCACTGGCTTATTCCCACCAACATTAGCAGGAGCAGAAGGGACTTTTGTTTCTCCAAGAAATAAAATGAGGAGAACTTAATAAATACACCTGAAAATAATTTCTGAGTTTACAAGGCAACATGCAGCTTCTCAACACATGGTCAAATGCTGCTGTTCCTGAAGGTAAACACAATAAAATAAGCATCCAGGAAGGAGTTGGGGAAGTTATCTGATTTCCACATTAAAAAAAAACAACCCAAAACAAACAACCAAACAAAATGCACCCCCACCACCCCCGACCCCAAGCCAGTAGGATGCTCTAGCCGTGATCTCAGGGTGTGTGACTGTTGTGTGGATCACCAGGGGATATAACACCTGGGTGGAATGTGGTCCCGAGGAATTTACCGCTGGCCTGTGAAAAGAGCCAAGAGCTGTAATCAACTTACCCACTATATTTGCTCCTGCTGTTCACTAATGAGTGAAGACAAAGCAAACAGCATGCTTTCAATTCCATCAGACTGAGATATTTACCTGTAGCCAGCGAGTCCCTAATCAAAATTAAAGCAAACCAGGCAAAATTAGCTTGTTAGCATTTTTCTCTGTTAGCATTGGAGAAATGTCACTTTTAGCCTGGGGCAGTTTTGGTAGCTTTACCATGAAGGGAAAAGCTGTTATACCAGCTACGTCCCTAAACATTTAGTCCTGGGCATTCAAATGTAACAAGAGTGATGATATGACACTTCTCTGTTAATTTATGCAGAAAAGGAAGGAGGCTGGGGACAGGACAGACCAGTCCTTAGCTCAAAGCATAATGTAACTGGCAACTAATGAGCGCTTTTGAGTCGTCTTTGATGTACACATCTCTAACTTTTTTCTAACAGAGATGACCCTTTATTGAATAATTTCAAGCCGACTGGAAATAGATTTGTTTCTCTTAGTTATAATTTCTATGTCCTTTGGGAACAGTCTCCACAGCCTAAAGATCTGATTCTCTTTCTTGTTTGTTGTGACAACCAGCATGCAAGTTGGAGCTATTTTTGTGTACTGCTTTCTCCAAGCCCCCTTTACAGCCAAAAGCAGAAGGTCTGTATTAGTCCTCAGAAAGAGGCCATGTCTTGGGGAAGGATGGCAAATTGTTCAGAGCCCAAGAACTTGTAAGTCTTGTGTTCAGTTCCCACCTTTGTCACAGATTCCCAGTATCGCCTCAGGTGAGTCCCTTATCCACTTGATACTTGAGCTCCCTGGCTGTAACAAGGAGAGCACCAGGACCTGTCTCAAAGCCAGACACTCAGCAAATGTGCAAATGAGACATCGTGGAGGCTGCTTAAACAGATGCGGTCATTTTGGGGATGACTTTTTTAACAAGTAGGCTGAAATTGCTCCTAAAGCTACAAGATCTTTTGTGTTTTCAGGCCAGTGCATGGAGAAACAGAGAAACTGTGTCAGCCTGCTTAGGGTGAAGCTATAGAAAGCAAGATGGACTTGGAAACCCCAGAAAGCTGGGTTAAATCAACAAGAAACAGTGCACAACAGCTCTGGCATTCAGAGTTAGGGTAGAGAGAGTCCCTGCCAGTCTTTAACTCACCAGAAAGGACTTCAACACTGCATACAGTCAACTACTCAGAATACTGAAGACAGCATCTTCAGCCAGCAGCTAATTGAAATGTTAGCTCTAAGAGGGAGTTCTAAAAAGGTGATGCCAAGCCCCAGTGCCTCTGTCCACGATGTCAATGTCAGAAGCACAGTAACTTTGTGTGTATGATTCAGATCACCTCCAGTTTGTGAACATGAGAACAATGTCCCTGTAAGCAAATACTGCAGAAGTGGCAGTGAGCACATTGCTGTGGCTGTAACTGCACTAGTGTTACTGGGGCACTTCCAATTCCAGCACAAACATCCTGGAAATTGGAGAGTTCATATTTAAGGCAGCTCTTTAAAGTGTTATTGCCTGTCTGCTTAGCTAACTCTCAACAGTAAATTCTCTCAACAGTAAATTACATGGAAGGTATGGGACAGTGGAAAACCCAGATGAAGGCTCTACTTCTATTGGGCAGGGCTCCCAGGGTGGAATAACACTGAGAAACAATTTCTCCTGGTGAGTGAAATCATGCTGCTGAGTTATCACTGCATGTGAACTATTATCAACCCTGCTGAGACCCCAACCAAACCCAGACAGGGCAACTGGGATGCTTGTTCCCCCTACCTGGCTGATCCAGTCTAGAGGAGCCCCCATGGACAGCAGAGAACTGAATCTTCCTCTCTCTTGGTGGTGTGCCACTCCTAGAGACAGAAGGTCTGTGCCAAATTGCTTTCTTCCAGAATGAAGCCCTGTCTTTATTATTTGTCTAAAATGCAACCCTGGAAGCAGCACATCCCTACACAGTCTCTGTTTAATATATTTTAAATAACACCGGCCATGTAAGGCACTTTTGGAATAACATTAACATCTGGGCTGACCCTACCTCCCTACCAAGTTTGAGCCTGATGTTAATTAAAACAGGCAAGTTATAAACCCCAGGAAATGGCAGCTGACCCTTGACTATGAATGTAATGCTGTAATAATATGCAGTAAAAAAGAGATATCGACAAACTGCTGCCCAGTTCGTTCCTAGAACGATGCTTGCTCTTTCTCACCACTGTGCTCTCTCACTCTGAGAAGTGAGACCATTACCTCACCACCACCTTTTATGGGCTGCTCTCTGTTTTCAGGGTGGTAGGTGGCAGGGAGGCAGCCCGTGTGCTCTGAGTCACCCACAAGAAAACTCTTCCGGCGTGACAGGAGAAGCTGCAGCTTGGAAATCTGAAAACTATTTCCTGACCGCATGTGGTCGCTGAGGATCCCATGATGCTCTCTGCCCAGGCAGGGCTGGCCAGAGCAGCCCTGAAGTCTAGAAAAATCTGGAGGATTGTTTTTCCCTCTTCACTTCATATTCCAAACTGACCACGAATGAGGAGGATGGAGGATGATGGCCACAGGACAGATGGATATAAACCTCACAGCTGAGGGTTTGTTGTGTGCCGCCTCCATCCTGGCTCTGCACAGGAGCAGCAAGAGGCTGCAGTTTTGACTTGCATGTGTCCATCACTGTAACTGGCCTTTTTTTTTTTTTTTTTTGGTGGTCCATTAGTGCAAGGGTGTAGGTGGCTATGATGGTGAGCCAGTTAGCAGCTGAGAGCTGAGGTGGTGAGATGAGGTCAGGGTAGAACTGGAGAAAGCCTTCAGATGCATCGCCACATCTCTCACTGACTACGTATTAGATGTGATTTGGAAGTAATTAAAGGAATGTTTGTGTTGTTGTTGGAAAATGTAGTACTGTTGGAACTGGAGTGTTTCCTCTCAAGATGTTGTTTTTTGTCAAGCTATGAATGAAAAAAAAATTCCCTGAGCATAAAAACTCTCCCCAAACCAAACCAAACAAACAAAACCCCAAATCCAAAAGGGCTCCTTGCCCTGCAGACCCCTCTGAAGAGACCCTACAGGTTTCAGTTCCTGTGGCACATTGGAATCCATCTCAGCAGCATTCACAGGATCCCAGAGAATGTCTCATTGTTTGTAAACAAATTAAACCAACTTTGGAGCAGATATATTTTCTGTGAGCTGAAGGAACCAGGATATGAGCCTACGAAAGGCTGGGTTGTAATGGATACACCCTGTCCCTTCTCTTTTTTGAGGCATGGGAAAGGTCAACTTTTGTCCTCTAAAATGTGTCACTGCTATAAATACGACTGCATAATTTATTGCAAATTGTTTAGCAAATTTATTGCAAACTATTAATAAACCTCCTTGAAACAGCACAATGAGTGTGTGCAATAAACAAGGAAAATATTTTCTTGATTCAAACCACATTGGATGATGTTAAATTAATGTTGAATAGATACATTTCGAAGGCCTGGAGGGATGAGTGCAGCCAGCGACCGGATGCTGCCTCGCTCGCCCAGAGCACACATGTCAGAAAATGTCGGGGAAGTGACCAAACCTTTTTTGTCAATGGCTTAAAGCTGAGATAAGCCTCGAGTGTTTAAATTGGCAATTCTAATAGCTACCTGAATCCAATTCAATTCACAGCAGCTTGGCTTGTAAGGCAATCGGTGATACAGTGTTAATGCCAACTAATCTGATAAAAATTGACACAATGACAACGTTGGGCCATTAGTTACCAGCAGTTTTTATGTCTGTGTAAATCCATCGTGTTTTACAAGGTACAGGGGATTCTGGGAATCTTTTTCTTTCTTTCTTTCTTTTTTTTTTTTCCTTCCCCAGAACCATGGGAATAAAGTGGTTTTGCTGGCGAAGCAAACTCATCCTCTCGCTAAGCCTCTGAGCGCGAGAGTGTTAAATGGCAAAATTCATCACAACTAATTTCTATTTGCCGTCTATTAGGCTACATTGTTTTGTCCTCAACGTCAGGTTAAATAATGAACCTCTTGGAATAGAGTAAATTAACCTCCACTTTATGTTCATGTCATTGTCAAATGGAAACATCACTTGTACAAATGAAAAAGATTCATTAGTAAAGCTAATGCATAGGCTCCACTCCAGTAAAAGATAAGAGCGATTGAGGCCTTGTCATAATGCAGTGTCGAACCACTGGCTTGTTATTTATGATGCCTGCCATAATCTTTGGAGATTATTTTCAGCAATGGTAATTAGCACACAATGCATCAGGAACAATTATGGAACAATGTCTTAGCTTGACAGGTATGCCACCCTGCTGCAGGCGAGCTATGATCCATGAGAAATTCAATCAAATCTGCATGCTGCGGGGAGTTTATTAATATTTCTCCTTCTGAGGCAGTTTGAAAGGCAGCTATGCTTGGCTGGCCACCCAAAAATACTTAGCAGCATGATATGAGTGTGCTCCTTGTTAATGCACACTTATCTGCACAGAGCCTTCCTATGCACTTACTGCTGGTTAAAATAATATCTGTGAGTTTGCTGTTTACCACGGTGAAGAGAAAATTGCTACCTCTCCTAGCTGGCCACAGGGCCTCATTCAGGGTAGGTCGTTGCTCAAGGAGCTCTGTAACGAAGTGGCAAATTCCTGTACTGACACAAATCCTGTAAGTCTGGGAGCAGTGGGACTGTGCTGATTTACAACTCCTTACATCCCTGTTTAGGAATCAAAGTGTCCCTGATGAAGGCAGTTTGCCACTGAGTCGCGCAAATCCAATGGTGTGGCAGTTTCTCGTTTCAGGTATCCAAACAACCGTCTGTGAAGCCTCTCCAAAGAGATCTGGAGCACCAACAGCACAAAGAGGAGAAGCGTTGTTGTACATGGATGGCAAGCGTGGGGGAGTTTAAAAGCTGGGCATTAAATTAACTTCCTTGGAGCAATGGTGGTTATTGGGCTCTCCAGGTGGGATCAGAGTAGAGCTGATCTCAGTTCATGTTCTCTTGGCTCATTAGGAAGAGGTAAGCCTCTGCTGGGCAGTTCCCCAGAGACAAAAGCAGCTTCCAGGAAACAGAGATTCCCATTTTTGATACTGGCTCGAGTCTGAGTAACAAGTAAGATGGCCTCTGGTTTACCTCCCTGAGTCAATGCCTGACTAGAGATGAACTCTGAAAGATGGACAATGCCCTTTTCCCGGTCCTTGTTAAGCATCATTCACAGAGGGAGCCCTTGTCATTGTGGCATGCAAGCACTTTCCAGTATGACACATGCAGAGATTGTTTCTAACCTGTAAGTCCCAGCAGATGGTGGGTGGCAGATGGAGGATGGTGGGCACAGTCAATACTAGTATAACTTTGCAAGGATAAGTTGCTTGAAAGTCCTGCTTAAGCAAGACAGGGCTCAGTTCTGTACCTGCAGCTTTTTGCTGCAGCTTGCAAGTTCCTGAGAGCCAGGACTAGCCATCTGCAGTAGCTGTTAGTCTCTGTACCTCCAGGTAACTCCAGCTGATCTGCCATGAACAATCTTTTTCCATAGAGTTGTAGAGAATTGCTGGCATGTGGATGCTCATCCTGACATGTGCCTGGCCAGTGCAGAGCTAAAGAGAATATGTGGCACATGTGGTGGTTGTAGCCACCCCTCACAGTGTAGATGTAGGCTCTGTGGCTGGTTTTGGTACCTGCTGAATAATCCTTCTGGTATTTTAGAGACCACCTCACAGGCACCATTTTTTTCTTTTTCCCAGTAGTGACATAAGGACCTTTCAGCCAGCTTCCAGGCCAGCCCAGGAGTGCACGGCAGAAGTGTATAAGATGGAGCCAGGCTGAGGTGAAGAGATGCACAAATCCTGTACCAGTCTTTGGAAATACAGCTGTTTTCAGCTTCATTAAACAAAAATAACACCAGGAAGTCAGAGAGGAACTTGACCAACTCTTATAAGACTTCAGCCTCATGTTCTGTAGGTATGCAGATTGAGATAACTTCCTGATAAGTATTGTTTAACATCATCTTTGGTGACTAATAGAAGGGAGGATACTTTATCATGCTCCTTCACTAGAAGTATATTAGTCTGCTTCTTTCTACATGCAGAACTGGAAGTGCTAACAGCACACTTCTGCTCCTTCTGCATCATTATTAATGATTTAGCATTGCCATCCTTTAATAGGCTTATATCATTATTAGGATTTCTTTTGTTCTTAGTAATACTTAAAGATCATTAAGAAAGAGAAATCACGTGCACATGTCAGTGGGTGAAGCAGGGGGACAGTTCTGGGTGGGTAGCAGGAGTGTGGGAGGAGGCTGCATTTAGAGGCACCAACCATTTAATAAAATAATCAATCAGGAAGAAGTTGTTGCTTTTTGTTTACTTTAACATTATTTTCCATGGGGACTGCTGCTAGAGGCTGAAAGGCTCTAAGATGGGTTTTGTTGTTCAGTGTTTTTTTTTTTTCTAATGCAAACATTGTTTGGTATTTCTGTTGCACACAAGCTCTTTCCTTCCTCTTGTTTGGTATTTAAATGTATGGGTGGATTGTGATTAGGAGCAGGTGGAGGGGGAGAACAGGACAGAGTGATTTTAAGTCACTCCTCTTTTGTGCCACCATCTGTTCCTGGGCTGGAGTGAAACTGAATGCACAAAAAAAAAAACGATCGGCACCATAACTTTTCCAAAGAAAATGAGGATGATCAGGAGAATCCCAAGGGACATAGGCCTGATGGGAGAGGTCACACCCTCCTCCTCTATACCCTGACAGATTGCTGTGCTGCTTTTCTGCTTAGAACAGACAGGCAGCCATTTATTAATTATGGGTTTTTCTGCTGCTGAACCTAAAATACAGACCCCCCTGTGCTTGGTGCTGTATTAACACCGAATTCAGCAGCAGTCATTGGGTCCAAAGACCTTACAGTTTGCATGTAAGGATAAAGAAAACAGATGGACAACAAACAGAGTGCAGGAGCATGAAGTAACCATGAGACAATTATGATCCGTTAAACTATTCAGGTCAGGAAATGCACTGCAATACTATCCTCCATTGAAACACTAGAAGGATGCTAAATGGGCAGAGGGCAGAGTGTAATGATTAGATTTGGGACAATGGATTGAACATTCTATTGCAAAGATTGCCATAGGATTTTTAATGACCAGTTGTGATCATGGCCTGTGTTTTGCATACTGCCCACAGAAACTGTATCTCCAGCTTCTGCAGAGATGCTTCGGCAGAGATGGCGCTGTGGACCTGGCAGAAGGAGGCCTTTGTACATTCTTGGTGTGCACCTTGCAAAGGCCTGCAGGGCTGGTATCTAACACGTTAATTTGGATGAGTTGTTCTGCAGCAACAAAGCAGCAATCAGTGCTAGCTGATCACTGCAGCTCGTGCATCCCAGAAGTTGAGAAAACAGCATTTGGTTGCTGCGGTCAGCTCTGAAAAAATCACCTGCAGCTCCACATACCTAAGAGTACTGAAAGCTGTTTGGGAATGGGCTCAGGATGTTCCAAGGGCATTTGTTCAGTATATCTGTGAGACAGCTCAGGTGAGGGACCTTTAGAGGCACTGAAAACTGCCTAGCTGAGCTTCTGCAGAGATGGTGCTGTGGAGCTGGCAGAAGGAGGCCTTAGTGCTTATTCCCACCCCAGACTTAGAGCAGTAACTGCTTGACTTGGACAGAGCTTAAAAGGAGTGCAGAATATAAGCGACTAGCCCAGAAGCTGGAGATAAGTGTGGTATGTGCTGGTATCTGCAGCCTTCCTGTGCTGTCTCTGTGCTCAGGGATACCATAAGCCCTTTGTGCTGCTCACTTGCCTTCTGGCAGCAGCTGTCTGCTCAGTGCAGGGAAACAGTGGTGCCCAGCAGAGAAATGTGGGCATTCTCGGGGGACTGAAGACAGTACCAACCTATGTAGCTCATGAATGCTTCCTGCCTGTGTCCACCTCAAGGGAGCCTGAGGTCCTTTAATAGCTGACTGGTAGCTCATGAGGAGACCTCTTTGGAAGTGATGCTGGCCTGAGATCATCAGTGATGCCTGATTCAAGCATCTGTGAAAATGACCATCCAGCAGGGCCTGTTTAGCCTGGAGAAGAGGAGACTGAGGGAGGATCTCATCAAAGCTCATAAATATCTGAAGAGTGGATGCCAGGAGGGTGGAGCCAGGCTCTTTACAGTGGTGTCTAGTGACAGGACAAGGGGCAATGGACACAAGGTGTTCTACAGGTGGTTCTACATGAACATAAGGAAAAAATTCTTCACTGGAACAGGCTGCCCAGAGAGGCTGTGGAGTCTCTGTCTCTGGAGGCATTCAGCCCCTCCCACCCTCACCCCATCCTCAGACGTGTTCCTGTGTGATTTACTGTAGGTGAACCTGCTGTAGCAGGAAGGTTGGACTAGGTGATCTTCAGAGGTCCCTTCCTGTGATTCTGTGGTGATGTCCCTTAGAGACTTTGAATAGTTCATTAGTCAGAGCAAAGCACCTGCCTGTTGCTGAAGGAGTCCATCCACACTGTGGGGTTCGCTGTACTTGTACTCACCTTCTATGAATGTTTGGGTTGGCTCCAATCTATTGTAGCTCTCCAGAGTTTTACATGTTTCAATCAGGTATTCAGTGCTCTTTAGACTCCATGCTGGTCCATGCAGCCAAACCCTGACAAAAACCATCTAATGCTTTTCACAAGTGTTTTCTTTTTAATGATTCTGGCCAGAGATGCCGAGTTGAAGAACCAAACTAATTTCATGTGCTTCTCCAACACCCCATTATGACATTTATGACATATTTTTCTGTTTAGAGGGATGATTTTTTCCAGATGCCAGCACATCTAAAACTACCTAATGAGATTTCCACAGATGTAGAGCTTAAAACCATCTACAGTATTTTTATTTTTCTAAGTGATGATGCTTTCCAACTGAAACATTTCCCGTACAAAGCACTAGAAACAGTTGAATGTGTATCAGATTCATAGACAGAAGAGCTTGTTCACTGGAAGGCAGATATTGTGACTGACTCTCAGCTTTTCTGCCACTTGATTTGAAATTAGTTTTCTTTTCCTTGGTGCTGGTCAAGATTCAAAGACCAGATTTCAGATCTAGAGTTCAGGGTGGTCAGGGAGTACTCCAAAGGTCCTGCAGCTCCTCTCTTCATTAATACTACCTCCCTACATATAGTATCTTGCCTTGCACACTGCAAAGAAGGTACCATTTGCCATGTTTTACACTGTGAAAAGACAGGGACAGCATGATGATATGGCCAGTGGGTAAATCTTATTTTCACCACGAGTGGGAGAAGCTTCTGTTCACTTGAGGATAATTGTTGCTTTCTCAGTCTTGTATTTTTGCCCTTTGGTGGATGGTGATGATGAGTGGTTTGTGCAGGGTAGACTCAGCCTCTCTCTACTTCCTGCTCTTCTTCCTTTCCCTGTTACAGCACCAGATGAGGTACTATGTGAGGTGATTTAGGGTCTCCAGAAGAAGCAGCAGTGTGGTGGTTGGTTATTTGATCTGAGCCTCAGCAAAGCAGGATGTTTACATTGCTGCTGGATGGTCATTTTCACTTTTATTCTTCACACTTTTCTTTCCTATTGCAGCTGATGAGACCCATACTTTGTTCAGGATGAGGAAAAGCATCTGAATCCTTAAGAGCCACCCCCCTAGTGAATATGGAGTAACAGAAGGGAAGGATTCTGTGTTGTTCTGTAGCCAGCACTGGGATTACTGGTGTGGGTGTGATACCCAGGATGTGGAGACATGAGAAAACTGTTTAACCATGTATTGAGTGGGTGTAAGTCTTACTATCTACTACTTCCCCACAGCTCTTCTGCTTTCACACAGAACAATTATTATATTATTTCAATGAAGAATGACCCCTATTACACTTAAATAAATTGCAGTGTTGTCTGGAAATATTTAAGCTGAATCTCTCTCACTCTTGCAAGAGCAGAACACCCACAACCAAGGAAGGGCCGTTCCAGCGCTGAACTCAGCCTTGCAGATGTCTGTCACCTGTTTCTAAGGAAATGTGCAAGTGTTTGGGAACGAGCTGGGCTTCGTTGTTATTGTGGGAATCTGAAACCACTCTGAACTTTGCCCTTCTATCCCCTTTCCAATTTTTTTTTTTTTTTTTACAGAAGAGAAATGGCTAGGCTCATACTTCACTAACTGGTTTGCATTAAGGGCTGTATTCTGCAAAATGCCAAATGCTCTTCACTCTTGCCCGAGCCAGAACTCTTGCCTGAGCCAGAACTCTTGCCTGAGCCAGGACTCCTGCCCGAGCCAGGACTCTTGCCCAAGTTGCTCAGGACTTTGTGAGAACTGAAGCATAAGATTAAAATTTGGGCCCTAAACTAGAAAATCAAACCCCATTTTGTGCTAGCTGATCTCTTCAGACAACACCCATGCTGCTGGCTGGGGCAAGATGTCATTCAGTGTGACACAGTATTAATACACAGGAACAGGCTGTACCTGCAGCAGTTACTCTGTGGGGCCCACACCTCTTGCCCTGCTGGGCACTGTGTTGGGCAGGAAAGCAATGAGTAGTGTATCTTCTATCTGCTGGTGGAGGCTGTTAAACAAAAAGCTGTTGAGCTCTCAAGGAGGAAGGCAGAGGATGGGTGGCTGCAGAACAGGACGGGGAACCTCATGGTTTGGATCTGGCCCTTGTCTTCTTTCTGAGCAGCCTGCAGCTAGGTTACTGCCTTTCTGCCTTTTACCTGCTGCCTGCAACTCTTCACTGTACTCAGTCCTGATGTTTTACCCCATCAGCCTGGCAGGTCACTGTGCTTCTCAGGAATGTGAATAAGAGAAAGCTTAGCAAGTGGAAAGCATGATATGATGCTTCCCAAACTCATGCCACTGTTATGTAGGAGTCTGTCCTCAGCCACAGCACAATTGTGTTTTGAGAAGCCACTTTCCAGGCACCAGATGGCGTGGGCAGAGCTCAACTGACTCCACTTCTCCATGGGAAACAAACCTACTGAGAAGCTGGATGTTGTTTTACAGGAGAGGTGCCCCACATCTGGTACAACCTCACAGACACCAGATTTAATAAATTAAGAGTGAGATCAAGACAATCATCCAAATGCTGTATTGGGTGGGACTGCCAGCTGAGATCATTTTGGATCCAGAAGCAGGTTCATGTCCCAGCTAACAAAAGAGGTATGGGTTTACAGCTTGAGTATCTGCCTACTGCTCACTTAGTGGAATGTTTTGATGCTAGAAACAGTTTGAAGAAGGCGTGAATATTGTGCACCTCTGCATTTTGTGTAATAAAATGGTTCCTGGTCAGCTAGCCTGTCAATTAAGAATTATACATCCACTACTTTGCATGATTAATCAGATGTCAGGATGTTGTGTGTGCTCTCCCAGCCTATCATCCCATGGCAGGCAGCAGTGTGTGTACAAATGCAGCCTGCCATGGGATGTCAGGATGTTGTGTGTGCTCTCCCAGCCTATCATCCCATGGCAGGCAGCAGTGTGTGTACAAATGCAGAAAGGGGAAAAAAAAAAAAAGCAAAAAAAGCAATAATAGGAAAAAGAATTATTTTTATGTGTACTTGTCTTAAGACATATTTTTCCATTCAGTAATTTGAAAAAAAAAAAAAAGAAAGAAAAATATAACCATCTGGAAAAAATCATATTATGGACAAGGCGTGTCATGACATTTACAGCAAATACTTTTGTTGCTAGTATCAAAACCAGCTCTTTGCTGTATCGAGGGCTGAATATTCACATACACAGAAATGTTCAGCAAATAAAAGGGCCTCTGTAGCACCTTGGTGCTGCGTGCTCCTGCTCTCCCAGCAGTTACACTCTCCTTTGTTTATATTTTTTGTTTTTCCCAAACCATGTTTTTCACATCTCAGATGTAAGTGCCTGCAGCTCCTTTCTCTTTGCCCTTTGGTCTCAGGAGGATGACAATAAAGAGCAGTGCTGTGGAAGAAGTCCTGATGTAAGTAAAGGTACCAGGAGGTTATGAGGTCGTGAGCATAAATGAGGGAAAGCTTCTAAAGAAATCGCTAAGAGGATTTATAATCATGGGCAGCCTATTTTGGCCACAAGAAGAAATGAGATGTGTGCATTATGCACCAGTTTTTGAGAGGGAGCAGAGAAAGAACCCAAACAGCTCCTGTCCTCATCTAGATTGGTTGGAGCCTCCTAACGATGTTGTTGGTCCCTGCAAGTCGTCCTCCAGCAGCAGTGCTTGGGGCTGATTGGCAACTCCCCTTTCTCTAGCACTTCTGCTGATGTCAAAGAGCCTTTGTTCAGGCTTAACCCTCTTTTAAAGTCTGGAGGCTAATGTGTGGTTTACATGAGGTGTAAACCTTGCACAGGGTCTCTTCACATAGGTTGTATGTCCAGCTCCCACTTTGGGTTGTCTGCAGCCTCTACATCCCACGGATGCTTTCTCTGTTGGTGTGCCTAGAGCACATTCCCAGGGTGCTGCAGTGTCAAGTATCCCTACAAGTGTTATCTGCATCCCCTACAAGTGTTATCTGTATCCCTCTCCAAAGTGGCCGCTCTGAGGGTACCATTTCAGTAGGGAAGAGGCCTTGCAAAGGTGACTGGAAGTGAGATGTCAGCATCTAGGAAGAGGTGGCAGAAGGAAGGAACTGATGGCTTTGGTTTACAAAACAGGGACAGGAGCAGTGGTGGCACTGACAGCCAGATGTTCCAGGGTGTGGGTGTCTGGATGCACAAGTTTCCCTGAGGCTAACCTCTGCCTGTCAAGAGGTTATGGGCTGTAACATGCACTACCACTTGTAATGTCTAATTATCATATGTACTACAAGCTTGTACACATTATAAGCTTTACATATTGCTTTTAAAACAGGCTTTAAAATAGTAAATGAAACTATAGAAATGGTCAGCTATCTAAAATCTTCTAGAAATTCTCCCTTTGGTTTGCACAAATTTTGAACTACTGTTTCCTACTATTTTAACACAAAACAGGTAATTTGCAAATATTATGGTTAAGTTTAAAGATACTTTGGCATCTTACAAGCACAGCCTCCAAAGGTACCACCAGAAAACATGGAGGTAGCAGATAGCAGCTATTTTGTTTAGCCCAGGCTTAGAAACCTTGAGTAAATCAAAATTTCCTTGAAATGATAATGTGATGATTCTTAATTGCAGAGTGTTACTACTTTGACATAAAGGAACACTGATCCTTTCTCTAGGAGGAGGGCCAGTGGAAATGAATCTTCTCACCAAAGGTCAAGACCTCCACATCTGAAATCAGATGATGCAGCTATTGCAATTCAGCTTGCTTATTAACAGACTTGACCAATCAGTCCCATGTGCTCCCTGTTGTTAAGTTGCCTCCATAAACAAACTGATTAATTGTTTTGTTTTGTTTTTCCAAGGCCTTTTATTGTATAAGCAAGTCAGGTAGCTATGATTTCACTTTGCTTATCTACTCAGCATTGGCTTTGTAAGTCAGTCTGTAGTCACAGTTCTCCATCTCAAGCATCAGTAGTGTCATCTGCAAGCTCAGACAGAGAAGTGGATCCATGGAGAAATTCCATCTCCCTGGGAAGATGGGGAGAAACTGGGACTGGGTTTCAGTGTGGGATTGAAAACCATCCACCCCGTACCTGAATTTGGAGCACTTGGACCAGAACCTGTCCCTGTGGCTTCAGGCTGAGACTGAAATGAGAAGGAACAAAGGAGTAAAAGTACGTTTCTAATTTGGCTTTTTCTTCCAGCTGTTTCTGAGTGATATCTTGACTGAAAGTCTGTTTGAATAAGCTAATACTCACCTGCTTCTGTATGTGAGGCCAGATTCTAGTGAGACCAAAGTTGGAGATTTTAGAGATGTCACATATGGTCCTAGGCCTCAGTTTGCCATTAAATTTGTGTTTAATCTCACTTATATAGAAGGGCTGCCTTTGCAAATAGTCCTGGTGACCCTATTGCTGGGCATGCTTAGAAGCTGTGTCTGTTTTGCTCAGCATGTATCTGCTTGAGAATTCACCACGGTACTTTTGAAACTGTGCTCTTGATGCCAGGCAGAAAGGCAGCCAGAGCCTGTTGCAGTTTCAAAGTCAGAAAACAGGAATATTCTCACTGTACCTGAAATAATTTATTTATTTTAAAAAATATATATGGGGAAAAAAAATAGGCAGAAGAGGAAATGTGGAGTCTTCATTGGGTCAGCAGTTAGAAAGGAGACACAAAGGGCCAGGTCTGGAGCTTAGCCACAAGAGGAAAAATGAACCACAGCTGCTTGTTATTGCTAATGATGCAGAATGATGCAAACTGGTTGCAGGTGACCCATTTTATACCTCCCTTAAAACAAACTTCTCTTTCTACCATTCTACCCTACAGGATGGGCTGTTTTGAGAGGTAAGACAAGCACCTTGCTGAATGACTTTAGAGGCTTGTTACCATTAGCAGAATGTTTAACTCCTTAGCCAAGTTTTTCTGGGCTGCTATTTATTTACTTACTTAATGAGTCATAGTTGTATTGAACTAATCCCCAGTCTTAAAGCTGAGAGGGAAGTAGCCATGTTCAGGGACTAGTTATTGCAGGACCAGTATAAATGGCAATTGCTACTGTGGAAGTGTGAGAAAGTGCCTGCTGGTGTGTGGCTTGGTGAGTTGTTAATAGGGAAACAGGTTAACAGAAATGGATGCTGGTTTAGCAGAGTGGAAAGATGGATTTGTGTCTATTGGCTTTTCAAGTAAAGAGATCAAGTCCAAAATGGGTTTGGCCAAAATGTTGAATTCTTTCAATTGTAGAAAGGTGTATTTCTTGAATCTAGCAATGCACAACAAAATGAGTATCCATCTAGTGAGTGTTCCGGGTTAGAACCAGCAGTTTCAAAATATTAATAGCTTACATACTGGCACTTCAGATAATTGTCTAATTTCTATCCCTCTATGCCCCTCTTAAGTGAAGAAGCCAGAGAGTGCAGCAACATCCATATCTCTGCAGAATGGATTCCTATGCTGTGTGCAGTTCTGGAGCCCCCAGCACAGGAAGGACATGGAACTGTTGGAGCGGGTCCAGACGAGAGCCACAAAGATGCTCAGAGGGCTGCAGCAGCTCTGCTGTGAGGACAGACTGAGAGAGTTGGGGCTCTGCAGCCTGGAGAAGAGAAGGCTTCCAGGAGACCTTAGAGTAGCCTTCCAGTATCTGAAGGGGGCCTACAGGAAGGCTGGGGAGGGACTATTTATAAGGTCTTGCAATGACAGGACAAGGGGCAATGGGTTTAAACTGGCAGAGGGGAGATTTAGACNCTTTACAATTCCTTAGCTGTACTCAAATTGGAAATTGGTAGAAAGAAAAATGGAAAATAAGACAGTAAAAATGGAGTGGAAAAATCAAGGAAGTGCCAGAGACTCCATCACACTCAGTGGCAATTCCTGAGGAAAAAGAAGTGGGGAAGGGAGCTTAAAAAATGTGACATCAAATATTTCAAAGTGAAAAGTTCTGGGAGGAAAAAACATGATATTTTTAAACAGTTTCCCTCATTTTATTTGTTTAAATAAATTCTGGTACTATCAAGTTAGCTTAGAAACGTAAGTGTTAGAGTCAAGAGGTTCAAAATGTAGCCTTTTGAACAGGAAACTGAATTTCCAGAAGGATTTAATGATCTTTGGTAAAGACAGATTGATGCTATTTGGGAGTCAAGTTTTGGACTAGGCTTGGAGTTTAAGGCTGAGTTCTTGCAAACTTTGGTTCTGTAGATTTTGGCTGCACAGCAGCAAACATTTTGTTCCATTATCTCAACTTGCAAAAGCATCACAAAACAAGCTCCTCTAATGAGCTGTTGGTCCTTTTCCCATCTAGGCCAGATGCAAAAACCAAAGCACCAGTGGCTAATTCAGACCTTGTGATCCAAGCCTGAATTTATCCCCAAAGTCAGAAGTGCTAATCTTGAAGATTTTGGCTTTTACCTATCTGCAGTCAAAATATGTTTTGCATGACTTCATCACTTAGCTAAGAAATGGAAGCAGTTGTTTGCTTCTTTCTTTAGTCTCAAAGTAATGAAAAGTTAACTCTCTCCATAGCTGAAACAATACTCTGGAGCAGAATTATTATTTTTTTAAATTTTTTTTTTTATTACTACCAAGGGTTTTATTATTGATCCTGACAATACTATTATGCCTGTCTTCAAAGTGATTCAAGGTAATAATGTCTTTTCTCCACAGATTTGAGGTCTCACCAAACATTCATTGAATACCTCACGTAAGAAATGAGACAGGCTAAAGCTTGTGTGCTACAGCAGATACTACTGTTACAGTGGCTTTAAATGCAGACAGACTAGGGCATGACATTGCCAAGGGATACACACTGCTCCCTGCATCCCTACAACCAGCCAAAGACAGGTGTGCCAGAGTCCTGGAGCCAGTGCTGCTTTTGCCTTTATCAGGAGCAGGATGGTGATCTTAAAGCTGGTCTGGATCCCACCAGCTGGGACAGTCCATATTTCATAGAGCAAATAGGACCCCTGAGCAGAATGCAACTGAAGGGTGACAGATCCATGTATATTGAGGAGCAGGAAAAGAAGATCTTCCTACTCTTATCTAATCTTTCTCAGGCTGCCAGCAAGAAGATTAGGAGATGGTTTGCACCTCCTGCCATGTGAAGAGGCCATGGCCTTCCCCTGGTACTTGCTAATTATTTGTCTGTTTCTCTTCTCTTGCCACTTTGACCCTTATATACATTTCTTGACTGTACTAGAAATTTCTTTCATGTATCAAAGAAAAGAGCCTTGAAAGATCCCTTCAAATGCCAGAACCTCAGAAACAGTGGAGAAATGTGGTGTGACATTCAAGTTTAGGCATGTTTTTCCTTTGACTGCCTCTTTTCATCTCTAGAGGAAAGAGGAAACCTTTCAATATGGGTCTTGTTGGGTGTTCATTTTCTTTTCACAGGTAAGGCACTGATTCTGCCATCCTCAGGAGTGTTTGACCTCTAGCCCTCAAAAATTATGACGGGCAAGCCCACCCATCATCGTTAAACTGTAGCTCTGATTTGCCTATCAACAAAACAACCTCCTCTTCTGCCACTGTCTGATATGCTGGACATATGTCAGAAAGGCAGGAGCCTTCCATATCTTATCTTACATTAAGAAGAGTTATCCAGAAATGTACTTTCATTACTGTGACAGCCATGTCAAAAAGAATCGATTTACTGTCAACGCATCCAACCTAACCATGTTAATGGACTCTTCAGACATCTTCTCCTCCTTTGTTTCCTGCATGCCTATCAAAGAGACAAAGCAAGATGGTTACCAAGCTCTAGGGAGTGGTGTGTGTGTGTGTCAAGAGAGGCCATGACTGCTGCTTGGGCTGCCTCTAACAAAGTGAGGTGGAGGTGTGGCAGAGGAAATGGGAAAGGTTTTCTCCAACACTCTGACGGAGCTAAACTTCGAACTTACAGCAGCAGAGGAAGCTGAACTTTAACAGTCCTATTGGGGATTAGTTAACAATGAGGTTGGTTACTACATTGGTTAGCTATATCTGTGAAGGATTTACCTGTGTTTCACCTCCTTGTGTTTACTTGTGGCTCTAATGCAGCAAAAGGCTTGAGCCAATGGTGCTTGGCACTGCTGTGAAGGATAGATGTCCTCTGGAGCTGTCAGAAGGTGAATGTTTGATATTGGGCAGAAGTGTTTTCTAAGCTGTGTCTTTGCCAAGTCAGTCACTGGGAAACCTATTCTGAGAAAGACTCTGCATTCCTGTTATGAATGAACTCTCCTTTTGCCAAAGTACGAGTGGCTGTCTGGTGCTAATCAGTGGTAACAGGATGACCTTTGCAAGTGAATAGAGCAAACGGCAATTTGTCTTATAGAACTTGTACAACTGTTTTGTTTAATGAAACAACATGATTATAATCTCCCCACGAAGGCACATAAACAATTAGAGTAAATCTCCCTCACATGTTGCTAGGTGTTTACATAACTCATCCTTCTCCCTTATCAAACGATGTGTACAATGCACTCCTGACTCTGGCAGAACTTGGATCGTGTAAGCTTCATCAAACCTGATAAATAAGTGTGTTTCCTATAATGCTGGAACAGTACCAACAGAAGTCAGCACACAATTACTTATGCATCCAGGCTCTGTTTTTACAAAGACTTCCAGTCACCAGCATGCTGTATTTAAATGACCTGGGGGAATGCAGAAATGCATGCTGTTACTAAGGGCACAGATTCTGCTCTCCCTGTGTCTGTTATGTTCTTCACTTACTCCAAACTGTCAGTTATGGGTTTGAGTTTGTTATCAGAAAGATGATCAAGAGGGCCAGCTTGTTGGCACTTCTGGTTTTTATTTCAAATTAAAGCTCTCATGATGTTATTTGTTTACAAGCATTTACTAAGTCTACACCAAATAAGGCATGTGAAGATTTCTGCTGCCTACCTTGATGCTGTCCTGCTGTGTCTGGTCTTGGTTCATTCAAATGTCATCTCACAGGGACTGAACCAAATGCTCAAACTGCTCATGTAACCCTAAGGTCTGAGTCTTAAAAGTTTTCTTTTCTCTCTCTTTTTCTTGTTTCTCTTCTCCTTCCTACTTTATGTGGGAAAACTGCAGCACCTACTTTCAGTGCAGAGGAAAATCTGTGTTAATGTGCCAACATCAAGTGAATTCCATGAGTCTTCTGTTCATTAAACTCCTAGTTCCTCTGCAAATAATTTATGTCAGTTCAGTTATGTTCCTCCAGGGTGTGCTGCTAAAGGGAAAAAAAGAAACAGATATTTAGCCAAAAAGAGGTGTTTTTGGCTCTAGAAATCAACTTGCACCTACTAACAAAGGAGAAAAAGATATGTTTTGCAAAAAAACCAAATAACCAGGCCTGTTATTTTAAGCCTGCAGTTAGAAGGTACAACATTTACGTTGTTCTTTAGTGATTCTCTTTCCTAACACATATGCAAACCAATCAAAACCCCTCCCTGTTTCTCTCTATGATCAGCCTTGTACATACTTGAGCCTGCTCATGTATCTAGTAGTGACTTTGTGCTCATAGAGATCTGTTCAGTGATTAATCTGACCCATACCCTGGGTCAGCTGGGAGCAATTAGCTCTGCACCCAGGTTTTGACTTGGGCTCTTGGATAGTGAAGCTGATTATTGGATAGTGTGAGACAGACCGAGTCCAAAACTCTTAGCCAAATACACTAATGTTAAAAACAAAGGGCTAAATTACTTCTGCTCATGGAAAAGTACATCCATGGTGAACAAAACTTTGAGATTTCTACTCCCCCTCTCCTTGTGTTCTGGCTCCCTCCCCAAAACCACCTGGGTCCTCCTGGGTTTCTTTGAAGCCTCAGGTTTCAGAGCTGGGGAGACCCTGCGAGGCTGATTTGCTGGGAAGCATCAGGTTGCAAAGTGCTCTTTGTTGGAGTCTCTAAGTTAATTATGCTAACTGGAGCCCTGAGATTCCTCAAACCTGCCATGTTAAATATGTTGTCTTCCTCTCTGGCAGAGCTTGCACCCAGTGCTGTACAATACACCCTGAGGCCTAGGGATCCAGGAGCTGATGTACATGTAGGGAGAGCGACTGGCTGATGGTCTGCCTTCAATCATAGAATCAACCAGGTTGGAAGAGACCTCCAAGATCATCCAGTCCAACCTATCACCCAGCCCTAGCCAATCAACCAGACCATGGCACTAAGTGCCCCATCCAGGCTTTTCTTGATCACCTCCAGGGATGGCGACTCCACCACCTCCCTGGGCAGCCCATTCCAATGCCAATCACTCTCTCTGTCAAGAACTTCCTCCCAATATCCAGCCTATATCTCTCCTGGCACAACTTGAGACTGTGTCCTCTCATTCTGTTGCTGGTTACCTGGGAGAAGAGCCCAACCCCACCTGACTACAACCTCCTTTCAGGTAGCTGTAGACCGCAATGTGGTCTGCCCTGAGCCTCCTCTTCTCCAGGCTGCACACCCCCAGCTCCCTCAGCCTCCTCTCATAGGGCTGTGCCCCAGGCCCCAAGAGATGGGGAGCAAACAGGAGGTGTGCTGTGAGAGTACCTGAATTTGACTTCTGAGGGCCTGGCTGAATCCATGTTACTTCTCTCCTTAAATTCTGTCAGACTCTGAAGCCTCATCTGTAGAAGAAAATGAGAAATGGAGAAATTTTGGAGACAGGCTCTGAGTGGGTGGGAAACTTGATGAATTCCAATGTCAGACAAAAAGAGAAGGACATATTTTAAAGTAACAGCAAGACCTTTCCACTGAAATAAAGTAATTCTTAAATCTGCTCTGCTACATGGGCATTAATCTCTAGTCCCTCCTAGAAAGGCAATGGAGGCAAGAGAGTTGGCAGGGGGAAAGTGAGAGCAGGTCTGGCCTGTGAGCATAGAGAGAAGCAGTGTGAAGGAGGGGAGCAGTTCCCCTTTCTCTGTTTAATTGATTGGCATTTGGATAAATTCCTCCTGTTGGAGCAACGTGCCCTGCTCCAGCCACTGCAGCCCCTGCTATTTATGCCTCGTTTGTGTGTTCCTTTCATGGGACTGGTACAAATAACACTTCAAAACTAAATCTGGAAGGCAGGGAACTCCTGAGCTTTATATTTATTGTCTTACTATTTGGAAGCATCGTGTAAAAAACAATGACAGGGAGTGCAAACTGTTCAAAATTGTTTCCTCAGTGAGTTGCTTCCAGGGGAACTCTCTAATATAGAGTGTAAGGGAAATTATATGGTAAAGAATTTAACTGTTGAGGTCAAAGTGCCCCTCCCTTCCCACCTATCCATTCAGTAAACAGTTACTCAAAAGAGAAGAGAGAAAAAAAACTTCCTTACTTTTACTAGTTGTGTCCACAAAACTCCCATCTCTAATCTCTCACGGGAAGAACTAAGGAGTAGCTCTCTGCAATATTTAGGGATTTATAGAGCTGGAGAGAGTGAAAGCATTTACTGCTAATGGGTAGCATCATTTGCAACAATTGCCTGTAGTTTGAGAAGTTATATGGGTAAATTTCACTGAATGCCAAATCCCATTTCAGGGGAAATGGCAGTGTGGACTCCTGAAGAGAAAAATACACCATGAAAGGGAGAAATGTGTTTAATTTCTATAAAGGTTATCCAAACATGAACAGATTAAGAGGTTGGAGTCCTTTGCAATTTAAATGCCACTTACCTTGCTCAGGTGGCCTAGTTTTGATTTAATTTCCTTCTGATGCTTTCAAGATAAAGGCAGAGATAAAAAAGCATGGTTTGGAGATGGCTAGTGTCAATGGCAATTGCTTGATCTGCTTCAGGAGGCCTTGATGTCAAACTTCATGAAGAGATCTTCTGAACTGTGATGCAACCTATAGCTCACTGAGGCCAGTGGAAAGGCAGACACTAATTTTAGTGAGTTTTGAACCAGACTCTGAACACCAGACCAAAACAGACTACTGGTATGGTAGGATTTAAATGCATATGCTCAGTCTTGGGAATCCAAACTTAAGTATGGTATGGTAGGGCTTAAATGCATATGCTCAGCCTTGGGAATCCAAACTTAAGTATGGTATGGTAGGACTTAAATGCATATGCTCAGCCTTGGGAATCCAAACTTAAGTATGGTATGGTAGGGCTTAAATGCATATGCTCAGTCTTGGGAATCCAAACTTAAGTATGGTATGGTAGGACTTAAATGCATATGCTCAGTCTTGGGAATCCAAACTTAAGTATGGTATGGTAGGACTTAAATGCATATGCTCAGTCTTGGGAATCCAAACTTAAGTATGGTATGGTAGGACTTAAATGCATATGCTCAGTCTTGGGAATCCAAACTTAAGTATGGTATGGTAGGACTTAAATGCATATGCTCAGTCTTGGGAATCCAAACTTAAGAACATTCAGAATGAATACCTGTATATAATGAAACTCATCATCAGACAAATCTTAGATTTCAGCTTAACTGATCTCAACCTGATGGAGAATCAGTTGGCCAAATACCTGAACAGCAGTCACTCCTTCAATACCTATTTATTAAAATGCAATCTCCAGGCTGACTTTCTGGTTATTAAGATACAGGTTGAGGATGGGCTTCCCCCTATTCATGCTGATGATAGGGTATGTACTGTACATGCTGAAGGAAGTGCAGAAAAGAGCTCTCCTTTAGCTGTTAATCAGCTTACCAGTTCTTGCATGGAAAATGCTATATTCTGGACTGTGATCCTGGCAAATAACCAAAGGGGAAGTGGATTTTCAAATGCTTATTTTATTAATCTTTAAATATCGCCTCGCTAGGGCTCCAGGTGCTGAGTGGTTTATAACACTCTAAATTGTAATCACGGATAATTTTTAATCCTGTGCATACATTCGGCTGCTGTAGCTGAATGGGGATCTCGCATGCAGCGAAATGGGGAAGAGCTGCCTACCAGCTCTGCTGGCACAGCAGCACAAAGGAAATTTCCTGCTAACCCATCGAGTCCTTGAATGATTTGCAAAATACCATAAGGGTCTGGGAGCATTTAAAAGGAGGTGAAAGATACAGAAACGCACGTTCCTGCCCCTGGCACATCAGCCAAGTGGGACCTAATCCAACCATCCCCTGTAGTTAAATAAAGAACTTGACTAATTTTTGGATCCAACCCAGGTAGTGCACTGCCTCGCATTAAGAGCAGTTCCACTTATCTTGGAGTTGTATTTTCCTTACTTTGTTTCTGTGCAGATAGTTCTTTGCTTGAGGACTGGAGGATTTGCAGACCAACACACATTGGAGTTTTTCACTTCTATCTTCATGCTTCAGGCACGTTTTTACAAGGAACTTAGGGGTGCTGCGTGGTGACATTAAGTTTATTAGGTTGGCACGAGATATTTACAGAGGACCTCTTTTCAACTTTTATTAACTCAGGGGTACAAGGCACAGACTAGATTCACCTATTGACTGTGGCCTCCTTCCAGCTGAGGGAAGATGGTATAAGTGATGATTTTTTTTTTTTCCAGTCACAGAAGGGATTGGATATAGTCCATTTGTCTGAGGAATATGTGTTGGTGGTACAGGAATGGGGCTAGCAGCTGGCAGGGTTTGGGGAGATGGGGGAGAATTTCATTGCAAATTGAATTATAAGAGGATCTGTGTGATAAAAGGAAGCCTCCTAATGGAGGTTAGTGCTCGTTCCCTGTGAGGAGCCATCAAGGTTTGGATGGCTGGCATTTCTAATTCTGTTAAGTGTCAAAATCGATGCTTGATGGGACTGCGGGAGCCAGGCAATGGGCACGCCTGTGCTGACATACCAATTTGGTACAAGAAAGGGACGAGGAAGGGACTTCCCAGCATAAGAGTGAGATGTCTCTTGAAATTTAATTTGCTTAATAAGGCTTTAAAAGCATTTAAAAAAAAATAATTAAATAACAAGGCCATTTCCACCCTCCTTCTAAAATAAACCTCGAGCTTCGTTTGCAGTTTTCCACTTGTAAGCGACACATGTAAGCAAAGGGCCTATTGTTGCAACCCTGGAATGCTCCCAAGCAAATGATGCTTCTTTATTGAAAGCAAATGAAGAAAAAAGAGAATCCGTCAAGGGGAGAGAACAGTTTAATTGGATTAAAACCTATGAGCATGTACAGTAGGGGAGGAGAGAGCTCCTCTATCCCCGATTCCTGTGGAGAAGGACATAAGATTACCGGCGGGTGAAGCGAGAGCCATGCAACACAGCACAAGCAGCCATCCAAAGCCTGGAGTTAGCCATTGCAGGGTCCCCAGAGGAATTACTGGTTCCTTTTGGGTGGCTGGGGAGTTCTCCCTAGAAAAGGGTGGCTGGCAGTGCTCATTAGAGGGAGTGCAGGTCTCTTCTGGCACTGAATGCAAATTAGGGAGCAGTGTTTGTGTTTGCAGTTCATAAGCAGTCAAGTGGTTTGTCCAAAATACATTTTACTTTTCCACTAAAGGGACAGCCTGTAGATTCAAGCCTGAGATTTCTTATGCATTTCAAATTACTCACTCCAGCCCTGGTCTTTCATCCCCACACTGTTATTTAAAATAGCCCTGAGTTCTGTATTCCTTTTAATTGGCTCTCAAGGCAGCAGTGACTCTTGCAGGGGAAGGCAGAGTTGTGCTGTACAGCCAAGGTGAGAGGATATAGAAAGTCACTTGGTGTGGTGCACTTAGCTTATAATATGGGTGAAGAGGATCCTTGCAAATTTCAAGTCCTGTTGTGAAGCCACAGGTGTTTCAGGGTCAAACCAGTCCAGCAAAATGTCCCTGAGCTCTCAGGCTGATATTGCTGTTATAGACTCTGTAGGCAAAATTTATGAAGGGCTCAGCATTTAAAAATCTCTGCTCAGCAGCAGGTCTGAAGCTTTAGACATGCAAATCCTGAGCCATTCCTGGAGAATGCTTGGGATGCAGGCTGGACCATGCCGTTTTTACACTTTTTAAGCCTGGATCTTAATAATGTAAGTTGAAGTTTTGATGCCTGGGATATGGTGCTGAGTCAGTCCTGAAATGCTGCTCTCCCTCACCATTTCTGTGCCACTAGATGGAAAGTAAAACTCGGATGGGTAATTAACAGTGAGGCAGGGACAGGAAGCAAGGAAGTTTTGCAGGTTGGGTTGGGGGAAGGGGCTTTGATTTGAATACGAAGAAGCATTTGGAGCCAAACCAGCAGCAGATTGTGGTACCTTCTTAATTCTGTGAGCCACACATGAATGACCTTTTTGTCTGTCTCCGCCTGCCTGCAGTGGGGGATTCTCCCCCCTGCCTTTCCCCACCACACACACTCATTGATAATATACATGTGCTAAATAGGATTAACTCTCCCTCATCTGCATGAGTTGTTTCTCTCCCTTGCTCCACTCGGCCCAGCTTCCCCCTCTCCCTTCCCGCACCCTTCAGCCCCCCAGCTCCTTCTGGAGCTCCATGTGGGCCTTGTGTGGAGTTTAGCTCCCTCATTGTAGGGCAGCTGGTAATGGGAGAGGGGCTGAAAAGCCGGCTGTCAGGCTCAGTGCCCAGGAAGAATAGGCGGACGTCTGCTCTGCAGCTTTCCCTTTGATAGACGAGGATAATCCCTGCTATGAGAAGGCCGAGTCAAATGGAAAGGGAGAGTGAGCCCAGCGCCCTCCCACAGCCCCGAAGCGGCACAAATCGCAAATCCTGGGATCTGAGGGGAGATTGCTGGTCCCACTAAGCACCTTGTGATGAATCCATTTCTTCCTGGAGATGTCTTTTTCTGCGAGGGAGGGAAGGCGCTGAAGCTGGCTCTCTGGAGTAAAGGTGCCCCTTTGGCAGCTGGGAATAGCTCTTTTCTCCCCAGGAGCCAGGGAGGGAGTGCAGGGTGGGAGGACTGTGGCCCCTCCTGTCCCGCTTTCACTGGGAAACATTCCTGGCTGCCATGTGCAATTAGGCAGTGAAGGAGAAAGGGAAATAAACTTGCTTAAGACAGTCTGGATCAGACCTCCCAAGTTTCTTCTCTATAAGAGCCATCCCATCTTTGATTTGGAAAACCAGTGAGGGGACATGTCTCAGGAATGGGGATCTGGGATGTGGGATGGCTGCCAGGAGCAACTCCTAAGGGTGTTCGAGGGCCTCTTAGACGTGGCACAAGGCTCATACATATGGTTTAGAAACAGAGCTAGGGACGGCCTCAGTGGGGGGAATGCTGCTGCAGAGGTGGGAGATTGCTTTTGAATCTAAGTCCCAATGTGTGAGAAGTGATTGTTTATTGATATCCCCTCAGTTAGGGAGTCACACTAGGAAGCAAAGCCTTGCTTCATGGTCCTTTTCCGGCTCAAGCAGTGTCAAAACTTGGGTTCTTGTAGCTCAGGTGGGTGTCTGACTACATCTTACTTCCTACAAAGAAGTTTTGCAAAGTTTTGGTTTAGTGATGTTCATCTGGCAAGAAATGATGACTTAACTCAGAAAGGAACCTTTTTAGTTTTGGTCATTAAGTCCCTAGTTGTACCCAGAGGTTTCAGACAATGTTCAGGCAGGATGTTAAATAATTTTTTTCACTGATGTTTACAAAAATCCATGGTTTGGGATTTGGGCCAAGTATTACCATGTTGCTTGGTAACACCCATAGCCCACTGAGAGAAGATGATGAGGCAGAGCCAGAACAAGAAGCAAGAAAACAAACCAGTGAGAAACAAGCAAGGCTTTTTAGCTGACCCTTGAATTTCTTTTGTCTATTATGTTGAATCTACTCTGCTTGTCCACTCTCGGTGCATCCAGTCCTCTACGTGCAGAGAGTTTAGCTCCAGATTAAACACTTTGTTCCCTCATATTCTCCAATGCTGCATACTGACCCACTCTCACTAAACTTTTCTGATGCAAGACTTTGGCTTAATGATTTTACAAAACAGGTTTCCTGCAAGCTCATTCTCCTTCCCCCAGCCTGGGAGGGCACTGGGAGAAAAGCTGCTCTCCAAGTGTTTTAGGGCCTGCTCTCCCATAGAGGGGCCAAACATGGAGCAGCATAATAAGCAAATGGGTGGCACTAACCAAGCATTTGAGAACCTGGAAGGAACTTTTGTTTCCAGTTCAGCTTTTAAAAGAGGCAGAAGGCCAAGGGCTTTCGCATTATTTATTCCAACCCATTTTCCCGTCCTTACTGGAGGCTCAAACAAAAGTGGCCCATGCAGAGACTTGCAGATGGATTAGCAATCAAGCATACAGCTGCACATACCTGGCACTCTAGCCTTTGTGCTAGCCAACCTCCTCAGAGCAGATCTCAGTTTTGCTTTTTGGGTGCTGGAATGTGGGAGTGGGTGGAAGGGCCAGGATGTGAGAAACCTCCACAGATGTTTTACAAGAAGGAAGTTAATCTATAGTTTAGGTAATCTGATTTACTTAAATCTCCAGATTGTTTTCTTGGAATTTCTGATGGAGGTTTGGGCTGTAACTTATGTTATTAAAATTGATCCCTTTGTATCATCTTCCTTTCCTCCCCATGAGACTATCCTGACCATCTGAAAGCAAGAAGCTGATCTTGCTGCATAAGCAACGAGAGATATAGCAGCTTCCCTCCAATGCAAAAATCTTTGTAACATCATCAACAGCTTTGTCATTATCATCCTGGGTAAACCTTGGAAGCTTTTCCCTAATTAGTTCCAAAATGTGGAGCTGAGTTATAAGGACCTAAGCATTGAATACCAGCTAACTATGGGCAGCTCTGCTGTATCAATCCAAGGAAACAGTCTGCTGGACAGCAAACTCCAAACCACAGTAACAGAGAGTTCAAAATATTGACTGCAGTTCAGATAAAATTCATAGACTTGTTACAGCTGCCAGCTTAACTCTGTTGCAAGGCTTCCTTCCACACCACCTTGCAGCCTTGAAGTGATAGTGGGCTAACAGTGGGCTTGAAACCACACATGCTATATGTGGTCCCATCTATCATGGACAAGGAGTACAGAAGAGGCTGCCAGAATGGGGTAAGATTTCAACTGAGATTTTGGCTTTGCTCAAATACAGAAACTTCAAAACATAAACTCAGGGAACAAAAAATGCAGTAAGTTGGAAACAAAAGGCTGGATTTGCTCAGGGGAGTTGAAATGGTGAGAGGGGCAATGGGTCTTCATTGCAAGGGGTTTTCTGTCAGCTGTAGAAATGCTCAGCCCAACAGAAATGCTTTGCTGCAGTTTGTCCTGACCCTCCTCCATTGGAAACGGAAGGATCTTATCAAGGTTGTGCTAGTTTGAGGCTAATTGGAATATTTTAATGGAGAAAATTATAGGCTGTGAAAAGGAAACAATGGTGATGCCTACTTCACTCATAGGCTTGCTGAGATGGATAAGAAAGGAATACAAAACAAAGAGAAGACACTTGGGCACAGACTCTTGGGCTGTCTAGCTTCTTGTTTTCTCCTCTCTGCCGAGTAACCTCACTAACCACTTTCCTTCTAACCCCCCTGGCCGATCCTCCAAACTCACCTTGCACATAAGGCAAACCCTGGGGTAAGGTATAGGGGTGGGGAGAAGGTGGAAGGGTGGTTGGAAACCCCTCCTGGGGTCTCTGATTTCTGGGAGGGATGTTGTGTTTCTGTATTACCTTTAACTTGTATATTTCTGTAAATATTCCTGTATATTGTGTATATCTCTGCTTGTATATTGTGCTAGGCTGTAAATAGAGCTTCAGTCCCTAACTTCCAGCTGGCTGAGTCTAGTCTGGGGGATTTTACAATGTGTGTGGGGAGGGCAGGGAACTCCCAAACCATCACGAAGGTGTACAAGGTGGCCTCTGTGTGGCCAAATCCCCATCTCTGTCCACGTGCTTAGGGCATTGCTCAACAAAGCGTCGCGGGAGAGATGCTGCACGCCTGGACGCACACACCGGGTTGTAAAAATCTGTGAAACTCTTTCATAGAAAACTAGTGGGCAGGCCTCCCTGTAATGCAAACAGCCTGTGTTCTGTTTGCACTTGGAAAGCTTGGGAATAGGGCTGAGGTCTGTGTTGGCGTGGGGGAAATCTTGAATCCTCACAGCCAGCACCGCTGGCAGCCGGAGATGATCATTGTCAATAATACGCAGGAAGATTGTGCTCCATTGTTGCGGTTCTTGATTAAATTACATCATTTTCATTTTTTCCATCCTTAAGCTTTACCACTTTAAGATGGTTTGTCCTATGCAATCAAATGTGATCCTTCAGCCTCAGCTTCAAAACCCAGTAACAATGAGAGTTCTCTGGAACGGAAAAATAGGAAGAAATAATAAAGGGGCTATATAGTAATTCACTTAAATATGTGTGCAGAATCTGACTGAGAGCCTGATACAAAAAAAAGAAAGAAAAAAAAACATACTGAGCAAACTGCATCCAGACCACTGCTTTGAAGGCATAGATATAACATCTTGGTGCTTGAGTCAGCCTATTCTCCTTATCCTAGGCAGAAATACCTCTAATATGGAGGTGGGCATTAGGCAAGATAATTTTCTCTGGGGCTTTGCTAGCTCTCTGATGAGGCATTTGATAGTAGTTTAAGTTTCTCAGTATAGTGTTTGCAATGGACTTCAAGAGTTGTTGTGGTGGTCTCTGTGCCTGAGCTGGAGAAGGGTAACTTGAAAAGTTATGTTCATGCAATTACTTGCAATGCTGTCAGTGAAAGCCAGGATGTGGATACTCAAAGATTATGTGTTCAAAGCTGGTAGAAATGCTTCACTGGTGTGATTACTTTTCATGACACACCAGGCCTTGAGGGAACTGGGCTGAGTACTAGAGAGAAGCAAAGAATCTGAATTGATGAGTAACAGCCTATGGATTCTAAACCTGGTTAACCAACCCCACCAAAAATTCAGTTGCTAATGGCCCCATGCTAGTGCATAGAGACCTTTTTTTATTTTTTTTTTAATTCTCATGCCAGCAGCTCTCTGTATCACAAATTCAAGTGTGCTGCAAAATGTTGCTGCAATTCATTGTCCTGAGATTTCAGCTAACCACCAGACTCTTGCTGTAGTTAATGCCTTTGGATGTTCTTCTCCTTTTTTGGATCCAGTTTTTTGCTGGTTTTAATTTGGGAATTCCAACATCACACTCTCTCTCTCTCCCATTGCTATTGGTAGGTCTTAATGATGTCTGAGTTTGAATTTTCAGTCAGGGCTCATTTGTAATTGTGGGAAATGTGTTGTACCATTGAGTAGATATTGAGAAATAGACTCTGAATGCTTATCTTCAGCCCCTTGATGGCTACCCTTACTTGGTGTGTTCCTTCTTTTGTTCATCTGTAATGGCAGATGTGTAGATGAAATCCTGTTGAAAGATTAAATACACATCCCCACAGTCTCTGTAGGAAGAGTGTATAGCAGATATCCCACCATGGCTGCTAGCTGCTTGTGCCCATCTGGAAGAATTGCCTTTTGATTTCCAGTGTGTCAGGTTCCTGAGCTGCAACCTGCCTTTTTCTGGTGCTTTTACTTGCCAGAGCCTGGTCAGTGCTGGCTGTCAGGTATCACATAGATTATTTCAATATTTCCAGGCCAAGTCAAAACTGTTGCAAAGTAGCAATGCTGCTCAGTGATGCCCAGTGACAGGACAAGGAGCAGTGGGTGGAAATTGAGGCATAGGAGGTTCCATGTGAACCTGAGGAAGAATTTTTTCACTGTGAATGTGACAGAGCGCTGGAACCAGCTGCCCAGGGAGGTTGTGGAGTCTTCCTCTCTGGAGATATTCAAGAACTGTCTGATGTGTTCCAGTGTGATCTGCTCTAGGTGATCCTGCTCTGGCAGTGGGGCTGGACCAGATGAGCTTTTGAGGCCCCTTCCAGCCCCTGACACTCTATGATTCTATGATTAAAAACAAAACTGAAACAAAGCAATCTTTTGTTGCAGTGCCCTGGATCAACAGTTTTTTTGTCAGGTAGAGATGACAGGAAATTTATGAGTTCTCCCAAAAGCCACATCAGGGATTTTATGAGATTGGGGCTTTTGTTTTTTTTGTTTTCTGAATGGGGAGACTGACCTGAACCCAAATAACCTAAGTGGAGAGAGGAAGCAAAGGAGTGAGCCCACACACACCGAACGGGTAAGCAGGAGCTGGATTTCAACAGACCAAGTTGCTCTGTCTTAAGCATCTGCTTAAGAACTAGGGATACACGCTGGAAAAGTTGTTCTACTTCTTCTGTCTTTCTTCCCCCTCCCGCCTCTTTGTTTGGCTTTGTCGCATTGCTCCTGGGACATTCAGAGTGACAATAAGGCAATTGTTCCTTCATGAACAGGGCTCAATGAAACAGTGCAGAAAAAGTGACACGGCAAGAAAATATGACAAATATTCCGTACTTGTGTGTGGAGTACTGCCATCTCCTCAGTGTGTATTCCTGAGAAGAAAAATATCCATCAAGATATTTATTTTAAACAGGGAGTTGCCATTTGTGTTTCTCCTCTTCCTGAAAGTATAAAGCTCGGATCTCTCTCCCTTGCCTGCCCTGTAAGGAGAAAATGCACCTAATATCAATTACTTTTTTAATCTCTGAGACCCAGTCTCCAAATGTGTTTGTGTCTGTATATACACACAAACTGTTTTCCCTTTGTCTTCCTATCCAAAATGCAAAAGCATCTCAGATGTTGTGATTCCTCCAGCTTTTTCCCCTGTGGGAGGATGGAAACATGTAACATTATCTTCTAGCTGCCTACTGCCTGTCTCTGAAATTAGCATTTCAGTGACTGAAAGGTAGTTAGTTTCCACACACTAAAAAAGAAGAAAAGAAAAAAAAAAAAAGACAGAAAAAAAAAGAAAGAATGGAGGGTTAGTACAAGGCTGACACTAATAGTAATAGGAGATGAGGGAGAGGGTACGGGACATGTTGGATTACTAAATGAAAACTGTGATTTTAGCAGACGTGCTAACAGAACAATGAAAGGGGCTTTGGCAGAATAAATTAACTCTTTGAGTTTCTGAAATTAGCTCAGGAAGGAAAAAGCATCACAGGGCATGTTACTACAGAGTTAAAGGAAGACTTTTTTTACTACCCTAAACTCAGGGAGTGTTTTGTGAAGTATTTTAGTTTTTATTTCTGGGATGCTCTCCAGATGAGCAAGGACAGAGTAGGTGCTATTGGATGCAAAACTAAGGAACAATGCAGTCACTCCAGTATCATGTTAATTGATGGAGTCTGTTGTTTATGAGTGTCATGCCAACAAATCACTCCTTGTGCAAAAATTAATCACATCTCCTGCGTGGGGCTGTGGGGCCAGGTGGCTTGGCTTCACTGGCAAAGGCCTGAGCTGAAGTGTTCTCTTTCCAAGACGGGTAGCAAAGGCTGGAGCTGCGGTTTGGCAGTTGGCTTTGCTAGATGGCTTAAAGATGTAGGACTTGGAGGGCACTGAGGATAAAAAAATAATTCTAAAGAAAACTTTTGTCCTTTCTTCTTCTTTCCCCAAAGGTTCCATGTTTTTTCCTGTGACTGAATACACTCTTGTCCCAAATCAGTAACATGAGGCCTCCATCTTTCTCATTCCACTGTTAGAAAGTTTGTGTCTCTCACCACCAGGCAGCCAAGAGGAAATACGGTGGAAATCTTGGTCTTGGCTTTTCTTCTTCCCAGCTGAACTTTGTTCAGAGCCCATACATGGGGGGAAAGATTTTGCTCCATGCTGCTCTTCTGAGCAGAAACTCGCAGAGAGCCACTGGCTGCCTACAGAGATGTCCTTAGTGTGTGTCCTTCTTTCTCAAGAAGCTTCCCAGATTGGCATGGCTGGGCACCAGTGGTGTCACAACAGGCACAGAGCAGTTATTGAGTGTGGACATCCAAGTACTGCATCAAGGACAGACTTTAGCCATACCTGGATGAAGCTCAGTTACTGGAATAAGAGCAGATGCAGAGGTGGGAAATCCTTGGGATTTTTTGGTGATTTTTTTTTTTCCAGCTTTTTTATTTTTAAAAGCCTGAAAAAAACACTAAAACCCCCTGAGCCAAATCCATAGAGGAGAGAGAATTGAGAGGGGAGTGACTATATCTTTGAAATCCCACCAAAAATGTTGGTGATGTTGGGGGTGGGAAAAAGCCCCAAATTCTTTTCCCCAGCAAACTCATTAAGCAGATGCCTTTGGGGTGCACAATCCACTCTCCTCCAGCAGATTTCAGACACTCAAAACCCAAAAAACCAAACAAAACCAAACCAAAACAACAACAAAAAAAAAAGAGTTATGAGTCATGGTAGGGATAGACAAGCAGGGGAATGTTTCTACTCTTGGACATTCCAGTTCCAGCTGGTTTCAGATATGGGTAGCAGTAATGCACTCTACAGATGACTGGTTCAATCAGACTGAGAGCTTGTGCTGCAAGGTATGGAGGACAAGCAATAACAAACTGTCCTGAACTTTAAAATATTCAGATTCTAGGTCTCTATCTGTGTTTTTTAGACAGACTTACAGCTTTACTTGATAAGTTCCTGCTCAGTTGAAGCTGATTCATGGGTTTTTAGAGTTACCCTTCACTGCCTGTTACCCAGGAGGTGGGCTGAAGGTGAGGACAGTGCAGTCTATGTCCAAAAGAAATAGCTCTGCCTGGCAACTGAGCAGATGCATGGGAGATGGAGCTGGGGAGGGAATCTTTCCTATTTTTTTGTAGAAATGTAATTCTTCCTGACCTGTAGTGGAGAAATTCTGAGTTTGGCAATCTCCATTTGTAGTGGAGTGCTTTCATTTAGTTTCACCACTGCGTGATCATTGCTTACTGGGAAGCCTAAAATAGAGATTGGCCCCTGTTATAGCATCTAATGTCAGGCTAACAGCCTGCTGCTATCCACTCTGGGACTGCACAGTGCAGCATCCCTGCTGGGACAGTGGTTTCTCAGATGACCAACAGCGGCAAGTTGAGGAACACTTCAGGCAGTCTGAGTTCCAGTTGCAGAAGGAGCTGATGTCAGTGCAGTAGAGTAGATGAACCACATTCCTCACCATCCCTTTGGCCTTGGATGTTGGATGATAGCTGTATTAATATGTTGTAAGCACCCTTGTCCGTGCTCTGAATTAAGAGTGCTAAACTTGTGGTTACCTTTTAATAATCTATTTATCTTTTTTGCTGTTGTCTCAAGGAGGTTCTGCTGCCTTAGAGACTGCTTTTGGTGGGGGGACCTTCCCAGGAGGGAAGACTAGAAACAATATTTATGTGTGAGGTTTTATCCTACCTGGTTTAAAAACCTGATTACTGGAGCATTCACAAAGGAAAATTAACACCACCTTCTTATGAGCCTGCCTATTTGAAATCAGCAAGTGTCTCTGCTGCTGTGGACATTTGGACCCCATCAGCAGCTGGAGGCTCAGGTGAGTGCAGTGTAAGTTCATCACATCCTAAAGAAAGCAAAATTTGGCACCAGAGGTGGGAAAGCCCAAGGCAGAGAGTGAGGGCTTAAGCCCCTGGGGTGGTTCATGTGCTTTCCTGCAGGCAGTGTCCTCCAGCGTGTGAAAAGTGGCTGCTGGGCACCTGGTGTGGGTAGTAACATCCACTGCACTGGGCTCCCATAGCCAGTTTAAAGGGAAACAGTATTATTTGTTGTTAGCAACTTGGGAAGAAAGTTTGGGGAAAGGTAGCTTTTTGAAGTCTTAAAATAGTGCTTCACTCATTCCCCAAAAGATTTAAAAGTAAATTATTGCTTGGAACTGGAACACTGTGTGTAAGCAATGGATGGTGCATTTCCAGGTACATCTCTTGTAGGCGAGTGGTGCTGTTGGCACTGTCTGTAGCCCAGCCTGTGGCAAGAAGCAGGTTCAAAAGCCATAGGAGCATAGTGTGGGGTCTGAGTTCTGGTCAGGGCAGATAAGCAGTTTGTTGCCCACAGAGAGTCCTTCATCTCAGCAGGAGCACAACTGAGATGTCTGGTTTTAGGCACCCATTTTGGAAGTGGGTGGGCCAGCTGCAAGATTTTGCAACTTCCTCCAATGTCCCAGACCCAACATGAAACTGAGACTCTGAGGGATGTTTTTTCAGTCTTTCTTGCCACAATTAAAAATGTTGTGTTTAATATTAAACATATTGTTTTTCAAAAAATATTGGGTTTTAATTTGGAAGCCTGGCTTTCTGTTCAATAACCCATTTGTAATAGGTTCTTCATTCAAGTAGGGGAAAGAAATACTTGGTCCTGGAAGCCAGCTTCATAAAGAAACACAAAGAGCATCTTTCTGAATAGCACACAAGTGTGGAAGGAAACATGCAACTGCTGAAGAAATGGAATCATTTGTACTCGGTGAAGGGAAAAAGAAAGAGGGGGGGGTGGGGAAATAAAAAGAAAAAGCTTTTCAAAAGGAGATCTGTGACTGAAGCTCTCCAGAACTGTTTAACCTGTTGGGGATATTTAACAGATGAATTCTGACCCACGTTCTCCACTTTGCTATAGCCCGTGACAGAGCGACGCAGCATCTGCCGCTTGTGTTCCTCTCCAGACACGCTCACAATGCCGGAGGAAACGGGGGAGAAAATTATGCAAATTGCTCTGAGCAGATTACTTTGACCAGCTGCTCTTCTTCCTCCTCAATCAAAGGTCTGCCTGGGAAAGCCAATCTAGATTATATATGTCAGTCGCATACTCTGAGGCTGAGCCACTGCCTTTTGGTTTCTTTCTCCCCAAACAGGGACGTTTCTTAGAGCGAGGTAAAATGCAAAGTGCTGGGGATAGCGCTTGCTCAAAAGAGGGCACAAGGGAATGGCAATTCCTTTTGCTTTTTGTGGTAGCACCTTGCCAAGTCACTTGCTGGTTTTACAGTGCCATTCCCAGTGAACGGGGTTCATCTCCACACTAGCAATTATTGTATTTTATTAAGCATGATGAAATGTGACAGAGAGGGAAAAAAAAAGAGCAGAAAGTCTCCCCAGACGGCATGTTCGCAGCACGGCCTTAGGTGGTGGTGTTAAGCACATGGGCTGAAAGCTGAGTAGTTTTACCCCACGCAGCCAGAGGTGTTGCCTGCTCTTTATTTTGTTGTTGTCATTGTTGTTGTGAAATTTATTCATGAACACAGACTGGAGGCCGACCTACTGAGGTGTTTTTTCAGAAACCTGCCAGACACGGCTGTGACGTTGCTCTCGGCCCAACCACGTCCGGCCACTCTGGGCTGGAGCTCCCCTCCCTCCCTGCCCTCTCTTGCCACACGCTGCCTACTCCGTGCCTTTAGCAGCATTCAGAGTCCAGACAAGGCTTCACAGCTTCATAAATGATTAATATGTTCTTCGTTAAAAAAAGAAAAGAAATAAATAAAAAGAATGCTGCTTCACCAGAGAGCACCTAACCCTGGCAGAAAAAAATACAGCCCTGTCGCAGTCTTGTGGCAAGCCAGGATTCACTGCATTAAATCACCATTAAGGTTTTCTGTAAGTTTGATGGAAACTTTGGGGTTTTTATCCTGTATACAAATCAAAGAAAGTCCCACGTTAGCATGTGATAAAACACACACACATAAATATGTGAGCTGAACGGTGCTGCAGATCTATTGGGATGCATCCTCCAGAGGGTGCAGTTCCAGTAAGAGAGCCCTTACTGTGGTTTAGAGAGATTAATAATTCTCTTGCCCTGGTTTATTTTTTATTTGTCTTATCCCATAGATTTTTCCCAGTGGATGCTAGGATTGCTGAAGATCTTAGCATTTCTGTATGCATCCTCTCCCTTGAATTTCTAATCACTTCAGCGTACTGAAGAGCCTTGCCAAGCAGGCATGCACTGAGGCTTGGAGTTGCTTTGCTGAGCTGGGGTCTTTGAGTGTGAGGTTTAGCAGTCTGGCTCCCTTTCTGCCTTCCTTACCTAATTTTTGTCTTCACCCAGTTAGCATGGAAATGATCTGTGTGAAAACCAGTTAGTCAAGCTAGCAAATTTTCACAAGTGCGACAAAGATGTGTGATAAAAACTGAACGTGTTGAGATGCACAAGACAGTCAGCACAAGAGCGCAGACCTCTCCCTGCTCTCCACCACCACAGGCCATTTAAAACATTGGAATCAGGACAAACTATTTTAATTTTGTAATCATGTGGTGCAAAAATGAGACCAAAAAAAATCAATTCAACAATATAGAATTCTTTTTTTTTTCTTCTCCTGCTATAGAGCTGCTTTTTAAAAAGTATATACTAATATTTTTCCAGAGTTTAAAACCACAATTTGATTTTTAGCGTAAGAAGTGCCCTGGCACAGGCCAATAAAATTATCCTTATTATATTTCTGTGTACCACACTCTTAACAGTCTTTACAGAAAATGTTTATAAAAGGTAGGTAGTGACAAATAAAAGCCACTGTAGCCTTGCCCTATTATTTCTGGATTGCCCATAGTGCTTATCCCGGTGGCATCCAGGATGTGTGCTGGCAACGAGGAGGAGGAGTCTGTGGGGTAGCTGCTTTGTCCAATTTCTGTTTGCTGCCAGGTAAGTCTGAGCAGCCCCTGCTCAGGGAAAAGGTGCAATTATAGCTGTGATCTTGACACCAGAGTTCACCTGCTTTTCGGGAGAAGTTTGCAGAGGTTTGGAAGTTTAATGAGCTGCAGCTAAAGCAGGGGGAGCTCTGCAGCTACTTCTTTGGGGGGTTAAGTTCCTTGGCACTGTGTGTTGCTCAGCTCCTCAGTCTTGCTCTGGGCCCGCAGAGTGCATGTTCTCACTTTATTTCTCTAAGCCTTGGCTCTATTCTGCTTTATCAGGACTGTCTTGTACAAAGAATTGCTGCAGTGTATTGATGGAATGAAAGTTACCAGTGAAAAAAAACAGCCCTTGAGATATGATGAATTAGCTGCAATTTCAGCGGTAAAAATGGTCTCTCGTAGCTGGCTATTAACTACACTCTGGTGAATACATTTTCATGCAAGAGATGGTTTGCTATTTCAAAGGAGTCTCATTGAGACTTGATCAAGTTATTTTCAAAAGTTTGAAGTATTATTAGATGGTAAATCCTACTGCCTAGTTTTACAGTCACATTTTTTATTTGCTGTTGCTTCTATGTGTGTATTCGCTGGAGCCGTCTGGGTGGGGGAGAAGTGAAGCTAACTACCCTGAAGAAAACTGGGGAAAATAGAAACACTTTCCTGTTACTAGAGCTTAAAGAAAGTATGACCTTGTATTTCATGGTACCCTGAAGTAGGCTGGAAATCACTCCCTCGCCAGCATGCTTGCATTTCTAGGCTGCAGCCAGGATTCTCCTTATCTTACAGAGAGCACAGTCACTGATGTGCCATTATGGGTCATTCGTTAAAAAACTCTGCTTGCTAATTTTTGACACACAGTCAAGAAGGGTTTTTTTGGTGGTTTGTTTTATTTTGGCTTTAGGCTATTAGTGAAAGGAAAAATCTAGCCAGCAGAGTAGCTCAAAAAGTTAAGTAAAATGATTGTCTATCAGCTCAACATCTCTGAAAGAGGAAAGAGCACCAGAGTCTGCTAGCTGAGAGCAAGTGGGAAGGAATGGCTGGTCCCAAGCAAGCTTGGCAGAGGGATGTCAATCAAGAATCACTGATCAAAACAATTTGTAATTGGCAATTCAGCAGAGTGGCTAATGAGTTCTGTACAAAGCAGTTATCCTCTCACCCAAAGAAAGAACTTTCTTTCCAGATCTGGACTAGACTGGACTGTTTCAGCAAATGATCCGAGGGCATCTCACATGCACTAATGCCATCGGAAATTTGAACTCTGTAAGGTATTGGATCATCCTGTATTTACTGTGCCTCTGCAGGGAGCCTTAATTACAGAGAGGAAATGACTTGCCTGCACTTGCACTTTCCTGCTTTGCCATTGAATTCATCATGGTCAGTGTTTTCCTTGTCTACTTCCAGTTTACTCAGGCTGTAACTTCAGCGGACCCTTCGCTCAATCCCAGTTAGCCCAGGCCAGTGCCTGGTTAGGAATGTCCAAAGGAAAACTCAAGTGCTAAAGTAGTTTCTGTTGAACCAAGAATATTGTAAGGCCATGTTCTTACTAGCGAATGACTGCCCTGCTTATTTAGGGGCATCTTTGTCGTGCTTCCCTGGTGAAATTTCTGCCCGTATTCAGTGAGCAAAGGCAGGGTGTTAATTTCTATGCCCTAACTCCTGCCTTGCCTGAAACTTGTGATTTCAGGTGGATAAACTGTACTTTCAGTGATCTATGGCTATTTTTTCCTGATGACGGCTCCTCTTTGCCTTCCATCCCAGAATTTACTGCATTTCACTGTTGAATAATTGCTGAACAAATCCATAAACATATAGACAATTGGATGATTCCATGAGCACTCAGGTCTTTAAAAAGTTGGATCCTGTTTCCACATCTGGTCTTGGGGAAGGCACTGACTTAATAGAAAACTACCCAGTTGAAAAGCTGCTTGGAAGCTGACCAGTGCCCCTGTAAGAAACTGCAGAGTACAAGGCTGAGCAGGAAATGGAAATGGAGATCTTGCTTTTGCAGCAAGGCTGACCTGCTGCCCCTTCTCCTTTTTTCTTTCCTCTGAGGCATCCTTTGGATCTAAAAGCAATTCTATTACAGTGGCACACAGTTCTTCCTCTTAGGATGCCTTGTGAGTTGGACCTACATAGGATGTGAGGTTTTTTTGAAAACTGGAGTGGCAGTCTGTGGCACTGTCAGAAGCACAGAGGAAACAGTGAGAAGAGGAGCAGCATGCTGTGTTTTGCGGAGCCTGTCACACTGATGTGTACCGTGGTTTGTTTCCCAAGTTCCTCATGGAAAGCAATATGGACTTACCCCATTCCATTTTTAGATGCACAAGCTGAACTTAAAGCTGGAATTGGTGGAGGCAGCTTTTCCTGGCCTGCAGAGCGAGCTGGCTTTAGAGGAGCATCAGCAAAGGACATCAGGGAGAATGGGTACGGAGAGACTCTGTCTGATCATAATCACTCCTCAAGCCCAACTCCTTGATGTTTCTAAGCAGGATCTCAACAGAAGCAAGTAAGCAAGTGTGTCTCTCTCAACTTGTTCCTGTAATCTCCTTCCTCTCTTTTCTCTGTTCCCTCCCCAAAATCCCCAGGAAGGCAATGAAATCCCATAGGCAGTGAAATCAAAGCTCTGTCCTGTTACCAGGTTACCCACCACTAAATCTGCAAGGGACCTGGGGACATTCTCTGTGACTGAACAAGCGACTACTCTGTCCTAGGGGTATAAATCTAGTGCAAGCTTGTCAGCATAAGCCTTGTATATTTATGGGAAGCTTTCAGAGGAACTGCACAGGATCAGAGTTTCTGTTCAGCACCAAAACACAGCAACCTCTGGCACGTCTGCAAATGGAGAGGCATGTCCCAGGCACACGCTGCTGCCTCACTGCTCAGCCCTGACGAGCAGTGATGCATTTGTACTGATTTGTCACTCCTGGAACCGGTGTAAGAGACCTGGAGTGGGAGCATGAAGGATGGAAGTGACGCCAGGGTAAGGGCAAGGAACATTCACACTATATTTAGGGCAGAAGCAGATAGTGGTAACAATTGCAAGGATCATACATAATGCAGCAAAACTGTCTACCTGAAATATAAACAAAAGCCCTTTCCTGAGGCAGTGAGGGGTGATCAGTCATGTTGACAGTCTCCTCAGCTAAGCAGCCAGGACGTCTCATTCAGAAAGCTCAGACAAAGTATAGGGCACTGCTTTTTCCTTTAATAGCATCCTGGAAACAGTGTCTTTGTGCAGAGTAACAACTCCTCTCTAGACATTTTACCTGAGCTTCATGAATGTATGCTAGCACCTTTGGTGTTTGCAACACCCTGAGCAGCATGAGTGTGGTATACTTGCCAGGATGCAGCAGAAGACTGGGAAAATTAATTTTAGAGTATGCTCCAAATCTGAGTAACTTGGTCAAGGATATATAGTGATTGGCTGTATTGGATCCTAGGTAAAAACCTATTAATTTAACTACTGGATGCATTAATTCTGCTTCTAGGGCATTTTCTTTAGCAAGCAAACCAGTACAAATCCCAGTAGAACTGAGTCCTGCACAAATGTGCCTCAGAGTTGAGGAATGGCCTCTGCTTTGGTTTGCCCTTTCACAAAGGATTTTTATAGCACACATGGAGCAAACATACTGAAAAACTTCACTGTGCTTCCTATGTTGTTTTTTACCCTTTCACAAGATGTCGGTTTTTGGCCACTTTGACTGAAAAGATGCTTGGTGGATCTCAGCTAGTACACCTTTTCCTATCTTGTGCTAAGAAGAAAGAGTGCCCTCATGCTTCAAGGAGTAGAAAGCAGACAGCTAACCATCCATTGCCTCTCAGGGTAATTCTCACCTTCTGGAGAGCATCATCTTCTCTGGGCAGCACCTACAGTGCTGACAATAATGACAGAAAGCTCTGTCAGCTGCAGACTGCTCCATGTGCTCTCCATCTCATGGTAATTCTGTTGTTGGTCTACTTTTAAAAGTCTCACAAGAATGAAATTCCACTCTGAGATATCCAGATACAATTCAAGAACAACCCCTTCAAAGTGGTAGATGGAAGGTAAGAGATATAAGGGGAACCTGATCCCCAGCCCCTGCACACAGGAGGAAGGCATTTGATTGCAGTTTTATTGTTCTGCATGTCAAATCTGACAGACTGTTAGGCACAAGAGGCTGTCCCTGGGGGAAAGTGGCCCAGGGCTGGGTTAGCAGTGGCTTCTCTGGGTCTCAGAGAGAGCAGCAGGCAGAGGCTGGGGCTGGGACTGGTGGCAGCTGTGTCATTGAACTGCAATGCATTACTGCAGCTCTAACTAGCAAAGTGCCTCCCTTCCCAGTCTTGGCTACCAGCCCTTCCTTTACACTCATAATAAATTCACTTGTTAATTGGAAGAGGTAAATACAATGAGCTTTTGATATAGTTCAAAGGAGCAATAGCAAGTTTCTTGATTCTCAGGTTGGCAACTGTCCTTCTTGCATGCCCCAGAATCAAAGTGCAGCTCTTGCTCCAGCAACTGTCAGGTTTTTTACATCTTTTGATCAAGAGCCTGGCTGCAGAAAGGAAAAAATAAAAACCAAAAAAACCCAAACCCAACCAAAAACCAACAAAATCTCTCCCAACTGTTTGGATCTTTTTTTGCCTACAATTAGTATCACATCCATTACTCAGCAGAAGCCCGAGACACCTTTTTATTCTTACACAAATACTTTCTTTTTGGGGATTCATTTAAAGTTTCCTTGTGCATGAAGTGGTCACTTGTCAGCTATCCACCTGAAGGGGTGAGGCAGAGAAAGCAGAGTCAGCTAAAAAGGAACCCTGACTTCAAGCATTTAGAATGAATATTGACAAAAAGAGGGGGTGGGGAGGAGTGAGAATCAAAAGCTTAAAAATTGCTGATTAGGCAAAACCTGACTGCCTCCTGCCTATGATAGGAAATGCCATCATTAGGAGGGATGCAGTAGGGCTGGCATTATGCAGCTCCTGGTCAGGAGCAGCGAAGGGCACAGCAGTAACAGAAAAGCAGGAGGGGGCCCTTTTGTCTGGCTTGTGACATTTCAGCCCTGGAAAAGCCCCAGGCTATGATGGCCTCGAAGCTGGATTGTACCTGTGGTCTGTGCAGCTCAGGCTCTGGTGCTTCCTACCAGAGGTGCCAGGTAGACCAACATCAGGAGCCTTGCAGTAGGTGTGGGTGGGATATTTTGTTTCTCCATCACAGATTACATCGAGCCCTGTGCTAGTTAAGTTGCAGAGTGTGGTGTTTCTATTCCTTCTCATGTGTTACCTCCAATTGAAGTGTGTGAGTGGTGGCATCAGCAAGAGACCAGGCAACTCAAACGTGGACCAGGATGAAACAGCACCTTGAACTGCTGGAGATCTCCAATGAGACAGAGAGCTGAGCATCCTGCACAGAGCCTTTCCTCTGCAGACATTTAATGGTAAGTAGGGCTGCCTGTGCCAGTGATGATCGGCCATTCTTGGTTGTTAGGTGCCTTGCAGCTAATGAATGGTCCTGTCAGGCTGGCTGTGTATAAAGGAAAAGCATCAGAACTGACATCTTCTGGCATTGCACTGCCAAGAGAGATGGAGATAACTTAAAGAAAAAAAAAAAAGAATGCCAAGCAAACAAACACCACCACGATCTCTAAGCATTTACTGCAAGTCAGGACTGAGACACTGGAGAAGAAAGCTGCAGCACTGCTTCCCATGCACTCTCTTCTGGGCTGAGCAGACCCAGGCCCCTGGGATATGGATTTCAAGAGCAATAAATTCACTCTAAAAATTTAAAGAGGATGACGCAGAAAACTTAAAAAAACCCCAAACAAACCAGCTCCACACAATAAAAGCCATTTCTCTCCTGACGTCTCTCTCTAGTTACAGTGTGACACATCAAGGTCAGATACCCTGTCCCCTGGGAGCAGGGCTTTGTACGGGGTGAAAATCGTCCCCTGATGCTCTGTGATGTCTGCTGTTTCGTAACAATAAGCTACATAAACCCCAGGATTCTCGTGGCAGGGCATCGTTTAGAGCAGGTGTTCCCTCTCATTGGGCAGGAAAGCACTAGCTGAAGCATCTTCAGAAGGTGGGAAGTGTCAGAGAAATATTTAACCTGCAATTGCTGATCCCAGGCCTTGTCATCTAAGTCTTCTATCATACTGCTTTCCTCGTGCAGAGGAAAGCTCACATCTGTAGTGCTCAATAAATTAGCCATTCATACCAGGAGGTTTCTCTATGGCAGAAGCTGAACTCAACAGCAAGAATAATAATCCATATGTTTGTTATTGTGATCAGCTCCTCTGGAAGATAAAACTTATACAGCTCTGCTGGAGCATCACAAATGCTGCAGCGCTCAAGGCCCCCAATGCTTTCTGTCAGGGAAAGGGATGAGAACAAGGAGCCCCTCCCTGCCTAGAGCATTTCCACCCCACTAGTCTCCTCCACAGCTTGTTCAGCTTCCCTGCCATACTGATTTTTAGAAAATATCTCTCTCTTTTTTTTTTTTCTTTCTTAATGCAGTGGGGTTTCTCGTGCATAGTCTCCTAAATGAATGCACAGGCTGTTCCTGGCGTGCTTTAAACCTTCATGCATTTTTAATGATTTACAAGGAAAAGCAGGTTTTTTTCCTCTCTCTCTCTCTCCCCTCCCTCCCCCTTTTCCTCTTCCTTGATTCCCTCTCTCTTTCCTTAAAAAAAAAAAAAAAAAAAAAAAGAAAAAAAAAAAAAAT
>WBNM01004288.1:419554-440298 GCA_013399055.1 Ramphastos sulfuratus
AAAAAAAAAAAGACTTAATACATATCAAGTGGAATTGTTGGTCTGTGGTGACGGTTTTATAATTTCAGGTTCAAGTTTTCTATTTAATTATGCTCTATAATTCTCATGAACTATAATGCAATAACAAAAGCATGCACCAGAGTTGGCATAAGTCTGTTCTTTATTAGCATGAGTATGGGTACCATGTTTTATGTGTGAAATAAAATGTTTGGAACCAATGCTGAGGTCTTTAGAATTATATAGAACCCTTCTTCCTTTAAAATACCCAAACTGGGGCTCTGTCCTCTCTTTGGCCTGCTTCTTCCCTGATAAATCCAATTGTACTTCATTTCATGATGCCCTACTTGTTTTTAACTGCCTTTGTAGTGCCTTAATTGAATAGAGGGTTCATACGTTAACCTGAAGTCCTCTATAGTATCTTAGTTTATGAAGGTTAAAAGTGATTAACTGCTGAAGGGCTGCTTGCTGTAAATATTGACATTTCCCCAACCTGCCAGGGTTTTGATTAGCTCTTGAAGTTGCCTTAACATTTTTGTTTATCAGGTTATCAGCAGTTCCAAAAGCTTATGAGCGTCAGGACTTTCCTCCTGCCAATTATCACTGATATTTCAGAAGCTGAAGGCAAATGCACTGCACTGTATGGTTGAGTACATTCATCACCTTTGAGTGGGAGTGTGTGTGTAATGATATTAACCTTGGTTGTAAATATTTGCACAAATGGGACTGATTTTGCAAAAATTAATTTCTCTTTCTTGCAGGCACTTTTTTATTTCCTTTTCCCTCTGTTCTGATGGTAACGTTTGCAAGTAACTCTAATTTTCTGGAAGGAAGAATAGTTTCTGGAGAGAGCAAGATTGCTTTTTACAGCTGCAAATGGTTTACAGGCAAGATTCTGCCTTGCCCAAAAGCGGCTTGGATTTGACAGCAAGTGCTGGTGAACTTTGTAACGTTTGTAGATGATATTTTAGAGAATTCCTCTGAAATCTGCCTTTGGTTCTAACTTCCTCAGCATTCCCATAAGTGTTCCTGGCAATGGATGTTTAACTCTTCTGTTTACCAGAACGTTCATAGACTGCTGAACCTGTCAAAAGTCAGCTTTTGTGAGATGACTATCTGTGAAATGTCTTGTAGGTAGCAAAATTGGATCAGGTGACCCTCCAGTGGAACCTAGCCTGTCTTTCCTCAAGTGTTCAGACCATTTCTAGTCCTCTTGCATAACTGCTGTCCTTGTGACGTGTGCCAGGCTGTTCCTCAACAAACAGCAGCCTTAGCAAAGAGTGGATGCCAAGGCATGTTCAGCTCTAGCTTACTACTTTCCTTTTTGACTTAAAAAAAAACCAAACAAAACATATATATATATAAAAAAATCATAGACATCCCTGACTTCATTTTTATGATTTTTTTTTTTTTGTCCCATGCAGAGGGGACATTTCTTAGCTATGTCTTGCAAGTGAAATAATTTTTAATCTAAAAAATATTTAAAAGCAATTATATTCCTCTGGGCTAGGTTTGGGCCTTGTTTGGTTTTTTTTTCCTACCCAAACAAGTTTTGCATGTGTTAGGTTCTGTCATCCTGGTCTGAGCTCCTCAAGGGCTTACGTTGCACTGAAGGAATGAATGCTGAAAATATTAGTTATGGCATTCATAAACTTCAACCTTAAGAGCTGCAACATGTTGTAGACTCACTTCTATGTAGACAGAGAATTTTTCAATGAGTCCCCAAGCTTTGACACCACCAAGGAGCAGCTGCAAAGCAAGCTGGGTGCTGAAACTTGTGCTGAAACATAAAATCAAAGAAGAATTCACTGTGGTTTTTTCTTAGGTGACAAATCCAACAATAGTCTGGGTTACTTACCAACATTTCACTGATTCAGAATAATGCTCAGTAGGCAGTGAGATGTGCTGGGTTTGGTTGAGTTCTGCTGTCCTCTTCCATACTTGACTGCATTACCTTCCCATAACTCCTTGCTTTATCTAAGCTTTGCTCGTCCCCTACATGTCATTCCAAATCAAGCACAGGGAATAAACATCTGGACACAGACAGACTTCAGTTTCGCCAGCAAGAAGCACAAGCAAACACCAGGCAAAGCATTGCAACCCACGCATTGTCCTCTGTCCCTGGAGAAAAAGAGGGTAAATAAATCACCTTATTTTATATATAAATGCCATTTATATTGAAACAGTGCTGCATTTCAATAAACACACTATCTGGGGTGTTGCTTTAATCCTGACAGTAACTTTAGGGTTTTGGTACTTGATGTGCTCTTAAGGGTATGCTGCACATTCAGCCGATGGTTCACTTCTGAAAAGGATCTTTTTTCATTCCAAGCTGTCTCCTATACCTGTTTTTACTCTTCTGTTTAGGCATTAAAGTGAACCCATGAGCTGAGAGCTGCAAAGGGGGAATGGCTTCCTAAATGCTTTATTTGAGCTTCATATACGTGGAAAAGATGAGTTGCTGCCTGCTCTAAGGAGTGGGCACTGTAGATGGTGGATAAGATGAAGGCATTGCCAACATCTGCCTGGCACTAAGGCAGGCAGATTTTGAAGACATCAAATCAGCTAAGTTCCTCTGGAAGTGCATGGGTATCTGCCACATCTTTGAGCTCCTTGTAAAACCCAAACCCTGCTTGTTGGGAAAAGGAAGCACAACTTTTTGCTCCTGTAGCTCCACCTCCTTCACCTTTTTATAATGCACTGAAAAGTAATCTTGTGCCTCCCGGGGAGATGAGACCTCCCTGATTGCTCGTCCTGCAAGGGCGAGCCACTTGGCATGACTCATGGCTGTAGAGGCTTCTCATCCTTTTGACTGAAAGATGTTTGATGAACATAACCTTAAATGCATCCTAAATTAGTAACAGCCAGGCAGATGTAGCAACTTTGGTGTTAGATGTCAAAAACAAAACAAAACAAAACAAAACCTTAAATGAAGGGGGGGAAAAAAAAGGCACGTTATGAGTGATGAAGCCACGGTGCTTCCCTTGGAGCAGAGCTTCTGCTCTGCCAGGTTGGATCACATTACAGCTGCAACAGCCCCATCTAGTCCTGTTACCTCGCACTGGCTTGCAGCAGCGTGACACCCGGTGCGGCTCAATTCTCCGCAACATGGCACAGCCTACCCCCATGAGATGTATTATTGATGCTGAGGAAATGCAAGTGTTACAAGGGCTTTGTTCAGAGCCGCTGAGCCAACTAACAGTGCAGAAGTAGCTAAAAGCTGGGAGTGCCCATAAATTCACAAATGTGCTTGTTTAGCCATTGATTTAGATGTCTGCCCCTTTATTCCGGTTGCCCAAACCTCTCGCTGTGTTTCCCTTGTTTCTGCAATGAGGACTGGAATTGTTAGAGGGAACCACGTGGAGAAAGCAGGACCTCAAAGCAGCCGCAGAGGAGTACTGCCTGTAAAGCTGTCCTCAAAGGGACATGAGGAGGAAAAACGGACATGCGCGTATGTGTGCTCACATGAACCTGCTTCTAGCCACCAGGGAGGATAAGCAGAATCTATAAATAAAAAAGGTCTGTAAGATTTTCATGTCTCTTATAAGCTGGTGAGAGTTCCTTGTGTAAGCTGGCATCAGAATTTAGAGAGAGTCCCCAGAGGACTGGCAGGAGTGCATTACTGCACCAGCTGCCACCCGAACATGCCACCCCTGTCTCTCCACATACCTCTCATGGGCGCTGAGCTGGGCTCTGCCGCGTTGCAACGCTGCTTACTGGAAAGATTATGGAAGTCATAAAAATGTCAGCTTCTGTATTTCAGTTCTGTAAGCTACACGTGCACGATGCTCTCCTCGCATCCTGTACAACCAGCAAGGGCTGCCTTTGGCTTTCTGCTTCAATAACTGCATGGACATTCCCCGCTATCTTGACACAGGTCTGCAGCAAATCTCCCTGGCATTGCTGCTCTCATCCAGTTCTGGATGGAGCTAAGCTCAAAGGGGTTTGGGGGCATGAATATGTGGCCAGCTGCACCACTGCCACCAATTTAAAATTGGACCTGATGGAAAAAAAGTTAGCTGGAGTTTTTAATGTTACTGGTGCAGCTGCACAAAACATGCTGCTACTGCTTGTTACTCGTGCAGAACAGGCTGGGTATTTCAGGAGGCTGCTGCAGTTGCTGGTTTGCTTGGAGCAAGATTAGAGCTGTTGTTTTAAAAGAGGGCCATCTAAAACCTATTGCTAAAGTAGCATGTGTCTAATGGTAGTAAATCACTTCAGTTTAGGGGGCAAATATTGTCCACTGCCCATCCAAGCACTTTGGGTATTGGAGGGAAAAAATGAGGAAGGAAAAAAGAGGCAGATTAATGCTGTGGAGTGTGGAACTCTGTGTGACTGTGGGCATTAGGCTTGTTGAGCCCTAGGTTTAACATCCATCCCTACTTAACAAAGCCAAAAGTGTTGGGGCAGATACCTACCAGTGTTCTGGGCTGGACACAGCTGTCATGTGGGTGACACAGAGATGGCTGCTTTACTCAAACAAGGCTTGCAGCAAACCAGGCCTTTATGCCCTGAAGCACTGGTTCAAGGGGAGTTGAAGGAATAAGGAGCACAAGTAACTGCTGTGCACAAGATCAGCTCTTTGGAGCCTGGTTTGCATTGTGTTAGACTCTATATGAGACTCTCCATCAATTTCAGGGCTTTGTATTGGTCCCTTATCTGTGATTAAAACTTTTTTGAAGTGGAATTTGGCATCTAAACCAGGTGTGAGGGTTATGTTTCTGGCACAGAGCCAGCGGAGTCTCTTGTCTCCAAAGGTTGGTGGCCTTGGGTTCTATATTGCTTTGCCTATTGTTAGAGCAATGTCCTTCTGTTATGGACTCTTTTTTTTTTCTTGCAAAAAGTAACTGGCTTTGCTGCACACATGGAAGTCTTAATAATTATTCCCAAGCAGCTCTGAGAGTTTTTTAACATGGAAACAAGTTCTACATTACTCGTTAAATTGGTCAAATTTCAATAAAGTCAGGAAAACATCTTGAAAACAGCATGAATATAATTTACAAAGAAAACAATCCAAGCGTTGCTGCCAAAGAGTTTTCCAACAGGAAGGAAGAAAGAATTTCTCTTTCCCCCCACATAGAATGACTGTACTGTACATTAAATTAGTGGGTTTTGGAGTGAAGGAAACCACCGCAGGACCCACGTTGTTAATAAGAGTGAAGCTGGTACCCGATGTGAAGATAAGTCTTGCTGCTTTGCTGTCTCCCCAGGTAGATTGTATGAGTCTTGGCTGCCACTATATGTATTTCTGCAAGCAGCTCTGCATCAGCCTCTTTATCCTAGATGAGCTCTTGCTTGTTTTAAATCTAGCAGTTGAACTCCACACAGGGGCTGGAGTTTGGCAGAGCGGGTCTGCTTTCTCAGCAAACACGGAAGCGAGTGTGATGTCCTCTTTCCTTTCATATCACATTGTCTTTTAATTAATCTGCTGAGCCAGAGCCTGAATGAACCAAGCACAAACCCATGGGCTGACCTGTCTACTGGAAACCTCTCTGGAATCCTCAGGACCAGCATCATGCAGTGAGGCAGTGTCTAAACTACTGTGAGGTAACCTTGGTTAAAGGGTCTCATCACAGGTGAAAGCTTTGTTGATTTTCCTACACAGAGTTCAAAGTAAAACAACAGGGAGTAGAGCAGAGCTTTAATAGCAAACCTCATGCTTATTTCTTCATGAAGTAGGCTCAGATGTGCAGATGCCATCTATGTGTACACAGCCATGAGAAGTGGTTGTTACAAGTAGGTATCGACTGGAGACATTATTGTAATTACATGTGCTATCAACCCCACTACCTGGAGGAAATCTAAAGCAGACCCAAACTTGCCTGTTGATAGAACTGAATGTAAAACTGCAGTTGTGTCTGGTGACCACATTTTGCAGTTTTGAGATGTTTTTGCGCTGACAAGAGAAGCAATGTTTCCAAGTTTTTTGCAATATAAGACTCAGACCTCAAGATCAGGGTCTGGACTGACTGCATGTTCTCCCCTCCTTTTCTTCAGAGAGACGTTAGTCCTCTCTCAGCTTCACAAACCATTCTCTTGAAATCTCTGGCAAAATCAAGATAAATTTTGCCAAAGCATTTTAGCTGTGGTAACAGGGCAGAGACTTTGCTTAAAATCCCAACAAACCTTTCAGTAGAAGCAGTTGCAATGCATTTTCTCTGTCAATTTGTGTATAAACTTCCCCTGAGGTTCCTTTGCAACTGATAGGAGCGGGGGGGGATGGGAGGACGGAGAGTGGCTGTGCAAAAGCCACAAACACATTTTTGGAAGTGCTGCATTTTGCAGTGAGGCTGCTGCACTCTTTAGTCTGACACTTTCAGAAATGCTGTGAGGTTTAATTAACTAAAGCACTTTATCATCATTAGAGAGATGGAGTTCTACAAGGTTGTTAGTAGACTTTTTAAGGGCAACATCTGTAGAGCAAAAATTAAAATCTCAAAGTGTGTTTCTCACCAATAGCATTGGAGGGAGAAATATGGAAAGGGCACAGCTACTAATTATATTATTGTGTGGGGGGTTTCCCCCCTTCACTGTTGGTTTAACAGCTGTGCTCCATCTCTGAGGCATATTTGTCTTTATCTTTGGCCACTTTGTCAGAGTTGGCAGAATGAATCTTAGGTGGAGTTGTTCTCTTAGGAAATTAAACAATGACCAAAACTTTGCTCATTTCTTCCATCATTATTTCAGATTTCCATGTCTTCATTATGACTTAGCAATATAGAGGCAGTGTGTCTGTGCTCTTGAATCTGGAGAAAGGGGTGGGGACAACTCAAGGATTGTAGGGCCTACCAGGGTCTGCCTTTGTCATGAGAGTGTTCAGGGACTGCACTATGCAGTGTGGCATCCACCTACACGCAGAGATAGTACAGTAAAATGCTCTGACGGCATTTTAAGTGCATAAAAGCGCTCAGGTCTACAGCTTGTGCTCAGACAGAGTAATGCATTGCTGAGATGGATTTTATCTGAGCTAGGTGACTATTAGGGGTAGTAAATACTATTTAATATAAGCCATTTGAGATCCAAACAGCTCCAGTTTTTCTATTTATTCGTTTTAGTGCCTAACAACCATCAGAGGATTTAATTTGTCAATAGACTCTACAAATACCCAAGCCACCTCCATCTGCTGCTGTGACAGAATACAATTAACAGGAAAACCCCAGGTACTTACCTTTGTTAATCTTTCAAGTCTCCTTCTGGACACTTTGGCAAACTCAAATAAGGAAACTGACTTTGAAGCTTAGGCTTGCATTCAGGCTTTATTATTTGGTTGTGTCAGTCTCGGTGGAGAATACAGGTGAGGAAGGAAGGAGAAAGACAGGTTAAAACAACAGAGAAATTACAGGAGATGAATCTGAGTAGAATTCAAGGAAGAAAAATGCTCAAATAGTGGGAGCAGGGGGAGAAAAAGGGGACTAGGTGCAGGAAGTGAAACCTTGGATGCTCCGTGTCTTTTGTACAGAAAGTCCAAAGTCTGTTATGTGCCTGGAACCTAATAGTGATAGATGGTGGTTACTGCTGAAACAGATTTTAGGGCTGTTCTAGGAAGACCTTTCCCTATGATATTCAGTTGAGCAAAAGAGAAGGCCAAATTCAGACATTTAAATAGATGCAGGTTCATGTCCTCTGGTGTCAGCAGGCCCATTTGCACTGGGTCTGTTTGGCTGCTGTGTATGCTCCACACTCATGGCATTCTTTTTGTGGCTGCTGAGGTCTTGGGCTGAGGGAGCTTGATCACAGGGTGTCAGCCACAGCTTGGGTTTCCTTTCCTTTCCATTAAAAAACTTCAAAAACAAATATGCAAAAGCTTCCTGGGCCAGACAGGCTGAACCACCTGCAAACTGGCCCTCCAGAAACAATAATTTAACCCCCTCTAAAATTTACTTGAAATCTGAAAACCTAGGCAAGGTTTTCTGAGCTTAATGATCCTACCTAGCAGGTACATTATGGTGTGCGGCTGGAGATGTCTTAAATGCCTGGAGAAGGACACACTCTGAAGCAGCCTTTCTCCAACTGAAATCAATGTAGGTCTGCAGAGAAAAGGCACTATCTCCCTTAGCTGCCAACAGCCACATCCCCATTAGTTATTTCCAGTTGTACATCCAGAGTTGGATGTTGGCATGTTTGTGAGGATGGCAGCTGGTCTGGTGCCATGAGACCTGCCCATTTCCAGTAGAAAATACAGTCAGTGAGTGCCTGCATGCGACAAGACCATCCTGAAGTAACCTCTTCACCCAGTAACAGTCGCTGGTGTCCCCTATCACTCTTACTGGTGGTGTGCTGAAATGCTGGGTGAATGTTATGATGATCTTTTGGCAGCCCCCCGATGGAAGAAATAGAACACCAATTCCAAACACAAAGAAAGGACTCAAAGAATCTATCATTGTTAGTCCTGCTGTCAGTTTTAATTTGGGGGACATTACCTCACTCAACGCTCATTGGAAAGAGTTGCCAAAAATGATGATGTCATCATCACCAGGCACATCTGACCCAGGCTGCTGATTGCCAGTGTTGAGTGCAAGTTAATAAATCCCCTGGTACCTGGATACACACCAGAGTTTTATTACAATGCAGGCATTCCACGGTACCCTGGTAATTAAACAGTCTGTGGTGGAAAGAAACGGAACCACTATTTTCTGCTGTTCAGAGAAACTGTATAATATAATTGTTTTTTTAGATCAGCTTCCTTCAACTGTCATGTAAACCTGGTTTTTGATTGTGCTGAAAAGCTAGCAGGAAACCGTGCATGTAGGCAGAAATGTGAGATGAAATACACATGCGAGAGCAGATCTGCTTCCCCAGCATTGGCACTTGCAGACCAAAGTGTCTCCTAAGTTTGCGCATCAGGGTAGAAGCCTGAGATCACAAACTGGTGAGATGGTGACTGCAGGACTGGCACAGGACACAGGGAGTCTGTGACACTTCCATGTGTGTCTGTTAGTTTTGTTAGTCTGTTACGTGGCTGCCAACCCACCCCAGACTGGTCTCTCAGGTTGTCTGCTGCTCTGCCGAAACCCCTTGCTAGGAAGAGGGCTTGAATTACTTTGTGATCTGACCCAGTGGAGGTTCATATGAAGACAGCCACCCCTTGGCAGCCTGAAGCCCTCCTTACGCTGTGGTACCTCTGAGCTGGCTGTACATGGTGTGGTGCAGGCAGAGGTATGCCACTCCCCTGACCTCCACAGCCACCCACCCATGCAGCCTGCATTCCCTTAGTGGTGGTGGCTCAGGCTCTGCAACTCCTCACCCAGTTGCAGGATCTAGCCCAAGGTGAGGGACTGGTCTCTCTGACGTCTGGAATACCAGGACCCTAGGAGCAAGAACCAGATTTGCCTACAAGTGCTGGACTTCCCTGACCTTCCTTCCTCTGGCAGCTTGGGCAGGATGCTCTCAACTGTGGTCTGGGATGACCTCATTGTGCAGCCTTGGGGACTTCCAGTGCAGACAGGGAGGGAGAGCTTTGAACCAAGCTGGGTAACCAGGGCACTCCACCTTCAAGAGACAGAAATATTCTAATTTCTAAGGAAAAACTACAATTCTGGAGTCTCTATGTGGACTCAGGAGTAAGGGGTCCCACCACAGCCATGCTTCTACCTCCCTGCCGCAGGGATTTTGGGTGCTCCTATCTGGCAGAACAGCAGAGCATCCAGGTTTGAACTACGCTGAAGTCCTGAATAGAAGCAATATATATTGCTTGTGAGTAGTGGATCTACATTTCCCCTCTTTGCCCCTCTCCAGGCACAGCCAGAGGATGAGACAGACAAAGTATTCATGGAGTTGCCACATTCCCAAGGCACTAGCAGCATAACTACTCCCAAATTTATAGAGCCCATTGAATAAAAGAGCAACTGAAAAAGTCCTGTTGATGAAGCAAAGTCTTTGAAAGCAGGAGCAGAGCTGAGGACTTTCACACCAAGGGAAGCTTTCAAGTTGTGCTTGTTTGGAGTTGACATCTGTTTACCTTTAAAGGTCTATAAATAATATTACCGTTCCTCTCTGTACTGACTACTGGAGATAGTGCTTTGCTTCTGTTTACCAACCCTCTCTTCCCCTGTCTTGGTATTGGAGTTATCTGGCTGAGTGATTTGACATCATCATCATCACAGACATTTTCCCTATCTCTATAGCAACATATGATGATGCCACAAACAGAGGATTATGCAATCTGTGTAGGCTCAGATGGAAGGAGAGGCAGGGCTGGGAGCTCTGATCTAAACACAAGTGTCTCTAATAACAGTAAGGGGAATACAGAAACTTTTTGGCAAAGGAAATGTTTTTTTGTATAAACATTCTCATTTTCCAAGTTTTGCTCTGGTGGGAAAGTCCCTCCTTAGAGTCCTCTTCTACACATACACGTGTATTGTATGTGCACATTCACACACAGATAGCATATTTGTGTGGAAGTGAATACATACAGATGCAATATTGTTCCCAGCAGTGCACGGGCAGAGGTCTTGCCTGCTCCCCACACGCAGACTCTAATGTGTTTAGCATCTACTGTGCTTCGCTCATGCCGAGCATGAAGGTCTGCTCAGACCTTGCACATCTTCAGCAGAGGTCTGCCCTGGTAGACCCCACTGAATATCCTCTTTGATGTCTGGGCACGTTCATGTCCTTGGCATGATGAGATCAGCAGCCTCTTCATTCAGACCCACCCTGTCTTTACCAGATTTGTCCTGTGTTTGAGGCACAGGAGGAGAAGCATAAGGGTAGGTTTAAATCTCTGCCTTCCTAAATGCTTTTTAACAAATCCTGAGGAAATGCTTCTCTGTGCCTCAGTTTCTCCAACAGTAGGACAAACAAGTCTCATTCTTAAGGAAGTGATGAGGGGAACCTTACTCCTTTTTTCTGAGAGGGGAACTTTACTCCTTTTTTCTGAGTGCTCTGACTCTTTGATGAAGAGGTAGATGGAGACTCAGAGAAACATGCTTGTGGGTGTTTCTTCTATGTTTATCTTATTTTTATTGAACACATGAATGCATCCTATCTAGCACATGTTGTCAGAATCAATAACTGTGCCTTGTTAGCAGTTTTTCCATTTATGGCATATTGTCCTGACATAGCTGTAAAACCTCAATGAATATGGTTTTAATAACCCAATGGTATTTAACGTACAATCGCTGTCTTATTAAGTCTAAATTAAATCCTTACTTGAGACACTTAATTTAAAGTGTGACTGATCTTTTCCTGGCCTGGAAGGAGATACTTAAGTGACACTTCTTCCAATTTGGCCACATGGTTGAGGGGGTGGGATTTAAATAATGTATTTTGATGATACTACTCATCTGGTTAAAGCTGAATTGCATCATTTTATGAACACTCAGAGACAGGATCGAATTAAACCAAACTTCCCACCAAGTTAACTCAGCTGAGCTTCAGAACTTAGCACTGTATTCAAAACACACACTTATTGTGACTATCCACTCATCAGCATCTGCTTGGCTTTTCCAAAGGAAAAAATGAAGTGCACCATATTTTTCTACTCAGAGCCTCTTGTGGGGCGCCTTTTGAGTTGACAAAGACAAGGCTTACATTCTGCTGTGGGCATGCTAATAAAATAAACCTAATAAAATAAACATTACATGCAATAACGATGCTACTAAATCTAAGTTCAATGTGTAGCTAAAGTGTTACCCACAGATCTATTTAGAGTGATGTGCCTGGACTTCTTTCCATCCTTTTCCAACCAAGAGTCACATAAACATTTGCTAAACTGAAAGCATCATCAGGACCAATGGGAGCTCCACAAGCAGCTTTGCCATGTGCACAGCTGAGGAGCTCACAGACGAATGATGTGCTGTCTTTGCAGCATGCCAAGGCCACCACTGAAGAACGGACAGACCTAGGAGTTTGGGAGACAATTTCTGAACAAAAGTTCCTGGCAAGGCATTGGAAGCTATCCTGTACATTGTCTCTGCTTTATGCTTGGGCCACACAGTGATTTAAGTTGTGTGGTTGAGGGCACACAGGAAAGGAAAGCATCCATTAGTACAGCCAGATATGAGGTCTTCAGGTTTATGTCTGGGAAGACCCTGCAGCCAAGGGACTAGGGCGTGGCACTGGGAGCTAGAAGTAGGGACACTGGGTGGTGGGATGACTTCTGGCAGGACTTTAGTTTCCCCATCTGTTTAGCCTCTAGGCCTTTGACAACATTGATGGAAAGTTGGGCACTGATACCATTATTGTAGCATGCAGCTCAAATTCTAGCTGCATCCTAAACTATTCTCTCTGTATGATTTATTGAAAACAAGCACTGGAATATTTTAATTAATTTTAATTATAAAGTGGAAGCTTGTTGCAAAAAAACAAGGAATAGGAAAGAGAATTCCTAGATTTGCAGAAAGCTTTTTGTCTGTGGCAAAGCCCTTTTAAAAAAGCCTTGGTGGATTCACCTGCTGTTGTGATGGATGATGTGGCTCAGCCCCTGTGCTGCCTGTCACATTGTCTCTCTTTAGGCACTCACTGGAAGGATGTGGTGGAATTGCTGGAGAAATACACCCTCAACAGGTGGTCTGTACAGGCTCTGTTTCATGACTGCCTCCATAATGAACAAATTTGGTTGTTTGTGCTTGCTTTCTCATGAGCTTGGTAGTGTTGCCCACTTTTAAATCGATCTTGTGCTTTGCAGTACTTCATGATCTTTCTTTATCACAGCTCCAGCTGCTGGATACATGGGAGTGCACAAGAGTTTCTGCTGCCATTTGGAAATCCAAAGGAAAACTCAACTCCAAGTGATTTCAAGGGAAGAGTTCAAAGTGTGACCAAAACCAGATAATGTAAGTTTATTCCTTCTTAATGACCTCAAAGTCACAGAATCACAGAATGTCAGGGACTGGAAGGGACCTCCAAAGATCATCCATTCAGCCCCCCTGCTGGAGCAGGATCTCCTATACCAGATCACACAGGAATGTGTCCAGGCAGGCTTTGAATATCTCCAGAGAAGGAGATTCCACTATCCCCCTGAGCTGTGTCACCCTCACAGTGGAAAAATTTCCTCCTCATGTTTAATGAAACTTCCTATGCCTTAGCTTCCACCCATTGCCCTTTGTCCTGTCATTGGGCATCACCCAGCAGAGCCTGGCTCCAGCCTCCTGGCACTCACCCTTTACATATTTATCAACATTGATGAGGTCACCTCTTAGTCTCCTCTTCTCCAAGCTAAAGAGCCCCAGCTCCCTCAGTCTCTCCTCACAAGAGAGCTATTCTGTTCCCTTAATCATCTTTGTGGCTCTGTACTGGATGCTCTGAAGCAGTTCTGTGTCCCTCTTGAACTGGGAAGCCCAGAACTGGACAGAGTATCCAGATGCAGCCTCACAAAAGTCATCTGTGAAGCATTGTCATGTCTGCTTTAGAGGCTTGACTCCATGATATCAAGTGCTTGAAACTGCAAATAAAGGGACAGGACAAGGTCAGCTAACTGTGAGGATCACTCTGAGATGATTCACCATAAGATGCTTGAGAGTCTGTTTGCAAGGCAGCCGCCAGAGGATAGCCAGAGCCGTCTCCCAGAATTGAAAACTGGGGTTTTGCAATGCCTGTTACTGGGTACAGCTTCACAAGGGGCTCGGGATAAAGAAAATCTTATTGCTGTTGTTAATTCTCTGAAAAAAAAAATTTTGAAAGTACAGACTGTGCTAAAAGCAAGGAGAATGTGCAGAGTTTAGCACCCCCACCAGTAGAGTCTACACAGAGGACAGTATAACACTTCAAGTAAAAATATTTGTGTTTCTATTATGTCTTCCATCCAAGAACTTAACTGCTGTTTGGTTCAGTTCAGTCTTGATGATTGATTTCTCCTGGATGCTGGGGTGAGAATTGTTTTAACAGTTTACAGATGGACAAATGAAAGAGGGAGGTGTCCGATGTATTGCCCAGCACTGTAAGCTGAGCCAGTAGGAGAATTATTGTATCCCTGTTTGATCCTTCTTTTTTTTTTTCTTTTGTAAAAATCTGACTTCCTTCCTAGCATGTGTACACTCTAATAGCTGAATCAGAGCAGCATAAAATGATGAGGCTGTAGACCCTGATAAAAGCATTTTGTAGCGATACTTATTTTTCTTCTTCTAAATCTGGAACAATCCTTATTGCAGTAATTCCAGTCCTGTGAGATATATTAGCTTTGCACAGTTGTTGCTGCTGCTATGCCTATGCATTTAACAGTTTTCCAAATATTGAAGCTTATTGAAGCTCACAAGTTTTAAGAGCTTTTCCAGTATGAAAGAGAAGGAAAAGGAATGTGCTCACCCAGAGTGTTTTCTCTATACTTCTTTTGTCTATCATTAATTAGGAAAGGTTTCAAGTGATAAAACCAGCTTGTTGTTATAAGTCATCCACATGCTAAATTAAAGTGGGCAAACTGACATGGCAGTTAAACCCTTAAAGCCTGAAGTCAATCAATAAAATCTATGGAAAATTACTCTGAGCAAATTAACATCCCTTAATACATAAATGCAGATTTTTTTTTTTATTATTATTTTTTTTCTCATGTATCTGCATAATAACTACACACAAGGCAGGCACCACACACTCCTCTCTTTCCACCAGTACATCTTCATAGGGTCTGTAACTCTCCAGAGTGGAATGACAGCTGAGATAAAGCAACAGATCAGGCTGGAAGCCAGGCTGGCTAAAGACATTGTACCCCAGCTCCTTGTCATTCAATGCTCTCACAATGATCCGATTTATGCAAACCTGCTAAGAAAAGCATTGAGGTTAATTTGATTACTTTTGAGTCGTTCAAAAAGAGACAAGATACAGTGCAGCTGTGGAGGACTGGGAGGGGACAGAATAGGATGATGAGTTCCTGGAGGAGGAAAAATGTATATTTGCTACGATGTTACCAGTACAATTGTGCTTGATATCTGTTGGTACTTGCCCAAGTCTGTGGCTGAGAGCAGCAGAAAGGGTTTGGGAGAGCAGGCTGGGGAAAGTCAGTTGTGGTACGCACCAGCAGCACAGAATCACAGAAACACGCAGGTTGGCAAAGCCCCTCAGGATCACCAAGTCCAACCTAGAGCCCTACTCTACAAGATTTACCTTAAACCATGTCCCTAAGCACCACATCCAAACGACCCTTAAACACATCCAGGGTTGGTGACTCCACCACCACCCTGGGCAGCTCATTCCAGTTCCTGACCACTCTCTCTGTGAAAAACTCTTTCCTAATGTCCAAAGCAGCCCTCTGCCATAAAGGAGGTTTGTGGTGTGTTTTCTCTTTGTGGTAGATTTTCTCCAAAACACCCTTTTGACTTTCAATTTGCCAATTTCAACCCCACTGAATGTGCCTGCAGAGAAGAAAACTGGATGCAAACAGCTTTGGAGAACAGACCTAGCAGATCAGATAGGTTTGCAGAGCAGTGGAACTTAATGATTTCTGGGGCCTAAGGACACAGACCATCCATCTTTCTGTGTACCCTTGCAAGCACTCAGCATTAACATCTGAGGGTCTTTTAGTGCCATGGAAGAATTTATTCTCACAACACTACTGGGAAAAAGAGGATTTCACAGCTCTAATTTCAGTATAAATAGGAATTTGAGAAACTGAGCCACAGAATTATTGCTTTCCACTTAGCTTCTGTCTATGGGTATTGTCAAGAGATTACAAGACCAGATAAATGAGAGTGTCCCATGAATTGTATCCCCTTCCTCAAGGCTTCCAGGAGACCTTATAGTAGCCTTCCAGGATCTGAAGGGGGCTTGCAGGAAGGCTGGGGAGGGACTATTTATAAGGTCTTGCAATGACAGGACAAGGGGCAATGGGTTTAAACTGGCAGAGGGAAGATTTAGACTTTCGTTCAGGAAGAAGTTCTTTCCAGTGAGGGTGGTGAGACACTGGCACAAGTTGCCCAGGGAGGTTGTGGCTGCTCCCTCCCTGGAGGGGTTCAAGGCCAGGTTGGATGAGGCCTTGAGTAACCTGTACTAGTGGGAGGGGTCCCTGCCTATGGCAGGGGGTTGGAACTGGACGATCCTTGAGGTCCCTTCCAACCTTACCATTCTTAGTCTTCTTCCTATGCATAAGTTTCTAGAGCTTTTGGACTCTATGCATATGTAATTGTTTTTGACAATTTGGGCTAAGTCACCCCAAAGAGAAAGTGCAATAGGCCAACAACCTAAAGCATTTGAGGTATTTTTAATTGCACAGTCAAAAGCCAACAGTTTGCTGAAGGGGAAAAGAGTCCAAGGTTGTGAAATGCAGGAGTTCATTTCTTCTGCCAATAAAGCTCTGGAATGGGTTTTCTAGATGTTTCCTGTCAAGAAATTGTTCTAATAAAAATTTGTCTTTACGCAAATTGAAATTTTCTGCAGGAAAATTCTGACTTTGCTGAGTTGCCCCTTCCCCTTGGGAAAATTTAAACCAGGGCTTCCTGCCGGGAAGACTTTTGCCAATTTTATTTTCTGCCTGAAGGGAGAAAAACAAATTGATGCATGTTTTCCAACAGCCAGCAGAGCTGAGAGAAGGAAGGAAAGGCCAAGTGCCCTGGCCGCCTGCCTGCTACACAGCGCAGTCACCGCTGCCCATTAGGTTGGGCAGGGGAAAGGAAGGCAGAGGTCCTGGAGAACTGATCTCTGGACCCAAAATTTTATTGTAGTTTTGCATTTTAACCTATTGAAAAAGAAACAAAACAAACCAAAAAAGTTTTCAAACCTCCCCTAACCATTTTTGTTTGTTTCACGCAGCAAAGAGTGCAATTTTGTTCAAATTCCTGTTGTTGTTTCTTTTGTGTGTGGGTTTTTTTGTTTTGTTTTGGTTTTGTTTTGTTTTTTTTTTTTAATGGGTTTGCATTTCCCAGGCTTCTCCCCTCACACAACATCTACAAGACAGCTGAAAGGACAATTACTTTTGAGCAGAAGTCTGCAATATCTTGGCAGCTGGAATTCCATCCGATAAGCAACATTTGATTCATATTGGACAGTAGGAGGAGACAAAAAGGGATAGTATGGACATATTGGAAAAGCACTCACAGGAGCTGCTCATAGATTTGCAATAGTCCATCACAGATTGCCAATGCTGCATTAAAATATTGCCTCAGAAGCAGTTCCCTAGACCCAGAGCAGGATAAGCTGATGAACAACCCCCTCCTTCTCCAGTCTACTTATCTCCTTCAATGATATTTCCAAACGCTTCTTCTGTCTATTGCCAGTGGCTTGAGCAAGGTTGGTACAAATGAATTTAAAGCAGGGATAAATATTGTCAATTCAAATCATGGCTTTCCAGTCTGTCCCCAGGATTGTCCCCAGGATTGAACTACCTTCAGGCATTCCTTGCAAAAACAGGTCATATTCCCTCTCTAGATGAGAAGAATGAAGAGTGGCAAGGAGAAGGCAGGAAAGGGAGAAAGCCAGTAAGCAAGCAAATGACTCTCAGAGTAAGGAGGACATTCAAGGTTTTGCCTTTCTTGTCTAACTGTACTTTATTCCAAATCCTGCTGTAGCCTTCCTGGAGGAGGGGGAAGGGCATTGGCTTATTTGCATCTTATGTTACTGCTGACAGTAGGAGGTCTTAATTGGGGCACCAAAGAGCAGGTGTATGCTAACGTTAATCTTCCCTTTCACCTGTCACTCATGCAATGAATATGATCTGTCCTTCTCATTAGCAGCCCTATGTCACATGCCGGGGAGCTTTGGAAGGGTCCCTCTGAAACTCGTTGGGATTGATTTTGCTGCCTGCAATGGGTTATTACCAGCAAACCCTGGACAACCACTCCCAAGGAACACATCTGTCCAGTGGAGGTATGGACAAGCACTGCCTAATAGCCTCAAATCGTATGTGCCTTGTGGAAAAATGAGCAGTAATTCATATATTGGCCTTAGGATAAACAGATAGAGGCTAGCTCATTTTGAAAATAACACATTGTGTGCTTGAGTGTTACAGAGATGACCTTAGGAGGAAAGTTAATCTAGCAAAGATATTCAGTTTGGTATTATCTCCAAATGTTGATTCCTGGAATCATTACTCACTCCATAGTCAGGCAAAACTTCCCTGGACTTCAAGAACTCCAGATGGAGCCAAGAGGAAATTGGCCTGGGAGTGGATGAAATAGTAACTCTAGAATTTGAACCTCCATCTCTTGCAGTTCACCTATCACAGCAACAAAAGCCTAATCCTTTGCTTGAGCAATGCAGAATATTAGGAAACAGCTAAAAGCATCCAAGAGCAACTAAACTACCTTTGCTTTGCTATTCGTGCACCATCAGCTCTGCATCTTGTAAGGAACCTGCAGAAAGAACAATGATCTCTGTCTCTGGGCCACACATTCCTTGTAGAGAGAAGGATAAAAAAGGAAAGTCATCTCACAAAGGGTTTATCTAAGCTTTTTTACATTCTTCTAGTGCTGCTCTGGAACTAGTTTGACTTTGGTTCATTCAGAGGTGAAATAAGTAATTATCTTGGGGGGAAAAAAACTCACTTGGTTAAAAGTATTATATTCAGAGCACAACAGTTTGTTGGCTGTGAGTGCGATCCAGGGGGCTGAGGATCGGCTGCAGCTCATGTTCTGAGTCAGAGCAGAATCCCGTGGGAATCACAGCTGCTTCAGGGGCCTGGTGTTGGTGGATTTTCTTTAGAATGATGATGGTTGGCTTCTTCTTTTATTGTTCTCATCGGTTGTTGGGAGGTGGCTTTCTTTATCATCAGATTCCTTCCAAAAGCAGTAATTCTGTGATTCAATAATGGAAACCGAGAAACGAGTGGGACTGACACATGAATAATGTAACTCGCACTCAGAATCTTGGTTTTCCTTGTGGAGTTTGGAGTTTTCCTTGTGGAGTTTCCTTGTGGAAATCTCATGGCTTGAGATTTCTCTGAGATTATGGAAAAGAAGCCCAGTAGCAGTAGCTAATTGTTTAGGGGTGTCCCAGTTTGGGGCCATGAGCATACCCGGGACTGGAGGACAGAGATTACTCTTACCCCTTTCCAGGAGTAAGAATGAGGATCATAGAATCATAGAATGGTAAGGTTGGAAGGGACCTCAAAGATCATCCAGTTCCAACCCCCCGCCATAGACAGGGACACCTCCCACTAGAACAGGTCACTCAAGGTCTTGTCCAACCTGGCCTTGAACACCTCCAGGGGGGTTGTGGAACACAGAAGCACAGAATGTGATCACATTCTGTGCTTCTGTGCTCCACAACCTCCCTGAGCAACCCGTTCCAGTGTCTCACCACCCTCACTGCAAACAACTTCCTCCTAACATCCAGTTTCGATCTCCCCTCTGCCAGTTCAAACCCATTGCCCCTTGTCCTGTCATTGAAAGACCTTGTCAATAGTCCCTCCCTATCCCTCCTGTAGGCCTCATTCAGATACTGGAAGGCTACTATAAGCTCTCCTTGAAACCTTCTCTTCTCCAGGCTGCAGAGCCCCAACTGTCATAGCCTGTCCTTATAGCAGAGCTGCTCCACCCCTTCCAGCCTCAGGCAGCCTGAGGGTAGGCTGAAACTGCCCTCCCCAGCTGGCCTCAGGGGGCCACATGGTGCAGCTCAACTCCCTGCCTGCCATCTCCCCCACGAGCTATGGGATAAGAACGTGAGCTGCTCCCAGAGAGAAGTGCAAGCAAGGAAGGCAGGGAGGAGAAGGGGCAGAGATCAGTCAGGCACTGTCTTTTAAGCTGTGATACTGGAAGATGGAATAGAATAACAAAATTACAATATCTGAGGATGAGTGGGTCCATCCCCCTGGCATGGGGTCTCTGTCACTGTAGCTTTGTTAAGGGGTACCTAGAATCCCCCAAACTACCACAGGGGATTAAAATACCTCTAGAAAAGCACAGGAACAAGCCCTTGATTACCCTTCAGAGAGCACATTTGGGAGCAACCTGCCTTTATTCAGACAGTTCATCAGCAACACAGAACCCTCCTGCCTGGACCTATTTTTCCTTGGACGGCCTCTTGCAAGGACCTTCCTGTCTGGACCTATTCTTGACACCCTCCTGTAAGGACTAGGCTGCTGACAACACACCTTTAGAAGTTTTCCAATTTTATTTCTTTTATGAGGACCAGGGGTCATGTCCCAACTACCCAGATCAAATGCCACAAATTGCTGTTGCTTCTGCTTGTTCTTTGGGTTTTTCCTCCCCAACCTGTGCTGCAAGGGAAGCCTGTACAGCCCTGTAGATAGGAGAGGGGCTGGCAGTCAAGATCATGTTCCACATTTGCAGATCCACCATCACCCACTGCTGCTTAGCTAGGGAAGAATCCCCAACAACCACATCCTAAATTTAGTTACACTCCTGATTTGTAAATTTGTGTTATTTGACTCAAACTTTCTAAACCTAATAATCTGTAAAACTGAGGTTAATTATATTCCATAATGGTCCCATCTGCAGTAGTGAGAAGAAGTTAAGAGAAGGAAAATGTGGTTTCTTTAGATGTGCAATTGTCTTCCTCAGGAGCTTGGAGCAGCTGGCAGATGTTTTCTATTTCTGCATCTTTCATATCAGCTAGGGCAGTGTTAGGGAACTTTGTAAGCATCCTCCTGATTTCATGCTGAGCTTATCTGTGGTCCATGTATGGTCTTTATTGCTACAAAATTACCTGCACTGCTGCAGGAATCTTATGGTCTGATGATGATGTGAGAGTTCCTCATTTTATAGGGGCTACAAAACCACTTCAAAATCAGTAGGTAAGAGACAAAACCTGACAGCATGATGTGCTCTTTGAAAGCCTGTGTGAAGGAAGTAAATTATTTCTCATGGAAATTGTTGGAGAAAGATTTTGTTGGGGGGTTTTTTTTTGTTTTTTTTTTTTTTGTTTTT
>WBNM01004288.1:440306-460642 GCA_013399055.1 Ramphastos sulfuratus
TTTTTTTTTTTTTGTTTTAAATCAGTTTTCTTTTCTCCAATGGTAAAGGAAAACTTCAAAATCAGTTCTGAGTCAGTGCATTTATTTTTAATTTAAAAAATATATATATTCAGTTGTCCAGTAGAGGGAAACAAGGACCTTCACAAGAAGAACCAATATTTGACTGGAGACAAGGGGACAAAAATAGTGAAGACAACCCTACTCTGTAAATTACAATTTCTTCACCGGGCAGTGTAAGACACTTTATGTTAAATTGACAACCTCCTTATTGTCTCTGTTTTAATGTATTTTAATCACCATGGTCTTCAGTTCCTGTGTATAGTGTCCTATAATCAAGAAATTACCAAAATTATAAGGACCAATCATAGTGCCATATTGCAAATCATAGAGGAGGAATGACATGAATGATTTCAAGCATATCAGTATTACAGATTTCAGATGCCTGGTGAAGTGGGGCCAGGCTCAATGAGATACCTCATGGGCTTAACAGTAAGCATGTGAGTAACCACGTTCCTGGATGGGGAGTCTAAAATCTCTGTAATTCCAGTCTGTGAATGTGTTGTCCTGAAATGTACAAGCTGCAATTAAGAGCTATTGGATAATAACTATGCCATGAAAATGTCCTGAACTATTAAGGAGCTGAAGATGATAGTGTGCTTTTAATGTTTCACATAAACCATTTGGGATTTGAAGAACTTTCAGTGCTCATGAGCAAGGCAGAATATATGCTTGCTTGGGTTAAAGGGAAGGAAGAGAGAAAGCCCTGAATTAAATTTTTGAGCTCGACACCCTCCACTTTTTTATATGTTGCTCAGTTCCAAACAGGGAAAATAAAATCAGCTTTGTTCATGAGCATATGCTTTTGACATTTTTTCTTCTTGAAGCCTGTGAATTATTAATAAACTAATTTCTCTTTATAGTTCAATCTTTGGAGACTTAAAGTGCTCACTCAAATGCACTGAACAAGAGGAATGCTTCAGCTCCAATCAGCTCCTGTCTTCTTTGGAAATGCTGGCCTTGAGGTATCTTTGAATCTTTGAAATCAATCTTTTATTCAGCCGGGAATTTTTGATGGCTTGGAGGTCTAGTCTGTTAATTCTGTCTAATGCCCTGTTTAAATGCAGGCTGTTTCCACTGGCTGATCCTCTGCTTTTGCTTTGTGAAGGGACTAAGAGCATCCCTCTGCCCCTTCACCATACCCTCTGTCAGTGGAAACAAGAAAGTTTGGGCTCAACAAATAAGTGGGAGGTGGTATGATCTAGAAAATACCCCAGGTGGCACCTAGGTGAGAGCTCACTGAGATTTTCAAAGCTGGTTTAATACAGCTTGATCTCTAGAATCAGGAGTGCAGCTGCTGAGGGGATCCTGGGCTCTGTCTTGCAGCCTTTCATCACTACTGCCTCAGCTTAGGGTTTCTCATGCTGTTGGCTTTGGCAGCTCTCACAAGCCAAAGGCGGGGAGCAATCAGGGAAAACAGGGAGCAAGGTGAGACCCTGAAGTCCTGGGTGCCTCAGCTGCTCAGAATGCTCAGTAACTGGGCTGTCCAGTTTTGTCTGCTGTCCTCATGATAATTTGGACCATGATGTGAGCCATAGGGTAAACGTGCAACATCTTCAACAGGATGCTAACATGAACCAGAAGTTACAGGATTAGGAACCTTCACTAGTAAATTGTGACTTCCTCTTCACCAGAGCCAGCCTGGGCTGAGAGCCAAACAAGCTCATCTCACTTGTGATCCTGTGTGCATGTGAAACAAAAGCTTTCGATGATAAAGCAACATTATTTAGTCCTTCCATTCTCATGCTTCTAAAAAAACCACAAATGACTGAAAAAAAAGGGCCACATGAAATTTAAAAATAGGCTGAGGACTGGGTTACAAGTCACTGAGCTCCATGTGGTCAAATAAAAACAACTTAAAAAAATAACAGATCTAAATTAAGCTGTACAACAGAATTTCGTTTACCAGAAACCTTTAACTGGAGAAAACCACATTAAGGCAGTGACCCCATTAACAAAAATGTCCTATGCAGAGGTGGCTTCCCAGTTAACATTTCTGGGGGAAAATTCTGACTCCTGAAAGCAACTGAAAACCTGATGAAAGACAAAACCTCTGGGTTTCTCTCAAATATGGTGTATTTCTCTTCGTTATTCCTCATTACTGGGGCTATTTCCATGAAAACTGTGGACCAGAGTCATGCTCTTCCTTATGTTGGGGTAAATCTGGAGTAGCTCCTCTGGATGAGGCAGAGGTCAGTGCAGTCTCTGAGCTCCAGATATGCAAACCCATTGCATGGGCAGTAGTGCTGGTAGCATAGATGGATTCAGCTCACAGTGTTTTCTGTGCATGATTTGTTCTCCGGCTTTCTCTGAGGCCTCAGAAGCTCTGTGGGGCTGGGAAAACATGTCCAAATCTGGGAAAGGTTTTACTTTTCTGGTGTGCAGGAGGATTCCCAGTGAGGGACAAAAGTGATTTGGTTCCAGCCTCCTGTTCAAGTCAATGGGATTTGTGCACCTCAGCCCATGAAGGTCTTTGGGAAATTCCAGCCATGAAGGTTAATTACAAGCCTTTAATTAATCAGACATTCACTGTGGGCTGAAGTGGTCTGGCTGTCTGAGTACCAGCTCGGGAGCTGGGAGGTCCTTAATTACCACTGCTAGCTTCCAGCAGCAGGGGAGCAGGGTGACTTTGAGGCAGCTGCAGATCTCCTGTGAAGGGTGAGTTGTAGGGAAGATGCTGCAGGGCTGGAGATGCTGCAGGGCCAGAGTGGACTGTTAGGCTGGAGAGAGTGGTTAGTGCTGTTGGTGCCATGTCTGGAGCAGTCTGCAAGTGGGCTGCATTGGGCTTCCCGAGGGTGAATGCAACATAACACTTAGTGGGAGCACAGGCTGTAAAATAGGGGTAAAAACCCCCAGTGTTTCTCTATTAGAGTCACTTGGCAACTGGAATTAAAAATCCAAACTGGCTACCTTACTTTGCTTTTGAAGAAGTTCCTTAATGTAAAATTGCCTAAAAATTGAGGTCACAAGAAACTATATCTCTGAATTTCTTTTGTTTCTCTCTCTCTCTCTCTCTCTTTTTTTTTTTTAATGTAATGATTACTGATCTACACAAAAGTTTGTCTTCTGTTGGCTTTCCCTGACTAGTTAAACTAACTAAAATGTGGCTGGCGCTCTGGAAGTACCTGCAGCAGAGAGTGACTTGGCTCTGTCTTCAGAATATGTCCTGAAAGAGAACTTCTGGCCTCCTTTGAAGCAATGGTAAAGTAGCCTTGACTTCAGGGCATCTGAGATTTCTGTCAAATAATATTATTAGCAATGTTTCAATACTCTTTAACTTAATAAAAACAAAATGTCAGCACTAGAGAGAGACACGCTGATGAGGGAGGAAAAAAGACATTTTGCTTTTGCCAGAATCACAGGAACCCTATATTTTGTTTTATTTTTTTTCAAATATGTGCTGTGTTTCTTAATATGAGGGGGGGAAAAAATATGTCATGGGACAAAATAACTTTCAGGTGGTGCACTGAAACATTTTTAACTATCGAAATGATAAAAGCTGTATCCATGAGAAAATCAGTGAGGACTCCTAAAACAATATGAGACCAACATAAAAAAAGGGGAAAAAAAAAATCCCCATTCCTGGAGGATGCCTGTTTCTTTAAGCAGCTGTTTCTTGTCTCTGAGGTAACAAAGTTGTCATGTGATGCATCTGTTACCATGGCAATAATCTGTAATTGTGCAGAAAATCCACCAAAGTAGCGTGCAACTCCTTAGTGAATTGGATGGAGAGAAAAATCACCCCTGTGCAAGCCTTGAATTGATGATGTTGTGAAACTGCATTGGCCAAGGCAGCCCAGTTTCACCTCCAATGAGTTTTCTGTATTTATTTGCTCTGGTTCTGGTGTCTAATGTTTGCTTGGTCTTTAAATATGCTCTGCACTCCTGCTCTCACAGCTGGTAAATGATTTGCGTCTTCGTGTGCTTTCGCCCTCCCCTGCCACATTTATATAAAGAATCTGGGCACTCCTACTGTTTTGGCCAAAGGTGCAAGAACCATAACTATTGAGCCATTCTTTTCAAGCACAGGTGATAAGATGCAATTAAATATTGTATCCTGCTACAATTGCAATGGGAAGGGGGTTCCTCTAATTATTTTACCTTACCCTCCCAAAGGGGCAGCCCCCAACATCTGCACTGTCTCTACTTCTTCGTCACGATGAGTCGTTCCACCAGTACCTTGGGAACTGCTCCCACACACACTCATGTGAATGCAGTGTTTTTATTTATATATAATATATACATTTAAATAAATCTTCTGCTAGCAGGCCAAGTTCAGTATCCTTTAACTGAAAATAGAAACACAGAAGGATGAGAAGATGAAATCGACAAAAGTTTCTTCCCTGCATTAGTCAGAAAAGAAACTGCTGGAATTTAGAAAGAAAATCCTTGAGCATTTTGAGTCATCTGCTCATGATATCATTGGGCTAAAAGTGCCTTGCTACTATCCAAATCAAAACGCCAGAGAAATCTCATGAGAATATGCCTTGTGGGCAAATCCCAAAAGGAGAACATCTGGATTTAAGATGCCATTGCCCTGTACTTAACCCTAAGCCACTGAGAAAAATGACTATTCTCCTACTCTCACTCTCTCATGTTATTAGTAAATATTTATACTGTACAAGCACCCAAAGGCCTCAGATGAGAGTCGACTTCCATCTTGAGGCTTGTACAGGCCTAACAGAGAGAGGAGAACTCCTCCTTGCTCTGGAGAGCTTGCTCATTATTTGTTTTTCCGTTCAGCTATGGTGTGCTAAGCTGCTCCATGCCCAGCACCTGGCTGCAAATTCCATGCTATCAGCCATTAGATGAAACCCTTAGCTCTTCCACAGCAGAAAGATGTTTTATTGTGTTGTTAGTTCAATGAAGGCAGCTTAAAATCAGTGAGAACTTTTAAATTGTGCCTTTATGAGCAGTGGCAACCTTAGCTTTGTCTACCCAGGCTCTAATGTAACCCATTTAGCCTCCATTAATAGCATAAAACTGCTTTGTCTTCCCTTGCAGTGTAGAAGGTGTTAATTAGACTGATGTGGATGATTTAGTACTGCATCACACTGAAATTCGAGCCTAAAACCAGACCTCTCATCCCAGTATCTGCAGGAAGTAGATTGAAGTTTCCCCCACCCATGCAAGTGTCTGCTTTTTAAGGCCAACATGAATGCCTAATCTGCAAAAGTGGGGCTGTACCTGAGGTTGGACAGACCTTAAAGAGAGTAATTTGCTCTCTAGCAGTGTCCCATCAGATGAAACTAACTCCAGTGGCTGAGTGACCTGTGATCTGCCTTTTCCACTCAGTTTTGAAAGAGGGATTCTGACATCTTAATTGCGGGAGCCTCATCAGCCCATAATGTCAGCCTCTTGCAGCTATTTCTGATGGGGAGAGGTATGACCACAGTGAAAAACAGAAGGAACTTCCAAACAGCCATGAGACCTTTGTTTCACATGGAGACTTTGTCTCCAGGCTTGATGATTTCTGATGAGGAAACAACCAAGCAATGCCTTGGATGAATCTCCCTATTGTCCCATATCTTGTGCACTCCTCAACACAGCTGACAAAAGGAAGGACCCAATTGATACCAACAGCTCGAGGTCTAAATGGAGACCAGTGACAAGTGGCATCCCTCAGGAGTTGGTACTGGGACCAGTGCTGGTTAACATCTTCGTTAGTGACATGGATGGTGGCATGGAAAGTTTGCAGGTGACACCAAGCTGTGTGGTGCAGCACACACTAGAGGGAAGGGATCCATCCAGAGGGACTTGGACAGGCTTGAAGGTGGCCCCAAGCTTTGTGAAGTTCAACAAGGCAAAGTGCAAGATCCTATACCCAGTTCAGGGCAATCCCAAGCACAAATATAGGCTGAGCAAAGAGTGGCTTGAGACCAGTCTCTAGGAGAAGGACTTGGGGATGTCAGTTGATGAAAAACTGAACATGAGCTGGCAGTGGTCACTTGCAACCCAGAAGGCCAACTGTGTCTTGGGCTGTACCAGAACAAGTGTGACCAGCAGGACAAGGGAGGTGGTTCTGCCCCTCAACTCTGCCCTCATGAGACCCTCATGCAGAGTGCTACATCCAGTTCTGATGCCTTCAACATTAGAGTGACTTGGAAGTGATAGAGTGGGTCCAGAGGAGGGCTGCAAAGATGATCAGAGGGCTGGAGCAGCTCCCTTCTGGGGACAGGCTGAGAGAGTTGGGGTTGTTCAGCCTGGAGAAAAGGAGGCTCCCAGGAGACCTTACAGTGGCCTCCTAGTACTAGAACAGGGCCTACAAGAAAGCTGGGAAGGGACTTTTCACAAGGGCTTGTAGTGACAGGATGAGAGGGAATGGCTTTAAACTTGAGGAAGGCAGATTTAGGCTGGATATTAGGAAGAAATTCTTTGTAGTGAGGGTGTTGAGACATTGAAACAATTTTCCCAGGAAGGTTATGGATGCCTCCTCCCTGGTGTTGTTCAAGACCAGGTTGAATGAGACCTTGAGCGACCTGGTCTCCTAGAAGGTGTCCCTGCCCACGGCATGGAGGTTGGAACTAGATGATCTTTGAAGTCCCTTCCAACCTAAACCATTCTGTGAATCCATGAATTGAAGCAGGGCTTGGGCTGGACTTCCTTCCTTTTTTTTTTAACAGGGACCTAATCAGGCTGAGAGCTGTGCACCTGAGAGACCTCAGCTTATAAAGGTTTGGAGAGGAGCCAAGGAAGGTGTGCCCCTTGGAGGGGGTTTCTTTGGCTGGGAAGGTTTGCTTCTCCCTAGAGAAGTGTAAGTGTGTGCAGTGTGACTGTTGGGAGGAGCCTGGGAATTACTCATCCCTCTCTCACTAAATTCCCCTTTCCCTGGAGAAGCTGCAGAAGAGGTAAGATGATAGCATGTCCACATGCTGGATTTTAGAGGGTCTTCCTGGGCTTCTGGCTTGGCCCTGTAACAGTTGGCTCTGCTATGAGGGTCTGCTGCTTCTCTCCCATCTCTTTGCAACTTTCCTGCTGGCTGTGCTGAGACTCTTCACCTCTGGAAAGAGTCCCTTGAGATGACTCACCCCACTCCCCCTGCCCCATGAGATAGGAAAGCTGGTGTGGCCACTGTGGGAAGCCAGGAAGCAGCAGCTGAAGCAGAGCTATTCTGAAATAAGTGCTTAGGAATGCTCTGACCTCTTGCCTCACTGAAGCACCATTGCCTTTCCCCCCCCTCCCCCAAGTTTGGTTTTTTTTTTTTAGTTTTTTTCAAGGGCACATTAAAAGAGCTGTTTGTACACAGCTTTAATCCGTGTGCACACACACTTGGATTCAGCCTGGGTAGGGGGGAGGAAAAGGGATCACAGCTCTGCCAGTTGTAGGCATTTGGGGCTCTAGACAGCTGTGATAAACAGCAGCCTTTTTACTGCCTTAAAAATCATAATGGACCACTTTTGTAATTTTACCTGTAAATGCACTTCTGCTGTATCACAGGACAGTGCCTGAGTATGAGGAAAGAGAGAAATACAAGAACAGAAATAATGTGGTGACAGGCCAAAGAACAGAGCTTATAACACACCCACAGAGTGTTCCCTGTGAAAACAATATTCTCCTGGTTCTGTCTGAGATGCTCTTGCTTGCCTGCTTTAAGGAGTAATTTCTCAGAGCTATATTTTAGATGTTCAGCTCTTGTAAACTCTTCACAGTTTAATACATTGCAACTTCCCTGCTTGTTGAGTTTGAGTCAGTGGATTAAAATCACACCCACCACCACACTCATCAATATTACTGTTAACTTCCCCTCTCCTCCCTTCCCAGGCTCTGCCTAATGATTGCAGCCTGTGATCCCAGTTTGTGCTACAGAGGTGGCTTAAGTTTTTAGACCTCGTTTTTCCCTCGAGTTGGACAAAACCAACAAATAAGGTGAGTGGTGTGATTGTCAAAATGAATTTAGAAGAAACCTTGTGAAGTGGCAGAAGACTTGTGGCATGTGCTCACGGTCTGAAAAGAAAGACAACGACTGTGATGGTGTCCTGAATATGGACCTGAGTGAGGGATGGCACTCAGGAAGGGTGTCTGCTGGTGTGCTGCTATATAGTAGGAGCAGAAACTCTGAGGTTCCTGAGGTTCTGCACAGACTGCAGTGACTGCTGGATCTAATTGGGAAGGAATTGTCTGCTGGATGAAGTTAGCAGGGTTGATGTCATTAGAGTTGTAGCATACATGGGTAAGATCTCCTAAGAAGGTCTTACCCACTGGACCCCTGCCCTGATTTGTGCTTAAGGTGTTGCTGGCACTCAATCTCCTATTGCAATCACGATCCACCAGTGGTGGACATTACACTATTGGTGGTGTAATACAGTGTGAGGCATGGGCCTTATAGGGTTCAAAAGCTTAAGCAGTAGCCCTTCTAGCCTCAAAGTCTCTGAAATGGAAATTGAAAGATGATTCAAACAACAGGCTGAGTTGTAGCTGTCTTGTTTTATGTGTAGTTGCTTGATGGTCAGTAGAGCCTGGTTGGCAGAAAAGTGCATAAAGGCTTGGGAAGGGCTTTGTTAGCACTAATACAGCATGTTGGTAGCTAAATAGTCCAGAAATTTGTGCAACAAGGAAGGTGAAAGTGTTAAGGGGAAGCCTGGAAGGCCAAAACTGAGCTTTAGGAGGCTTTGGTGTTTGAGTAAAGCCAACTGGGGATGCACTGAATGAAGCTGGGGGTGTGGGATCTGAGGAGGAGACTTTAAGGTTGTTTAAATATTTTAACAGAAATCTCAAAGAGTCACAGCTATAAACAGAAACATTTCACTCTGAGTCAGTAAAACTGATACAGTTTTTGTTCAAACACCACCACCCCCCCTGCAAGCCATTAAAAGTAACAGCTCAAATTCCTTAAGGAGCCAGCTACACAAGCTTGTCCTTCCACAGGACTTACTGGCAGATTGCACCAGTTGCCTTCTGTGCCTCGTTGAAAGAGATGTGGGCTCTTCAGGCATTGTTTTCTGGTACAAGTCCTCCTCAAAATGTTTGGACCTGTGTGCAGTCCGAATGGTGGTGGCTGAAGTAGTCCATATGGCTCCACATCAGGAGAACATGGGGCTGAATGTTCTGGGAGGTCATCTTGTCCTCCACACTGGGAGACTCATTCTCCTCCAAAGGCTGAGCAACTTGCTGGGTTACAGATGTAACTGAGCGTTACATCTGTCCCTGCTGGGCTCGCCATGCACTGCTGGTTGGGACAGCAGGGAAGGGCAGAGCTGCAAACGAAGCAGGAGAGGGAATCTATTTCTCCTTTCCCAATCTATAGATATGGATACCTACAGACATCTCTACCTTCTGCCCCCACCCCTACCTCCCCCTTTCCATTTCTTCTCAAGCCCTGAGGTTTCAGCATAATGTTTTTATATTGCCTCAGAAATCAGTCTGTAACCTGACTAAGAATAAGCAATGCAGTGACATACTGTGAGCAGCTATATGCGCACGATCTGTCTGTGCGATATGCTCCAGTCCTCCCAACATCTGGTTCTAGCCAGTTGCTATCAGCCCCTCAGTTTTATAAGTGCTAAATTCACTCTGCTTTTAATGCAGGGAAAAAAAAAAAAATACAGCCCAGGGAGCATAACATTTACAAGCATTTTTTGTGGGAGTGGAGACAGGAGGCCAAGTTCTGCTCTCAGACAGAGTCCAGCCTTTGCATTTTTGGGTGGGCCTCCAAAACCATATTTTTTTCCTTAAGATGCCTCCTTTTCAGCCAAACCAAACTGATTCCTGTCAACTATTATCACTCCAGTATGATAAGGAGGGCCAGCAAGATGGCTTTTTGGGATGCTTTTCAAATGTGTACTGCAATGTGTATGTGTGCCTTGGCTTCTGGGAAGGGGGACATGGGGTAGTTTCATGTTTCTAGGGGCCTAGCCTGCCTGTTTTCTCACCTGGTGTCCATCAAGTCCTGTGTTCAGTGAATCTTAAGGAAGATAACTGATGACTATTTTTCCAGTCTGCAGCACCCCAGGGCCCCAGCCCAAGTGTTTTTTTCACTGAAGTTATGAACACGTAACATGACCTTTATGCTGGTAAACCACCTACTCAGGACCAGAAAAGATGACAAAGACTAGATTTTTATTGAGCATATATGACAGTAGATGATCTCAAAGAACAAGGCAACCTGACAGGCTTGTTGAAATCTCCATAAGAAAACCAAGTGTCTACAAAACCACTGCCACCAAGGCAGTAGTTGATACAAGTAGTAGTAATTTAGTCAATAATGAGATGCACAGAACCACTCAAATCTTTGGAAAGCCCAAATCTATGCCACCCACAAGCAGCATGGAAGAGAGTTGACCTGCTGCTGAGTTGGTGTTGTCAGCAAATCATCTTTTTGCTGTTGTGTTATGATTTGTCTTCTCATCTCAGTTGAGTTTTCATTCTCTTCTCCTGTGCTTAGACACTAAGGCAAGAGTGAAACTGAGGGACAAAAAGTGTTCATAAATAATTTGAATAATAACTGTTCTGAATAAGTTGAATCAGATCATTAAGGCCACTGAAAACGTTATCAGTGCTAATTCTAATACAAATACCACATATTAGTGGTCTTGTTTGCTTTGAAAGGGGAGCAGAAGTGCATTTGGGAGAGAAAGTGAGATAGTAAACCAGAAATTGCTCATACTTTGAGTCACCAAAGGGCTGCAATTCACATATGGATGAAATTGGCTCTGGAATAACATCATTGTAATTTTAAGTGGAATAAATCTGGTCCATTAATTCTTTTTCTACCTGCTTTGTTTTAAAAGACCAACTATCTTTGCTTTATATATGCACATGAAATATGGGTAGTTGAAATGGGTAACAGTGTAAGCCTCTGAGTAGGACTTGAAGGGTTCTTTTGGCCAAGACTCACTTTCTGGAAAGGATCAGAGTGAATAGATCTTCCCTTGTAGAGGTTCTGCCTCTCTGCTCCTCAGCTGTGACTGATAATGGTGTGGCACTAATTCACATCCCACAGAATTGCACATAGGTTGCCACAGTTATTTTTCTGTTGTTACCAAACACTTGAAGTAAGGCTAAGCTGTGGTCATATAGACAGGAAAATGACATCATGCTTAAAACCACTAATCCAAAAGCTTTGGAATCTGAAAGACAATCTCTATTCTTATTAGGAAAAACCCCAAAACAAAAACCAATGACATTTGAAATGGAGAAATTTCTTGGACTGTTATTATTTTTAAATCCTCCCCTGGCTTTCCTTCAAGCCAAAGCTGTGACAAGTGCATTGGAGCTGATAATAAACATATACCTCTGAGGTCACGACTAGGATTTTTAATTTAAATAAATAAATAAGGATGAATTTTCCAGTCTCCAGGGATCCAGCACTCAAGAACATGCAGCACAGAGGCTGCTCTGCAAGGTCAGTGTAGAAGATGGGTTTTTTTGCAGTTTAGCATAGCTGTTTTTTCCATTATTTGAGCATACAAAACAGCCTTATTCTATACTTCTCCTCCCTCTGAGTTTGGTAGGTGGTAACAACAGCCTTTGGATGGTGATGTTTTGTAGGGATTATTCACTGCGTGGGAAAACCCAGAATTACTCACAGCAGCCACTCTTTTAGGAGGTCAGCAGATGTGACCAACTCATCCTGCTGTGGATGATGGGAGCTGGCTAAGAGAAATGTTGAAGAAACCTTATTTGACCAGCTGTTGGGTTCTGCACGTCTCAGTGCTGCTGCACCTTCTGGAAATGAGTCAACATTGGGTTTAGGGGAAAACAGGGGTGGAGGAATTCAAATAATGTTAAGGTTGAGATATTAACAAAAAGCCCCAAATTATTTCTTAATCTAAATCAAAATTTCTGTTAAATTTCTTAGTAATTTGTGGGAACTAATTTTGAATGGATTGAAACACAAATGAAATGTTCTAATTAATCAAAAAATGCTGCTTTTAGTTTTTCCTTAGAAACTTCTTTTACAGAAGAAAATAGATTTTGGGGAAAAGGGAACAATGTAGTGACTTAGAAAATAGCAACACTCTGAACTCCTAATTATAAATTCTTTGAGAAATGCACCTTAAGCTGTTTTCTACTTGAGTCAAAATAATTGCTCGAATGCAACAAAGCCTGACATCATCTTCCTCCTTCCCTACAAAGAGTGTCCATAATTCCCAAAGATGTGTTGTAGAAGCCAGTGTCAACAGAAATACTTGAACCAATGCTGTGTGTCATCCCCACTCAAGAAAATCTGTGTGAGTGGCCCTTTGATTCTGCACAATCAGTTGCATTGCAGGCCAGGCAAATGGGCTCTCCAGCTCTCTCCACTGCCCCTGCTCACTCCACTGCTATCCCCATCTGGACAATAATATAATGAAAACACTTATAGAGGTTGTTGCAAGGAATCACCTCTTATCATGCACCTGCCAACAGGGTGGATTAACTGTCTGCTTCCTTTAGGAACAGAATAAATCCTGACATATTTTGAAAATGCATTCTCCCTTGCTTCTGCATTTCTGTTGTGCTCAGTTTCATCACAGTCATAAACGTGCCACTATTCGTATTGAATTTGCACCCTGCAAGCACCTAGAGGCTTATTGTTTGCCTTGGACTCTTCTTTATTGATTTGATTTTTCTTTTGTGTTCTGCTTTGTTTTATAACATTTCATGGTGTAGACATCAACTTTACAGGTATGGTGCTAGCCTACTAATTGGTTTCACATCTCTCTTTGAGTCTGGATTTAGGAAGGTTCATTGTTGGGTCTTGCTTATTTCTCTTTCACACAGAAATGAAAGCAAGAAGCAGCCTGACAATGTTGCAGTACCATTCATAACTTCCCACAACTGCCTCTTTGCAGACCACCAAAATTTAGTCACTGAGAGAAGGTCAGTTGCATGAGGTCTTCTAGTCTAAATATTCCATGTGGCGGAGGAAGTTTCTTCAAGCATCAGTGGGAAGAGAATAGGAGCAAGGTTTCCACCAGCACTGGGTACTAAGCACATGGATACCTTTGAAGGTCAGTGCAGGAACTGTGCCACTGTGATAAAGCAGATCCTTAGTGTCAGGTGGAGTTTATGGGAATCTTTCAGTAAGTGTTAATCCCCTTTAAATCAGCATGCTCAACTTATTGTTTCTCCTGTGCTTTTGCAACATGAGGTGAATTTTTGGAGGCCCTTTGTGGTGATGTGGGAAGGAGCTACAGCAAACTGCCTGGGCTCAGGGCAGACTCATGCCTGCTACAGGCAGTCCTTCAGCAATGAGTGGAGTACAGTCTCATTATATCCAGGTAAACAAGCTGTCACTCCTCAGTGATTGCTGCTCCAGCTCTGACATGAGTCTTAACTTCTTTTTCTAACCTTGTCTAAAGCAGACTTTTCAAAAAGTGAAAAACAGATTTCTGCATTTATAAATTACAATTAAGTGATGAAATTATGTATACCTGTGCATTCACTTACCACAGCTAACTGTTTTGGAAACTAAGCATGTCCTGACAATATTATGTCTCCAGCTTTGACTTATGTGGCAAGGAGGCTTTTCTAGAGGCTGTTTAAGAAAATGGATGCTAGGATTTTATCACTAGTTTGCTTTTGCCATCTGATAATCACAATGGTGCTTGGTTATGGGGAACAAAAGTCAGATGAAATAAGGCATCCTTGTAATAGCATATGCTGTTCTTCATATGCTGTTCTTCACTTGAGACACACATGAACAACAATAAAACAACTTTAGGTGAAGGGCCAGTGAATGAGAACACTGGGCCTCATTCTTTTTCCTCCAGAATAAATTCCCTTCTGTTTGCAAGCATCTCATTTGCTGTTTGTACAGAAAGTCCTTTGTTAGTCATTTCTCCTTACAGCTATTGATAAAGCTTGTCCAAAAAAACATGCCAGAGTGCTTTTGTAAGTTAGATATTTCATGTGAAGTACCAACAGTTAGTAATCAAACAGTGGGTCTCTCTTAAAAAGACTTTTCCACTGTTGCCTTTTTATTTAGATAACATTGCCCTGACGCTTACAGCTAGGGAATAGTATGAATGCTTCAGTATGGTGTTTGGCTGGAAAAGCAGCTGAGAATGCTTTAACTTTAATTAACATGATTTCAAATATTACTGCTTGCACAATATGAATATGTTATAAGGACATTTGTTTCAGTGACAATAATATTGAAGATGTGAGCGACTTTTTTTCCTGTGTTCCTAACATACTGTCACAGCAAAAAAAAAAATAAATTGAGTGAATAGTGTTTTCTCATATTTATGCAGCTATAAGAAATATGAAAATATTAATAGTTCATTTATATATTTATCATATATATGCAAAGTAACTTGCCTTCCCCTCTAAGCCTGATCTTTCTTGCAAACCTTTGCACATTTGTTTGCAATTTGCAGTTTCAGTGCTTTCAGCATCATCTGTCCATTGCCAGTCTAAAATAAGCAGTGATATGGAAAAATGCCTGCTGAGGAGGGTTGTTAGCCATTTCTCATAACACTAAATGGTACCAAATGAAATGATTGTGCAACAGGCTGTAAACAAACAAAATCTGCTTTTTCACACAATGCATAATTAAATTGTGGAACTTACTGCCACAGGATGTTTGAGATATCTGAAGTTCAAGAAGCATCTAAGCAAGTGAATGGAAGCAAAGGTCTCTAAAGGGCTATTAAATGAGATGACGCAGATGTAGGCTACAGCTCAGGAAGTCCTTAAACCACAAATTGCTTGAAATGGAGAAGATATGGAGAATTTCATACTTGCATCACTTCTTATACGCTTTCTCCTAAATGCTCGTTACTCGTCATTTCCAAAGATAGGATACTGGGTCTGATGGAGCTTTGACATGGCCTGTCCAACCTCTCTTCTGTGTCACTGCTTTCCCTGTGGAGCACAAGAAGACCTCATCAAGCACAGGGAGAGGAGCAGGGGTTTTCATTCAGGTTAGATACAAAGATAGTTTATTCAGGTGCAGTAGTTTTTAAAAAAATTAAAATCTCCCTTTAGGTATATAAGAAACCTGTGAGCCCTCAACTGCTGGGTACCTTGGGCTTTGCTGCTTCCTTTAAGCGTAGCTCTGTGGGAGGAGAATACCAGAGGATCACAGAATGTATTTGTTTGGAAGAGATCTTCAAGATCATCCTGTCCAGCACTGCAAGGTCAACACTAAACCACATCCCTGAGCTCCAGATCCACAAGCCACTTAAACGCCTCCAGGGATGGCGACTCCACTACCGCTCTGGGCAGACTATTCCTATGTTTGAGAACCCTTTCAGTGAAGAATTATTTCCTAATATTCAGCCAGAATCTCCCCTGATTCAAGTTGTAACCATTTCTTCTAGTCCTGTCACTTGCCACCAGGGAGAAGAGGCTGATACTATCTATTAGGCTGAAATAAGTCCACCTGCTTGGGAAAAGCCTCTAACAGTAATGTGTGTGAGCCACAAGTGGAGAAATGCGGTGACTGTGCTAAGAAAAGGAGATAGTGACAGCTTGGCTAAATTACTTGTTAGCTCTGATCCTGTGGCCATGCTGTGGTAGAGTCCTTCAGGTTCCAAGTAAAGTCAGGTCCCATTTACTTCAGTAGCACATCTGCCTCCCAGGGGTTTCCTTACTTAGAAAATGTAGCCATACTATGAAGAAAGAGATGGGAAAAGATGTGATCCTTTCCCTTGCTTTAGAAAATTCAGTCTGAGGCCTAGAGAAATGAAGTGACTTAAAGGAGTATTGGATTTTGGGGATTTTTCTCAGTTTTTAGGGAACATGAGACCTTTTCTTTAGCAGCAGTTGTGGTGTGATGAAGATTAGATTTGCTTTTATTTTAGAGTAAGATCACATGTCTCACCTGAAGAACGAAGATGGACATCTCAGCCTCCATCCAGTCTATTTTATATTGACTTTAAGGAGACCAGTTGTGGGCAGCAAAAGACTTTCTCTCTTGAAAATAAATGTTAAGCTTCGCTCATTGGATGCAAAGCAAAACAGTTACATTTTGCAGCCTCCAGCTGCCAAGGACACCTATGAGCATTTTCCTACCACAGACATTTTGCAGGCAATGTGGAAAACATGTCACATGCCAAAGGCCTTAAAAGAAGGAGCCAATCATGAATAATTCTTTTGGAATTCTTTATAATGACATTAGTCATAATGAAACCTAAGCTGGTATTCACATGTGGGTAATAGGTAGAGCACTTCCTGAGGAATCACTCTTTATTAGGAGGGAGTATTAAGGAGAGCTTGGAAAAGGGATACTGTTTCTACCATCATGATGCCCTGGTTTAGGCACAGTGGTGTCCGATTGTCTCCAGGAAAATATACAAGCAATGTTGGCTATGATCAGTTATGAGTTATGAGGTCTTCAGCCTCCCAGTTTAAAAAGAAATTGCCTACAAAATGACTATGTGGCAGCTGCTTAGAGCAGCAGCAGATGTGCCAGTAGAAGCATTGGTTCAAAAGAATAAGAGATCCCATTTCTGTTCCTTTCTTGTTCTTCCAACAAGCTTCCTTGCAAATGAGATGCTTTTGTTTGCTTATGGCTGCTACAGGATCAGAAGAACCTGTTGTTGCATGAGGAGAGAAGAGGACTGGTATTTTAGACTGGCCAGGAACAAGGCCAATCTGCAGGAGGGTCTAGCCTGTGGTCCCCAAAGGGATGCAAGATGTTGCTCAGGTGTGCTGGGTGCTCATGTGCAGCCATTCACAGTGTGAGTAATTCACTAGGGAAGGAAAAGCCTGCACTGTATAACCTTGGTAACGAGGTGATGCGGAGTCTGTTGAGCCTTAAAGGATGTGCTTATGCTCTGTTGAAGCCTGTGATGATCAGGTTTGGGGTTTTGCCTAGACTTTGAAATAACTGAGGAGTAGGTGTGTGTTTGGAGTTGAGTGCTCTTGAACTGGGACTGTGTGAGGAATATTCAAAGGCAGAGTCAAAGTAAATGGTTCACAGCCACTCCAGTTGAAATTTGCTTGCACAAAGTTGCTATCAATCCACAGAACAAGATGTGAATGATTCAGCAACAGGCATAAGGGCTAAGCCATTCATGACAAATAATTTGTTTGGCTTTAGGCAAGAGTGTTCTAAAGCTCAGCTTTGTCCAGTCATGCTAGACCAGCTCTTCCCTGTGCTCTTAGTTCACTGTGAGGGCAGGCTTACATTTTCTTCATCTCTTCTGCTGTCACTATCCTCATACAGTGACCACAGAGCCCTTTCTAGAGATGCTCTGAATTGAAAAAGCACTCTGCTCAGCTAATGAACATCCTGCAAAGTGTGATTATGAGACCTTTGCCTCATGAGGTGGAACTAATTAACCAAAACACAAAAATTACAGTAGAAGTTAACAATAGTTAGCTAATGCAATCAAACCCCTGTAAGGTGTGCAGTTAGAATATCACACGTGCACCAATGCACACAGCTCAGCAGGCAAGGCCAGGAGAGTGGCACAAGGATATGTTGGAATCCTTCTTGCTGTATATTATGATTAGTTCTTGCTGTACACCAAGCAACCCATCTCTGTTTCCTCAGTGTAAGAACTTGTGAAACAGAGGATGAGGGAAAGAGGAGCATTGTTCATCTCCTTTATTTTCTGACACCAGAACTACAGGTCTGAAAAAAACAAAGGGCTTGACATTTACCATTCATAAATTCTACAGAAACAGAGACCCAGGCTCTGAAGCTGCAGGAGTGAAAGAATATGAAGTTCATCACCTGCTGGCACTCATCTTGAAAGGAGAGTGTCAGAGACAAATCCTGCTGGTTAGGACTGAGTACCCAAGAGAAGTGTCAGGTTCCAGATCTTTTGCAGCATGAATAAGATAGGTCTTCTATTGTGAGCCTGCAGAGATGCCAGGACCTGCACATGTCTGGACACAAAAAGGAGAAAGCCTTTTTCAACTCCTTGATGATTATGACTCAACTGACCTTGATAAGGACCCCACAGTCATCGCAAGGGCTGCCCCTCGATCTGCCCTCTTCTGCACGTACCCAAGGGGCATCACCATGGAAAATTAAGCAACTTTGGGTTTGGTTTATTATTCTATATTTTTTTTCTGAAGATGATCCCGATTTTTTAACCTGTCAGAGGACTTCCCACTCTACAGATGGTGAAGTAAGAGTTCTCTCAGAAGATAGGTCAAATCACCTCAGTGATATCCTTGTTCTAAACAGATGAGTTTATCCCTACTTGTTAATCATAGTGCCAACCTAAAGAGACAAATCTCTTTGGAGTAAGTTATATGTTTTAGACCTGTAACAAATTTTCCTGATCAACATCAGGAAACAGCTTGTTGGAGATGACAACTTCTGAGTGGATTTCCCACTGCTGATGAGACTGCACCCTGGCTTCGTGCTTGAGGGCTCTCTCCACTGGCAGTACTGGTGCTCAGGTGAGGGCAATGACTGCTGCCTTCCATGCATCAGCAGAAACAGAATTTTCCAAGTAAAGCAGAGGAAAATGTGTGTATCTCTATATCCTAGGCATTGACCTATGAGCTGTGTCAGACAAACTCAGGTGCTTCAGGGAATTCTAGTTCAGGTTATTATGAAGTACTGAGTAATTGCCTCTGTTTTACCTTCCTCACCTTCTCTGTTAATGATATAAACCTATCCCCTGAGGATTTAAACCCATCAGTGTTAGTAAATCCAGACAATTCCAATAATAGTTTTAAACTTTTGGCTTTCTTTGCATGTTCAGAGTTATGGTATAATTTTTCACTAGGTGGTCATGTGATACACACAGAGTGTGATTTGGAAGATGTAGAACCTTGATAACATTTGTTACAGAGTGAGGGCAAATGAGGATTTGTATTTCCTTTCTTCTGAATGCAAGATCATCTTTGCATTCCTGTGGGAATCTGCTAGAACTTCATCTTAAATATGTTTACTATGACAGCCTCAGACTGGATTGAAACATTCAAGATCCTTACTCATCCATGTAGTCGAGACCCATTTAATGATCACAAAAATCACAGAATTGTTTCAGTTGGAAAAGACCTCTAAGGTCGTTGAGTCCAACTGGAAAACCATCTGTAGCTGAAAACATCTTTAATTCCAATAACTTTAAACCAAATAATTAATAGTTTGACTAACTGAGCTTCACAACAGCTTTTTGAACTGGAAGTGACTTCCCCAATTTTACAGATACGAATTTGTGCTGTACATATGATGTGATTTACTGATGGTGACAGTGAATGTGTAGTAAAGCCAAAAGTGATTCCAAGACTCCAATGAGGTTATGAGCAAGCTGTCTCAATAGAGACATATTTGCACCAAACCCAGAGCTCAGCCAAACATTATTTTGTTGTGGATAGGAGATTGTGTTTCACTGCATTTGTCATTTTATGGGGAAAACGAAGGAAAAAAAACAATCAAGAACAAGAAATTTCACTTTTAATTCTGAGAATGCTGCTGTTACTATCTCCCCATTTCTGATGGTGATTTTCACCTGTGATTGTGTTAGAATGAATTTTGCTTTGAAAGCTGGAATCTTCTTTTCTTTCTTTCAGACCCATAATTTCCAGAGACTACATGTGTATTTGTTTCCTCTGTGTGCTCCAAGAGCTGCTGTGTGTCTGCCTACGATGGATGTTAAGAAATGGTGCTTCTTAAAATGTTCTCTGGATTAAGTATGGACTTTGGTAGTGTTAATAAATATTCAAGGCTAGAATGTTGAATGCCTCTGAGTTTGTGAAAATGGCAGTACAAGCTAGTGTTCTGTGCAGGTTATTTCCTTTATATTGGTAGGACTTGAGCTGTCTCCTCCTCTCTTCTTGTACTGTGCTAAACATCTGGTCCTTTGTGGTCCTGTAGATGTGAATTTTGTGATGAGGAAATAATGATGGGCTAGCTGTTTGATAGGCATTCCAAAAAAGAGCTTCCTTGCTATCCTGAGAAACTGCACTAGTGCCGCGGAAGGGGTAATTAACTACTGCGAGACAATATTTTAAATACATTAATATATAGTTTATTAATATTAAATAATCAGAACTCGCACCACCCCGACCACCATTTAATAATAATAATAACAGGCTCTTTGCAACGTTATGGAAACTATATACAGGTTATAACAGGATCTGGAAATAACTATTAAATAAATACATTAACTGAAGTCGAATAAAACTGGAAGAGAAGGTTTGCGGTCAGTATACCTGTGATGGGTTTAGGAGTTCCCCGCCCCCCCCCACACTTTGTAAAATGACCCAGGCTAAAACTCAGTCGGCTGGAAGTTTAGATGAAGCTATATTTACAGCTCAGCACAATATACAAGCAGATATATACACTATATACAGGAATATTTACAGAAATATACAAGGTAAAGGTAATACAGAAACACAACACCCCTCCCAGAAATCAGAGACCCCAGGAGGGGCTCCCAACC
>WBNM01004288.1:460691-475980 GCA_013399055.1 Ramphastos sulfuratus
GGATGCAAGCAGACACACCTTGTAATGGCGAAAGGCACGCACCCTGTGTTCCCTGCTCCTTTTTTAACACAGCCCTAAGATCAATGGGCCCTTGGACACGAGATAGCCAATCAAATGGCAGTTAGCCAAGATTTGGCCATATTGGGTGAAGCCATAGGCTTGCTTTACCCTTTTTTGGGCAGATCACAGGCCTTGAATAAGGCAACCGTGTGCACCCTGTTTACTGCAGTTGCTGGGCTGACCCCAGACTTAGTGGCGCCAGGTTCTTTGTCCCTTTTCCCGCAGTTGCTCTCCCCAAAACAGAAGGAGGGAGAGCAGAAAAACATGCCTGGGCAAGGCAGGACATGTACAAGCCTAATTTGGCCTGTTTAGGCCTACCACGACAACTAGATGACTCAACTTTTTGTTTTCATTCCCAACTTTCAAGACGCTGCCCCTTCCTGTTCAGTACCTCAGGCAGATAAAAGCTTTGAACTGTGATTCAAACACATGCCAAGTATCCCTAATACTAATGCTGATAATAAAGAATGTGGGAAATCCACGAGGCAATGTCCAGGTCAGCTTGGGAGGAAAACTTCAGGAGGCTCATTCTGCTGAAATGGAGGTATTTTCATTTGTGGAGTGCTGTCATTGTGTTGGGTTTGTTTTTTTATTTTAGCATATCTCTGAAAAGGTAGGATTTATTTTTAGCATCAAGTTGCATTTATTGCAGTTACTAATGCTCAGTAGAATATATTTTTGGCACAATGGTGTATGCTAAGGAGCTGTGCCTCATAATGGAGCATAGAAAACAAGACTGTATGTATCACTTTATACATGCACTTTGGACATCCTCCTTTTATTTATACATATCCTTAGAAAACTGATGCTTTCAGTGCTGCCAGCTAAGAACTGTTGGATTCCCATATGGAGACTTGAAGAGAAGTATTAAATTATGTAGATGCTGTGCTGAGTTCTAGTCGAACTAATAGTGCAAATTCACGCGATTTGCATGAGCATGATTAATTTTTCAGTTAATGATCCTGTTTGTTATGCTTACACATTCCACATGTGCTTTGTATACAGCACACAAGCAAACATAATATACATATGGGAGTGCTGTAAAAGCAGGCATCTATGCAGTAGGTTTAAGGTCTTGGGAAATTTACTCTAAGAGTAATATCATGAGCAAATACAAAATACCTGCAGGGGCTGGCTCTAAGCTAACGTAGTCCCAGATAACTTGTCAGCTGCAAAGCTGAACAGTAAAATTCCAAACTTCAGAAGCCATCTTAGGAAGTGATAACCATGTGGCAAAACTGCATTCATTTGGAATACTACCAGAAACAGAGGAAAGTGTGCAAGCATAATCAAGTATTTCCTCTGCTGTGTGTTTAATGGACCACACAAGATTTTACCAGAAAATCCTATTTCACAAATGTTTTAAAGCCACAAATGCCTGGTGGTGACACAGCCATAAAATACAGCTTTAAAAATTCTCCATCAAGGGGCAGGTTCTCTAGTGCATTATATCAGCATCATTGATTTAAACAATGAAAAATTGATTATAAGATTGGATTCCAAATTGAACCCTGTGAGTAAATCCAGATCTGCGCTCACAACTCAGCTTGAGCTGGAAGATCTGGACTGTGTTTAGTTTGAGAAACAGAACCTCTGATTCTTTAGTGAGGTCCTGCTGCCACTGTTTATATAAAGATAAATGAATATATGCCCAGGCAGGGTTTGTGAGAAATCCTCTTTGACTACATGGCATGTACAGGATAAATCTGTCCTGCCCACACTTAACTGTCTTTTGTAACACAAGTGAGTGTTTGTAACACCTTGATGTGTATTTAACTGGTAAGTTTAGGGAAATACATTTCTCTATCAGTGGAGAATGGCAGGTCTGAAAACTTTACATGTCCACTGTGGCAGACACCTTCCTTCTCAGCATCAGCCCTGACAGGCCACGGAAAGGGTAGACATGAAAGGATCACAGATGGAAAGACAAAACTGTGACATGCTGGTAGCGCCTTTCTTCTCAGAGACACAGGCAGTCTTGCAGGTGGTGAAATTCCACTAAAACCACTGGAGCTTCCCAGTTTCCACTTCTTAAGACAATAAATATATGTGTTCATTGTACAAATAGCCTGAATTTAGCTCTCCTCCTTGCACTGTTTCTGAAGAAGCTCCTCTCAAAGGTAAAGTCATCCATGTGATTCTCAGGTTTCTCCTGAGCCAAAAGCTCCTCCTGTAACCTGTCATCTTTAGATGCAGAGTGCTTCACCTGTGACAGCTGGCTGCATCAAAACCACTTGGCGTGACATTTTGCTGCATGAATCAAGTCTCTTAACACTTGGCAGGTGGTGTTTGGCTGCACCTATGTTTGTTGCACAACTTCTAGTTCACAGTGTTTAAAATGCCTTCTCTCTCTTCTTTGGGCCAGTGTTTTCCCAGCTCCTGTTCTAAGAGACAAGGGAAAAACCCCTTTAGCTAACACAGTTTGTAGGCATGACCATTATTGCTCACTTTGGGTGGGAAACCATTGCTTTCTAACACCAATAATGCACAGGTTGCCTTTCTTGCTATCTCAGAGAAGATCAGAGGTTGCAGAAATGTGCTTGCTCCATTAGGCAGAGTGGCCCTACCCCTTTGGGCAACTGTAGGAGTGAGTCTGACCTGGCCAGCTCCTCATGTCAGTGCGTCTCCAACAGGTACAAGAGATGGGGGTGTCCCAGATGAAAATCTGGTAATAAGAAAGTTTATATTTTCCTCTGATGGGCTCTGGATCAGTTGGCATGAAGCATCCCACAGACCTGCTATGGTTTGACACAACCAGTCCTGTGGCACCTTGGGGAAATCTGCCCTTCTCACTGGGAAGCAGAAAAATCCAGTGGACCTTTTAGACTTCTGTGCATCTCCAGGTGTGTGGTGTTACTGCTTCACCATGCATAGTGCTTTGGTAGCAATACGAGGCTCTGTCAGTGGTGAAAGGCAGGAATTCATTCCTGACCCCATGAGTCAGCCTCCTATGTCACAGAGCATGTGGTTTTATCACCCTTGCCATTATTTTACCTTTCAGCTGAGTAGTTACAGGTACCATTAATCTATAAAATAGATGTAGGCAGACAGGAGGACGTCATATAAAGTCTGCAGAGACGCAGAACCAAAAGACATACACACAAAAAAAAAAAAAAGAATAAAGAAAAGCCAATTTGAAAACATGACCCCAACTTTTTACTGTCGCATGCTGCAGGGAAATGATATATTGTTGGCATGTACCCATGTCACACTGATACTCAGGACAAAGTAAAAGTCATGGTAGTCATTCAGGCCCTTGCTTCTGTCATTGTATTTTCAGATATTTCAAGGAATGAGGTAATGACTTTAGGATCAAGGTCATTTTCAGCTGCATCAATTAACTCACTTTCTCCTGGCAAAAGCATCTGCATACCTCTGCACAATGCTAACTAGCAGGCAAACATTTCACTGGAAAACCTGACTGTTCTCAGCCATACAGAGTGCCTGCTTCCTACATTAAATTGGTTTAATCATTTCAACTTTTACTATGTAACTTAGAAACTGGTATGCAGCAACACTGCATGTTACCAATTTAATGCATTTAAAACAAATTTAAACGGGTTCCAATGTACTTAGTCACAGCAATACAAAGGAGAGACCCCCATATTTCAAATAACAAGGCTTTAGCAGAGAGATGACGTTAGTGGTGGGTAATAAGCTGAACTATCTATCAAGATATCAAGTATGAAACAGATGGTGAGAAAAAAAAAAAGGTCCAGATACATTTACAAGCCTTTTAACATGCTCACCCATTTAATTCACCGCAAGGTCACAACTTGATGTCTCAGACATGCAATCTCCTCTTCAGCTAGAAATGAAAGCTGGGTTTAAAAAAAAAAAAAGGACTGTTACAGAGGAGTTTGTGGGGTTTAGCCAGCATTTCTGGGAAGGGAAAATAGCCTATTGTCAAACCTTACAGATCTTCGCTTGCCAGCGCTGAGTCTCAAGTACATGATTTGTAGACCTTCATTCATTGATTCATTCAGTGGTTCAGTACATTAAAGAGTGATTTGCTGTAATGATTCAGCTCTGAAAAATTCACTTCCTTCCTTTAGGACAATAATTTTGGGGGTTGGGGATGTGCTTGGTTGTACCTTTTGTGTTTTTGTGTTCATAAAAATTCAGGGTTAATCAGTCAAGTATTTGTCTCCTCACCTGTTAAGCCATTGAAACTGAGTCATGTACCAGAGTGTTATCAGCTGGCCTTAGGGGCCATCCCTTTCTTTGATTTGTGTGGTTCTCTATCTTACACTCCATTCTTGAATTCTGACACAATATAAACTGCCTATGTACATACTTCCTCATAGCATAGATTAAAACGTTAAAGAACCTCTAGTAAAAGTTATACTTTTAGTTGAAACCTTCATTTTAGTAGCTGGGGAATTGATGTCAGATTGAAAATGATTTCCCAATGGTTTGGGTTTGTAGCAAAAGTCTTCAACTTTTATGTAGATAGTCTTTGAAGTTAGAAACTGTTGTTAGACTATCAAATATTGTTTGAGGTGTCACTCATTTTTTTTTTCTCTTTCTATTATGGGAATGGGATCTTAGCAAAGAATTATTGTGGTAGAAAACGAATGGATGACTGACACTGGAAAGAAAGGTGTTTATGGGGCAGATACAAGGGGAATTGTGAAACCTAGACCTGTCAATATAATCTTGGTTAATTCTCCAAGTGTCTGGTTTCGCACTCAAAAAAGGCAGGGTTAAATCTCCAAAGGCAAAAGACTTGAGTATGTCATCCATGGTGTGGAATATTTTCAGAAATGTCTTTCTGCTGGTGTAATTTCGTGTTGCTGGTTTATCTGAGTCACACCCGTACTTTGAAACGGGGGTGTGACTGCCTTTTGGGCTGCAGTTGGCTCAGCCTGCCTAGAAAAATACACTTCCTTTCCCTGTTTTCTGGACAGCTTTGCCATATGTAATCTCTGGCCTCCCATCTCCTGTTTTCTGGCCTTGTGCAACTTTTGTGCCACTGCTTTTGTCTGAAGAAGCACTGAGCATGGCTTGGACCAACAGGTGGCACACAGGGAGATCTGAAGTAGGCTCAAAAGATTGACATGAAGAGAAAATGCAAATAATAACACTTCAAGTACCACAGAAGAGGTTTCAGTTCTGAGTTAGTTGGGGTTTTTCCCATACTCTGGCTTCTTATTTTTCCTTTGCTTTTGAAATTCCAACCAAGTCTGGCTATCCAAATGAGTCATTAACACTGTACTGCCTGTCCAAAAGTGAATAGGATCCTTCTGTGCAAATATCTACATGACATAGCAATGCAGTAAGTGCTTCTCCATTGCATGCTTTGCTTTAGCATCTCAGGCCAGGCACTGAAATCCTGTTCTGTTGGCAAAGTCCTCCTGTCCTGAAAAGCTCATTGCCAAAATATGAAATGATAAGTCAGGTGGTACAAGGCAAGTGGAAGAGTAGAGGGAAAAATTCAGACAGCAGTAATTGTCATGATAGGTCTTAGTAGTATTTGATTTAAATAGCAAGAGAAAAAAACCCCATCCAAAATGAAATTGTAGGGGATTATGAAGTCTACCAAGCTTGCCCTGAAGTCCTGCAGATAAAGGTGGTTTGTTTTTTTACCAGCGTTTCAAAGTATGTTCAGTGTTTTCAGCCTTCCTAAGAAGAGTGGTAGCAGAGGGATCAGTGACCTTACTTTGGCTCCTGCGGGACTCAGATGGCCGGTAAAAAATGCACAAGCAAATTGGCTACGTAAAGAAGATGCAAGAGCCTAAATTCAGACAGGCCAAGTCACAACTGGTGAGGTGTAGAGAGACTAGATTAAATGTGAAAGAAAACCTGGGTCCAGGTAGTACTATCCCTCTAGAACCTGAATCACATCTTCAAGAGCATTGCTAAAGTTTTCATGCCATCCTTGGTGAGCCTCCTTGGGAAGGAGTGCAGTCAGGCTCTGTGTATTTTCACATCTCTAAAAGCACAGGAGACAGTCAATAAAAAAAGGATGGCTGTCTTGAGATTACCCCCCCTCCTCCTATGTTCTGAAGGCGACAGAATGGAGTGGATAGCAAGCAACCTGCTTGCCTTGGGTGCAGATGGCTTTAATTGTCATTCCCAGATGTTCTGCCTCTTGAAGGTCAAATTCACCTTGTATAAATCGGGCTGGAACCATCCAGAGAAAGCACAGACATTTTATTTGAAAAAATGTAATAAAAGAATGTCCTTCTTTCTTGTTATTTCCTTCCTTGTAAATTTAAAGGGAACAGATTGTGAGGGAAGCCTGGCTGGCACAGGTCATGGTAATGGGATATAGGAGCTTTTGTCTGGAAGATGTGTGTTCAAATACAGCTCTATATTGCTGTGGTTAAAATATTGTTCTGTCTGGGCTGGTGCAGCTCAGCTGTAGATGTTAGCCCAGGATTCTTGCTTCCATGTTTGACAGCCTCACCTTTTAAAGGTGGCAATACCACAGCCATGCTCAAAAAAGAATTGCTAGATGAAGTCTCAGTTGCATCAGGAAAGGGCATGTGCCACTAAGGCCACCTGTACAAGGAAACTGATGATGCTTTTGCCTTGTCTCTGCTTGTTCTGTAGTGGTTTAGGTCGCTTTAACTCTCCAAACCAGCATGTTGTGCAACCCTCACAAATGTACCAATCTCCATCCTAAAACTACTTCAGATGTTCATTTCTCCTTCCTCTCTTACTCCTGGAGGAAGTTCATTGACTCTCTCCAATGGAATTGGAAACCTTTTCTTCTGTCCAGCATAATTTATTAGTAAACAGCCCTATGCCCACTTGTTTCTGTGTCAATAACGTGTGGTGTATTTTTAAAGTGTCCTGTAATTAGGTGGAAACATACTGTTATGTCAGGCATCACCAGATGGGGCTTTAACACATAGTCTGCAAAGCTTTTTTTTTTTTTTTTTTTAAGCACATGTGCAAGCTTTGACTCTGGGGAGGACGTACTGCAGAGTTGTTTTCTGTTATTTAGGCGTCTGTAGAGGCAGCTTTGGAAGCAAGACCGTTGAGTGAGCATTAAGATGTTATTTTTCTTGAGCTTGGATTAGAATTCGCTACTGAGACAGGCACCAAACTTCAGATTTAGATGTCCTCAGATGTCTCAAACAGCACTAAGAAGGGAGAGGCAGCCAGAATTACTACTTGTAAAATCCCAAACAGAACCTTTGTTGTTTCAAGATGAGTGTGTATTCCTGTGCCATCTTGCTGCAGATAGAATAGAAATGAATTTTAAGGATTGCAGCCTTATCCTTTGATGGTTTCTTTGGGCAATTTTGGAAGAAAGGAATGAAGATTATACTTGTGATGAATGTGGATTTTAATGGAGAAACAGCTAGAAATTCTAAAGATGATAAATTAAAGGAAAATTAAGATGCCATTAAGCAACTGTTCAGGGCAATTTCACACTGGAAAATTTACAGATTCAAACACAGCACTTTGTAAATATAAGCCATGAAATGAATGGAGAATTTTTATATGTCACATTTATTCCCTTACCTTTCTTGTGAACTGAAATATTTTGCCTCCACAATCTCAGAAGTCCTGAAACCCCAAATATCTTTGATTCATATCCTCATACTTTATGCTGCAAGCAAAGAGCATTGGAATGAGATAGCTGGTGGATAATTCAAGATGGGAAAATATATCAAAGATCTGTTGTGCATATCAGGTCCTCTACTCTTAAGTCGTGTTCAGGGCCAGAACAGTCATTGTTTGATCCAGATCTAGGTGCTGCCTGAACCCAGGACTGAGAGAGTAGTATGAAAGCAATGCAAGTAAATGCTGAAAATCTAGAGGGGTCACCTGTCTGCAGAAAAAGGGGTTTTATGCAATTTAATGACCATGGAATTATCTGTATAAGGATGTAACTGAAACTGGGGACAAGGTAAGAGTTTGGAGAGACATGTTTGGATGTTTAGCAACTAGGAAAATCAGCGTTCCATCACTGGTCTATTGATTGTGTTGGTGAATGCACATTTGTGCAGGTTATTTGCTGGGAGGGAGTGGTTTAGCTGCTATTGAAGGTCTAAGCCAAGGATCTGTGCAGTGGGGTCAGTATAGAGGAGATTTGGATTAGCAGCTGGGAAAGAAAAAAGGAATGAAACCCAACTGCTGCCTTACTGCTTTATTATATATTTGTGAGGTGAACTCTAATGCTTGGGTTGAAAGTGCTTGTTCATGCTAGCTTCCCTTCAGGACATAGTGTTCACCATGGACCCTAGGTTCCTTTTTTCTTTCTGACTCTTATGTCACCCAGCCTGCAGTCCTCCAGCCTTCATCTGGAGAGGTGTCACAGGTAGAAAAGTCAGAGGTAGTACATGAATACTGGGGACTGCTTAAATCAGAGTAAAGTGGTCCACAAGCAGCCACTGCACACACACTCCACACCACAGTCCATATGTTCCCTAACACTTTGCAGAGTTATACAGGGGACAGGTTTATGCTTAATGATGACTAGGTAATGGCTTTGCTAAGCTCTCATAGATTTTTATGTTAAAACTGCACTGGAAATGAACTTGCAGCTTTGACAATATTTGAACTACAACCAAAGAGCCTGGCACAGATGTCATGAACATCAACAAATGGAGTTCAACTTTTTTGCATGGTTCCCATACTGTGTTAACACCAGTGCCTGAAATCCCCCAAGATCTTGGCACAATAATGGTGAAACTGCCATACAGATACTTTAAGGAGAAAAAGGCAGGGTAGAAGGAACTAATAAGTACACAACAAAACTGTTCTGCTCTGCAGTGTGTTTGAGGGGAAGGAAAAAAAAAGAAAAGATATAAAAAAGAAAAAACCCAGAAGAAACAGATTTATCTGCCAGAAGTTAAATACACATCTGTTAAGGATGCTCTTCTCATATTTGGGGTCAGAAAAATATGTACAAATCTAGCACCTTGCTGATTGACAGAAAAATCCTCAGTTCTGGCACTGAGAATCTTGTTTTCTTGACAGCACTTTGTTTTAAGGCTAGAGGCAGAAAAATGTCTTAAGCTTGTCCTTAAACTGGAAGGCCCTTTGTTCAGGATACTTATACCATTTGCAGATAATGATGTGCATTGCAGTTTCAGCTGTCTGCATATGCATTTTTATGTTTTTTTATGACAGCTCTGCGTACTGAACTAAAAGGCCATTTAGAGCTGTCAGGAAGTGACAAGCATTACCCTTTACATTTACAATTCTGTTAGCATGCCTTGTCAGGTGGGCTCACCGTTCCACCGACATACGAGTTTCTTTGAAACCTATGTGTGACTTTAATTTAATACAGCAGTCTCCAAAAAAAAAAAAAAAAAAAAAATTAGGAAAGGGGGAAAAAAAAAGAACCTTATTAAGATTTCCTTTTCCATTTATCTACTTTTTTTTTTCCCTCTTTCATGTATTTCTTTTTTTCCACTCTTTTTTTCCCCCCCTTTTTTTATTGTTTCCTTAAGCATGGAACAGGGAGAAAGACAAAAGTAACTGTCTAGCTTGGAATACTGCAGCAGGCTCCTCCATTCCAGCCTGTGATGTTATGTAGAAAAGAGTTGATTAATTTTTATTTATTTTTTTTAGTCCATTTACTTAGGAAAAAAATGCTACCAGCATATGCTAAATATTGAACCAACTCAGGAAAGCAGAAAGATCAGAACACCTGTAACTTACAATCTTGCCATGAACTGCAATAAATGTGTAGGATTTTGAGCAGGACCTGGTGTCCTAATGGATTTTACAAGATTCCACCTGAGGAAGCACCAACCATCAGAGCCAGTCTGTGCTCTGCTGAGTTTACAGTCCAACCACACTCAAAGTGAAGGAGGGAAACAGGCAAACAGCTGTAAAGAAGGTTCAACTTTATTCTCTGATGGAAAGTGGCTAGGAGCATTCAAGTGACAATTAAAGCAACAATCTCCATGTGAACAGATTTTTTGGCTGTATTTTTTTTTATGTGGTGATGATACAGATATATTATTTAACTGCTGACAGTATGTTCAGTCTCTCATAAACCCCAGAAGATACATCCCCAAAGAGCTTGTAGTCCAGGCAGTGGCAACTCCCTGGATTGCAGAGTTTGGTGTGATGGTTATTGAGAGTCGTATTTCACTGACTCATACCACTTCAGATCGAGTAATCAGTGTTGTGTGGTTGGAAGAACTGGGTAATATTAAAAATAACACAAACATTTTGTGTGCTAGTATTTCAGTTTGCCTGTTGGATTTGTCCTGAGGGGTTTCTTGGATGTTATACACAGGCCAGCCCAAACGGCAGGGTCATTAGCTCAGCAAATCCATCCTTATTGGCAAGACCTGCCTGGATGGCTTTGTAGTTCAAGAAGGCATCATAAGACTGAAGGATCAGAGCACAGTATGCTCTGCAGTAAAATACCACGTGGCTGAATGCTCAGGCAACTTCAACACTGAATTCCTTTCCTGTCATTGCATTAAGGGAAACCCTAAACATCATTTTAAGCAGCTGTTTTTATACATTGTAGCTGACACACCTGAATCCACGTTGCTATACTTCCTAAGCTCTTCATCTGCCTTAAATATAAGCTACTGATATGTTACATACCTGGGCAGACATAGGCTCACTGAGTAAATTCTGAATGTAAGCCACCCTCCATTTCTTCTGAGGACCTTCACTTGAAACCCCTCCAAGGCATTTTTTCCTCTTATAATTTGTGAGTGCATACATTTATTTGGGAACTGTAGGCAGGTGACTTGATTCTGATTCACCCAAAGTCAGTGAAAGTTTCTACATTTCAAAGGAAGAAAGCAGATACTTCAGGCTTGAAGAAGGAAAATGGCAATAAATATCCAGCAGCCTAATTGAGATAGAGATTTGTGATGTAATATTACATCACTGTCAAGGGTTAGGGCTGGGCCAGCCACTAAATGATTGCCAAGGGGCTGGAACAGAGAGTGGGACCTGTTATTTTACAATACATCCTCAAAGACAAAAGGTCACAATCTGAGCTTCTGCCCCTGGAGCTGCTGTGCAATTCTCACTGACCTTCAACAAGATCTCCATATGGTCTCCTTTGAATGCAGGAGGAAATTGTGTAGTCTTTTAAAATTTCTGACTCTTAGTTCAGTCCATACTTGGAAGAAGTGGCAAGAACTCCTTCATCATCCTGCTCCTGCCTGGGCTGAGACCCGTTGTTCTTAAGGAAAAGGGGAGAATTCCAATGTATTTGTTCCTTCTCTTCCTTTGCCACTATCTAGCATTTTCCCCTAACCTGTAATACTCTGCAGGGACCAATTACATTATTCCAACATAGACATTTTCCATTAACTACCTTTACAAGGTTTTCTTATTCTCTTCATCGACATTCTGCCTTTATATCAAATTTCAACTCCTTGTGAGTAAAGAACTAGAGTCTGTATGTGCACACTATCCAGTGTCTGATATAAATGTGTATATTGTAGGCAAATATTTGTCTTTACAAGGTATCCTTGAATATGGACCAGATTCCTCCTTTGCAGCTGTCCATTCCTCAAGGCCATGAAGCACTTTGTGTTTTTCTTCCTCCTGTATTTCCCTCTGCATTTTCCCTCAGTTAATTCTTATACTTTGTTTATTGCTTTTCAAGATGTACTTAGCCTGGTCCTTACCACAGTCCTGAAGTCATTAAATCATGACTATATTTACTACTTTTTAATTCAGAGACTGAAAATTCCCCATTGGTCCTTCCTCTACACACAAAATTAGCTCAGAAGTGTGACCCCAGACATATTTTCAAAAGTGCTCCAGTGCCATCCTTCCCTTTTAGGAGAAGCTCTAAGATTCAGGATAACTTTTAAAATTGTCTCAAGCTTGTAGTTGTCAGAGGCAGTTGGAGTTAAAACATTCATCTCCCCAGCAGTTTGGTGGATGTTTTAATAAGATCTTCAAGATGTGAGCAACTATCATGCAACAGGTCACAAAGGAGGGCAAGAGGCACTGAGCAGCTCCCTCTCTCTCTCCCCATGAATATGTATGTAGGGAAGGAAAGGGAAGATGGGACTGTAAGAATAGCTCTGACATAAGACTCATAAAACCATTATTAGTTAAGCTGATTACAAACTCCTTAGGACTACTGAAGTACTTAGGCACTACTCTGCAGGCTGTCAGATTTTCTTTTCTGTAAGGCACTTGCATGGTCTAAAGCAGAGATCACTGTAGGAGACCTGTGGCATTGGGGTTGGTGAACTTCGCTGTTGTCTCTGAAGGTATGACAGGCTCAGGGTGGTGTCTACAGATATTTGAACAGCTTCTGATTAGCTCTTTGGGTTGCAACAGAAAACACTGTGCATAAGGCAGTGTTCCCACATCCCACTTCTCTATGAACCTGAAGAAGGTCCATGTCCTCTGAGGCTTCACAGAGTGACAGAGGATGGGGAGAGAGGAAACCTAGGCTCAAAGAGCAGATATGTCTTGTCCATAGCTATGTTGTGAGCAGTCAGAAGTAAGGCTAGAATCTTGAAATTTCAAGTGCCTAGCTGTTAGTCCTCCTTGTCACTCTGGCATATCTATATGCCCTTGGGAGATTGCCCAGTGGTGTATATTCACATATTTCAACAAGACCAAGTGCAAGGTCCTGCACCTGGGTAGGCACAATCCCAAGCACAAATACTGGCTGGGTGGTGAATGACTGAGAGCAGCCCTGAGGAAAACGACCTGGAGGTCTGGGTCTGAAAAGTTCAACATGAGCCTGCAATGAGTGCAGCCCAGACAGCAACAGAGTGCTGGGCTGCAGCAAGAGAAGCGTGGGCAGCAGGGCAAGGGAGGGGATTCTGCCCCTTTACTCTGCTCTCCTCAGACCCCATCTGGAGTCCTGTGTGCAGTTCTGGAGCTCCCAGCACAGGAAGGACACTGAAATGTTGGAGTGGGTCCAGAGGAGGCCAGGAAGATGCTCAGAGGGCTGCAGCAGCTCTGCTATGAGGACAGGCTGAGAGAGTTGGGGCTCTGCAGCCTGGAGAAGAGAAGGCTTCCAGGAGACCTTAGAGTAGCCTTCCAGTATCTGAAGGGGGCCTATAGGAGGGCTGGGGAGGGACTATTGACAAGGTATTGCAATGACAGGACAAGGGGCAATGGGTTTAAACTGGCAGAGGGGAGATTGAACCTGGATGTTAGGAGGAAGTTCTTTCCAGTGAGGGTGGTGAGACACTGGAACAGGCTGCCCAGGGAGATTCTTGATGAACACCTCCCTGGAGGTGTTCAAGGCCAGATTGGATGAGGACTTGAGTGACCTGTACTAGTGGGAGGTGTCCCTGCCTATGGCAGGGGGTTGGAACTGAATGATCTTTGAGGTTACTTCCAACCTTACCATTCTATGATTTATCCCCCAAAACAGTGAGGTGATATAGCAGAGGTCCTAGAGCAGGTTACCTGAGAGCCATCCCAAGGAGACAAGCAGAGTAACTATTCTGAGGGTCCCATAGCCAAGAAGGAAAGCATACTCATGTAGATACAACCCGACGTGAGCATGTTTGTTCCACCTGTGGGCTAGGTCAGAAACTACTCTAGGGTACCTAATACTTATGGGACTCCAGGGACACAGGTCTGTCCATTGCCCAGTGTGGAGAGGCCAGCAGTTATCTGAAAGCTAACCATTTCTTAGACAAAGCTGAGGAGTGAGACATGTGCCTAGAAAGCTTTATTTGGATCAAATTGAATTCCCAGAGAGAAAGCCCCAAATAGAAGAGGATTCCCCCAGTGCTTCCCTTCCTCCTGCTGACAGTGCAACCTGGTGTAGTCACAAACATGCGTTTTTGCAAAGATGAGGACATTTTCCAAGCAGGAAGGGGACTGAAATAATTAATATTTCATGCAGATTCACTAAACAATCAGGGTTCTCTTTCACAGCTGACCCACCAGAGAGTCTGGTTGAGGCTTTCTGTGACATCTAAACCTCTAAAGGTATGTTGTAATTTTAATTACATGCCATTTGAACAGTCTGTGCAGAGAGACACCCATAAATTGTCAAATACACACATAAACAGTGATGGTGGGACAGTTATAAAGGGGTTATATGATCTTTCCTTGTGGAGACACCAGTTCACGTGCATGAAGTGTGGGGATTTTTTTTGCAGCCAATCTGAATTATTCATAGCATCTCCATGGGATCATAGGAATTGCCATGGTGGATCAGATTGCCTGTCCATCTAGTTCAGTATCCTGTCTTTCACAATGAAGAGTACAAGACAAGACATTTCAGAGAAGGATCCAAGAAATCTCAGGGACAGCAGCCAAGGGATGACCTGCCTATGGGGAAAATTTCTTCATTCCTACCTTCCCCTCAGGCAGCTGGTGGGTTGGATATGCCCTGAGGCATGATGGCTTCTATCACTTATTCAGATTTAATCCCATTATTTTTATTTGTTATTTGGATTGCAGTAGTTTCTAGAGGAAGTCAGCTGGGTCAGGTCCCCTGGTTGTAAGCACTGTACAAACACAGGGAAAATGACAGTCCTTGCATAATGCCTTTGTAGATGTTCTCATTACCCATATTGTCATCTCTACATATTCATCACTTGGTCTTCCTCTGGAGTTGCTTTAGCAGTTCAGAGACATTCATCTTCCTATCTCTCTAAGACCCCTTAAGTCCTGAAGTAGCTCGTTAGTTAACCACTCTGATTACAGATTTGCTAACAAAAGAAGCAGTGCACCGGTGGTGAAAGTACACTGCTGTTTCTCAAAGTCTATTAGTCTGAATTTAAAAAGGAGTACACACAACCCCAAAACTTGTGATGACATTCATTCTGTCTGTGACTCTCTTTTCTTCTCTGCTAATGTCTGCTGAACTCTAAAGCTTAAGTGCTATGTGATACAATACTGTCCCTGTCCCCCCAGCCCCAAGCCTTCCTCCCCAAGTGCAGCAGGGTTGCATTAAGGCATTCAGCTTTGCACTCCATCTTCTAGTTTGGGTTCTTTTGCACAGCACAACCTCACTGTAAAACTGCTATTTGACATTTTAACACCACTTGCTAGCAAAGGATGCTTTCACTTCTTTTGAGCTGCAGGTGTGGTGCAAATACACTGCAAAATAAACTTAAGGTGGGTTCTGGAAATCCATTAGTAAATTGTCTTCAGGTAAAGCTTTCTGAGAAGGCAGCAGCTGTCCTGCACTGCCAGTTTCTTGAAAGAAACTCACACTGCAGCACCTTTCCTAAGGATATGTGCTTCTACTGCCAGAATAGGGATGGAAGCAGATTTTGTTCAGATTTTTCTAGTTGGGTTTTGGTTTTTTTCTTTTTTCTTTTTTTTTTTCTTTTTTTTTTTTTTT
>WBNM01004288.1:475990-518566 GCA_013399055.1 Ramphastos sulfuratus
TTTTTTTTTTTTTTTTTTTACAGTTTAGCCAAATATTTAATTGTAATGTAAGACCAAATTGCAGAAGCTGAAAGAAACCCCAAAGGTAAACAAACCCCAAAGGACTTTCTCCACTGGGGTTTTTAACTTTTCAATTAGCTGAAATGCAGTTTTTTTTTAAAGAAGGAAACAAAACCTTCCTGTTTGAGAAGTATTTTCTCAAAACCACTAAAAGTTTATTTAGCAGCTTTCAACCACTACTATCTACAGGTATTTTGCTGTGATTTCTTTTGCTGTGGACTTATTTCTCAGGTGTTTCATCCTTGCATCTCTAGTCTCCATCCTTGCATCTCTTGTCTCCATCCTTGCATCTCTTGTCTCCATCCTTGCATCTCTTGTCTCCATCCTTGCATCTCTTGTCTCCATCCTTGCATCTCTTGTCTCCATCCTTGCATCTCTTGTCTCCATCCTTGCATCTCTTGTCTCCATCCTTGCATCTCTTGTCTCCATTCAAGGCTATGTAATTACATGAGGATGGCATTTTTGCATTCTATTGCTTAGATAACAACAGTAGTAGTAATAATAATAATAGTGCAGAGAGCTGGTGAAGCAGTCTCCAGCCTCCTGCCTTCTTGCTGGCACTACCTATATTGTAAATAGTGAGCACTTGTAACCCTTTATTCCATATCTGAACTTGAACTTGAAGGAAAGAAACTAAACTTGAAACCTCAGATCATAACAAGTACAAATAAGAGCCCAAATATTTTAGATACAATCTATAAAGGGGGGGAGTGGGGTAGAAAATAGCAATGGACACTTGAAGTGTGATTGGGATGAGCTCCTGCAGTAGCTGTAAAATCTCCTCGCAGAGAAAAAGGGGGAAATGAAGAAACCATTCCTTCAAGCCCCGTGGAGCTTTTTCCCACATGAAATTTCAGCAGATTCTGAGCATCAAGTGCACATACAGCAAATGATTATTTTATAGGTTTACACATTAAATTATGTGTGTTTCCACAGCTTGTCAGAGCAATTAGAGTAACAGATAAGATGGCTGAAGACCCCTTGGTATTAAAACAAAAGGTCGGCAGGATGCTCAGAGCGCAAGTTTGGAGTGTCTCCCTGGGGATTCTCTTCTGGAGTGTGCATGGATGCTCAGGATTGCAGCACTGGGGCACAACTTCCCAGGGATAACATGGTCACAGGAACATGCACTTCTGTTCATTTACTACTCCTCAGGTCAGCCTGAATTTAGGATGATGGTTCAACCCTACTGCACAAAGAGATTGCATCCATCATCACTTACATGTCACAGGAGTTGGGGCAGCAGGGCAGAGGAAAAATCTGCATTGCTCAGTGGGTCAGGTACACTGTTTGGGGACAAAGATTGTGCAATCTTTATTTGCTTTAGAAGACTTGCTCTTTGCATTTGTATTTCATTTCTGCCTGCTCATTTTCAGGCACTGTTCTATTTATATCCACATCTTTTGGGAAGCAGAAAATTGCTTTGCTTGGACTTTTCAATCATGATCTTTTCCATATGGGTTGATCTTTGCAATTTTCCAAGTGCAGGTAACTCCTCATGCAACAGCCAAAACTTCTGTAAGGAGAGATCTGAAGGTCTGCTGCACACAGTGGCCAAGCACAGATTACTGAAGTCTCTCCTCTTGTCCTGCAGAAAAAACCTGACTGGCACACAAAATTTGTTATACAGGGTGTTCATAATGAGTCCCATGCTCACAGATTGCCTGGCTGATATAGAACAGAAATTTCTAAACCATGATCTAAGAATTAGCACTATTTATTTGTACACTGCAGCAGCCTCAGCCCTAGGCTAAAGTCAAGGTCCCCCTGTGATAAGGGCCAGACAAACACACTCTGTCAGCCTGATTTGCCCCAAGGATCTGCAGCCTAACGGGAGAAGATGAAGCCAGGACTAGAGGAAGGCTTGCTGGTGGTCTCAAGAGCGCTTGCTGGAGTTCCTCAAAGCTGATTGATCACTCAGTGCTGGCAGGCCTCCTCCTTTCCAGCTGGTAAATGTCATTAAAAGACAGCTATAAATACATTAAATACTTTCCTAATATTACTTCTCCATGTGATCTGCTGTTGTTGCCACAGGGAAGCTGATCAAGAATGTGAGAGGAGGTGATCTCTGGAAAGGAGAGGAGGGCTGCACAGCCCAGCCTCTCCATTAAGACATGATCCACGTGGTGCAATAACCTGCAAAGGCAGAAGAGAATTAGTGAAGAAACATTTGTCTGTTGGTTACTACTCATTGATTGCTTAAGACAAAAAAAGCTTGGCTCTGGGTCTTCGCTCAGCAAATTGTCATTCTTGTTCACAAAAGGGAGAGCTTACAGTACAGTTTCTAAATTAAAGCTGGTGTTTCAAAATTAAAAGCAGACAGGGCAGATGTGCCTAGGAGAAATTTATATCCATATCTTTGGGGAATCAGCTAATCGCTCTGCCAGGACTTCAAATCAGCCTTTCCTGTGTAGGGCTCAATTGCACCACACCTATACAAGCCACAATGAATAACATGGAATTAAAATGTTACCAGATATTTCCTTAACTTTGCCATGTGAAAAATGAGGGCAAATGTTGATGAAACCCAGAAATTCCAGGGCTCCAACAACATGATTTAATATTACTCGAGATGATTTTATAAAGAAAGAGAGAGTTCAGAGTCCAAGTGATCGTCTCTGGCTTAATAGGCAGACATGTAGATACTAAAAGATTGATTAGAACCATCTGAAACTGGAACATATAGAATTACTGATAATTCCTGCAAAGATATTGCAAGGCAGACACATTTATTTTGGATCCCAGGTACATTATAGTGATGCTGTATTGTTTTATAGTAAAACTTGGCCAGAGCTGGTTAAAGAAAAATCTTTCTTCTCCTCTCTCTGCCCCCCCCACCCCAACCAGCCATTTTATGGAAGATGTTAAAAATGAGAATCTGCTATCAATTTGCAGAGTCCACAATGGACTCGTTTGCCATTTCACTTATATTCCCCCCCTCCCCATATTTTCTCCTTTAAGAATAACCTAATCAAATTCAGGATTCATTAGTGAATTGGGATATAGGCATGAGAAAAAATATTAATAAAAAACATCTGAAGCATTCACTAAAATAGGAATTTTTTTAATAAGGTCAACTATATTTGGAAAATGTTTCACTTTTTATAAATGACATTATATTCTAAGAAAAAAAAAAAACCTAAAAACCTCATTTTCTCAAAATTTTACCAAGATCCTTGCCTGGAGATGTTTTATATATCAGTGTTATATATTGATGTATAGATATAAATAAGTGTACAGTAAATAGCATGTAGGTATGAACTTTTTGACTTCTGATGTTAAATTTCTTGTCAGTTGACCCTGATCACTTGGTCACTGCAGCTGGCTGCCAGGCTCTTTGAAGGAGGGAGTGCAGTACGAGTTCTACTCCAGTCTCCAGAGTGCTTTGGTGGAGGGAAAGTGATTTGACTGTGATAAGCTTCCCCTCTACCACAGATCTATGCCTTTAGGCCCTTCAACTCTTCCTTGCTAGAGGTGGCTCATTACAGACCCCAATATGTCTGATCTGCAACCCCTGGCAAAGGTTGAGTCATTGCCCCTCTTTTGGACCATGTACTGCATATACATCCCCTGCTAGATTGAAGTTTTAAATTTAATTTTTGTTAGTCTATATGTATATATGTCAGACTGGACATGAGGAGGAAGTTCTTTCACCATGAGAGTGGTGAGAGCCTGGAATGGGTTGCCTAGGGAGGTGATTGAGGCCCTGTCCCTGTAAGTGTTTAAGACCAGGCTGGATGAGGCTGTGGCCAGCCTGATCTAGGGTAGGGTGTCCCTGCCCACGGCAGAGAGGTTGGAACTAGATGATCTTTGTGGTGCCTTCCAACCCTAACTGATTCTATGATTCTATGTGTGTATATATATATATAAAAATTAGTCAAACTCTTTTTAAAATCCCTCCTTAAAAGTTTTGGGGTCTTAGCAGTCTGTCAGGGTGTAAATGATGAAGAAAAGCACCAATGCTCTTTCAAACACATTTGAAAGACAGTGTAAAGTAGCTTCTTTATACAGTAAAGATATCACAGCTTTAAAGGCAGTTAGTTTGGATCCTTTCTGGGAATTTCTCCTTTCCAATAATATAAAGTTTCTAGTCCTCCTGTTTCATGAGAATTTGAATTGTACAAGTGTTCCTCTTTCAGGAGTCAGGCTAAATAATACAGCCATGGGGCCCTGGCCAGTGTCAATGCTGGGAGGGGAAATGTTACAATTAGAGAATTGTGGGGAAAAAAAAAAAAAAAAAAAGGAACTATTCCTCCTGTGGGTTTTTTAAATTATTATTTTATTTTTATTTTATTTTATTTCTAAATAGCAGCTGGGTGAATCTGCTGAAGAGTTTGGAAAGTTAGAAGTGGCCCTTGGGAAATGGGTTTTGTGGGCAGTGTGCAGGTGGTGGTCTGTGAAACCATGTAGGCTCCCAGCATCCAAAATCACAGCCTGCCACGTGGATGCCATGCTGCTCTGTGTGCCTCTCTGTCAATTCTATCCCTAGATCTGCACAGGTATCTTTGGCACCTGTGTCTCTTCCTCTGTTCCCTGCGCTACCACATAGCAAGTGGCTGTAAGCAAGCTGCCTCTATCTGGTTACATCTTCTGGCAATGCATGGTGCCCCAGATGGGATTTTTCTTGGCAGAATGGAGTCTGGCCCCGCTCCTATTTTTTTTTCTGGAGTATGCAACTCCCTGTGAGCAGCCCTGGCTGTATGAGAGCCCTTGTCATCTTCTCCAGGGCCATGCTGGCAATGGGGTGTGTTCATAGCAGGGACACTGCAGTCCAGCAGTTAGTGCCCTTTGAAGTGTTGCAGACAAGCAGCTCTAGCATAAGAAGTGTCAATGCTCCCTTGCAACAGGGGTCAGGGTGCTGCAGGTAGTGTTACTGGGCAGTAGAAGGCCAGGGGACAGACGGACTCCCCGCTAACTGTGGCCCTAGTGGATACAGCATGTGGGTGTGCTTATGGCACTGACCATGGGCAGTCTGATCCCACCAGTGGGTGGACTTCATTGGCCGCATAGGGAGGTCCATACTGGTGAAGATGCCCAAAAGCCTGGGAGCTAAAGGGGCTTCTTCATAGGATCAATCTGCTGATGTTGCTGAAGTACATCCACAGAACTGCAGCTGTTTTTCGTTTGGTTTTGGTTTGCTTTTAAGGGCTTTTCATCACCAGGAGAACTGTCAGTAGGACTGCTGTGAACACAGGAGAAGTGCGGGTATCCAGCTCTACAGTGTGAGCTCTGACTGCTTGTGCTGGCAGCAACACAGGCTTCAGAAGCCACAGCATGCAAACCCTGGGGCACTGTGCCTCCTGTTTCATCTTTCAGTCTAGGAGAGTAGAAACGTCCGACTGAAGTCTGACGGGAAGAATGCACATGCCCTTTAAGCGGGCAACAAAACTCTGCCAAGCCTTGCAGACTCAAGAGGATGCGGGTACAGCACAGACAGTGGAGGGGAAAAAACCTTCACAAGCTTCAGCGTGTCTGGGGCTGAAATGAAACTTCCAGACCAAACTCAACAGGGAGTTTATGAGCTGGTGTTGTAAGTTACCCTGTGGTCCCTCTGGCCCCCCCAGTGGCACAGTGTGCTTTTTGGTGGTACCCAGGGCAGAGTAAATGCCTCAGCCAGAGGATGCTGTGTCAGCCTGCTCTCAACCTCCACCCTCTGGAAGATCAGGTGTGACAAAGTGGTTGGTCACAGCCTGCTCCTTCATTCCCTGGGAGACCTGAGGCATGACATAAATCAAAGCAGCCCTGAGGGAGCCCTGACTTAGCTGGGTCTATGCTGTCCCTAGATTGGGCCAAGAAGTCAGGAGTTAATAGGCAATTCAGAGTTTTGTGATGATGCCTTCCATCTCTCAGGAGCTGTCTCTAGAAAGCAGGGTTTGGACAGTAGAAGGGTAATTTTAGGCAAGACAGACTTCTCCAAACTTGTAGGAGCCTGCTATTTTCCTAGTCACGTTAGTTGTTTTCTGATAACAATATTATTTGCCATTGGTCTTCTGGGAGTGCCACCAACATCATTAATCAAAACCCCACGCTGCTTACCAGTACCGAAGTATCCATACTGCATCATCAATCATAAACGCAGCGAAGGGTGCACTCTGGATATCTAAAGAGAGAGAACGATAACATGGTGGAGTGCAGGGAAGGAAAAGGAAAGAGGCTTAATTACCCAGCGGTCTTTGGCCCATCGCTCATGTTAGGAACATCTCCCCAGCTCTATTTTGGTTGAATCTGCCTTTTAAATCCTTGTAAACAGCAGTTAAGACAGAAAGCTTCGTTCTGCCGCGCAGGGTACCCCACTGCTTCTCGAGCTATTATTTTAATAAGGCCTATTTTACAATTAAGGCACCATGGGCTTTAAATTACATATAAAATAAAATGTGGAAATTGAAGCATTAAGCGTGCGGCTGCCATCGGAGGCTCGGCAGCCTCGCATTAAGCGGCTGCCTGTTCTTCAACAGAGCGACAGAAGGTAGAGGGTTTGTGCTACAGAAGGAGATGAACAATAACAGCCTCTTGCCTCTGGGGAAGGCACCGCCATGGGTTTCGCCTGGGGGCTGTGCCTCCCTCTGGACTAGGCTGGCTGGGGTGGCTGCAGTGGTGGGTGCCAGCTGGGGACCCCACGGAGGTGGTTTTTCCTTTTGCCCTTCTCCTCCAGCTCTAGACAAGGTGCCTGGCACAGCCTCGTAAAGCCGGGCGGTTTCAGTTACGCTCGTTGCCGTTGCTGCTGTCCGCTGTGATATGAGGAGCAACTCTCGCTCCAGATGGTTGTAAAGGTTAACGAGGAATTTATGCAGAGCTATATACAAATCAGGCTGAATCTTCTGGCTGGGAACAACGAGTTGCTGACATAAATTTAGTTTTCTGAACATATGTAGCTTGGCCACTAAGGGAAACTGGAGAATGGCAAGCTGCACTGCAGAACATCACCTCTCACTGCTGCTGCCAGTGGGAGAGGACAGCACTGCCCATGGCACAGGAGTCCTGGGTCTTCAGGGCTGCTGCAAAGCAGTTGCCCCACCTAGAACCCAGGGACTCAGCCTCGGCTGTGAGATACACATGTGGCTCCTGTTGCCAGGAGCAAAAGAAAGGTTGGTGTTTCACATACATGTGGTGCTGAGGGTCATGGTTTGGTGGTGACTTGGCTGAGTTAATGTTTGGGATGATCCTGGAGGTGTCTTCCAACCAAAATAATTCTATGACCCATGTGGATCCACTGCTCTTGAGCAAAGCAGTCCAAAAGAGCCTTTCTTCTCAGAGAGAGGAGCAGGCCTTGTATGAAGGCAGGAGCTGGGTCTTTATTAGAGCTGAGTTACAGCCATTCACCCCCTCACTGATCAAAGGCTCTGGCATCTCCAGTGAGAGGAAGAGAATTCAAGAGCCACTTTCTCTTCCTGTCTGCACAGCTCCATTAGCAAAGTAACAGCTGCTTGTGCCTAAGGCTTGGGCAACCTCCTTCCGCCAGCTCTCTAAGGTGGCCTAGGTCCTACACATCTCTTCTGATTTTTTTTACCTTCTCTTCACTGAGTATATTCACTCAGGGTATTTGTCTGTTACCCCACTATGCCAAAACCTTTCTTTCTTCTCCCAGCAACAGTGGTCACAATAGCATGGGACGTGTTTTTATTTATTTTTAAAGTTATAAACAGATCGAAGTGGGATGCAGCAGAGGCAGCTGAAGAGCTTCCCTGTTGGCTTCTTGCATTCTGAAGCTGATGAGTTCCTCTGATAAACTGGTTACAGTGGGCACATGAAAGCTGGCTGGAATTAAACCTCAGAGTTGTGTCTCCTCTGTAAGAGCAGGGAAAAGAGAGAGAAGGCTCCTGCTTTGCCTCCTTAGGATTCACCCAGGTCATAGAGTCAAACAATCTCTCTGAAAAAGAGATGTATGCATTGATGTACCTTGTGGTATGCAATTGGAGATAAATAATGTTTTGGGGGTGGTTTTTGGTGATCTTTTCTCAAATTTACTAGACTATAATTCTTAATTTTTCTGGGAAATTTATCTCCTTGTCTCAAGACCTTTACTGAATTATTTACTTACACAGGCTTAAAGATCTTCTATTTACAGTTGTCCACCTCACCTTGCATGCAGCAGAATGCGGCTGTCAGCTCTTTCCTGTGGGAGTCTTTCCCAGGGCAGAGGGTTTTGACTTGCTGCTGGCTGGGCCTGCAGGAGAGGCTGAAATATGTGTTGCTACTCCATGCCAGAGAGATTGTGGATGATGGCTTTACTTAAAACTCAGAAGCAATGAAAATGTTCAGTGCAAAATTGTCCTCCTGGTCCGTTCCAACTCATATAATAATGTGTACGAGCAGGAATACTCTGAACCTGTTTTCAAGTCCTTGTTCCCAGTACACTGAATTGTTTCACTCATCTTCAGGCATTTTTAAGCCCTCTACAGTTTCCTGCCAGCTCCCCCTGTGCAGCATTTCTTCCTACCTACAGAATCGCCTTGGCATCAAGCACCACTGAAGTCTGTGGACATAGATGGGACTGGTCTGATTATAGATCCAGCACTGACCATCAGCACAGGAAATAATTTTGATCCCGATGTCTGAGACTGGGAAAAGCCTTTTGTGGCCACACAAGCTGCTTATTATTGTACAATGCTCTGGGCCACAAACTAGATTCATAAAGAGCCCAACTCCACCCTGTCTGTGCTCACAAGACTCTTTTGGCAGTATTGCTCTCATTTGAAGATGGGCTTTGAAATGGGCAAGTGGCATCCTGGAGGAGACTGCTCTCAGAGGCACCTCCAGCAGGTGGTGCCTCCCAAGGAGTTGATGGCTGACCACAGGTAGCTCAACTTTTGTGTTCCGTGTCACTTTTTCTTTTTTGGATCTGAAGGAAACAACAAACTCCATAATATACCAAACAGCCCTGGCTCCCTTCCCTGGAGTAGTAAGCCCATGCAGATTTCCAGTGGCTGGCCTTTCCAAGCATAATACAGTTTACCAGGCTAGAGACTTGTCAATCCAAACAAGACTGAGACTTTCCTTCTGCAATATGAAAAGCACACACAAAAAAAAAAAAAATCATAAATCCTCCTGGCATTACTGGCTCACACCACTAAACTATTCCATGCCAGTCCTATTGTTAAACTGTGAGTATCAGTTTCAATACTGTAATAAAATACTGCATTTGAAATTTTACAGTTTCCCATTAACCTCCCTTCTCCTTCTCTCCCCCACCTATTACATCATCCCTCTCTTCTCCAGCCTGACATTGTTCTGACATAAAACTTGAAACTTCCCCACCTTTCACTTTTCCATTCTTCCCCCCTTTTTCAGAGCCTGTAGCTGTCACTTGTGCAATAGAACAGCTGAGCCAAAGCAATAAAGTGCTGCTTACCCTCCCTGAACAGCCTGAGCAATTTTTTAAGATATCCATGCCAAGTACCACTGCTTCCCACACTCACACACCACCCCCACCATCTCATGCCCAGCCTTGATTCTACTCAGTATGTTTATTTGAATTCTGGATTTATTTGAATGCTGGATTTTCCCCTCTATGCTTGTACTGTCAGTTTGAAAACAACCCTGCTTCCACAACTTTTCCTGCCAGGGAAGTGTTTTGTTCTTCTTTCTGTTTAGTTCTTTCTCTGTGGACTGCCAGGCTTTTATATAGGACTAGGCAGGGCTTTTTATTCTCAGGGACATACTGTTTGAGGGTGCCTTGTAGACCCCCAGGACTTGACCAAATGATGACTTCATCAAGTATTAACCAAGTCCAGCACCCTGTCATGTGGCTGTTCCCTCCATCTTGCACTCATCTTCCTCAACACAAAGGTAACCTTCCTGAGATCTATGAAGCCACCATAGCAGAGGACCAAGACCAGTATCTGACAGCTCTGATCCCCATGAATTACCTTGTTTCACATGTTGTCTTTTCCCTGTTTCTCTATCTTGTCTAATATGAGTCTGGTGTAAAGTAGGTGACCAGTAGCACTGCAGCACTAAGTGAAGAGAAAATTTTTCCAGTCCCAGCATAATGATCCATTGACTTTGTTGCCGTTGACTTTGCTTATCTTCGTGCAATGAAAGTCTCTTGTGGTTTCAGCAACAGAGGAAGCTGGGGGAAAGAATAGAAATAGTCTTATAGAGAGCATAAAGTGGTTTTGATTAAGTGATGGTCGAGTGGCATTTTTATATTCCAGGTGGATGTTCACTGCTAATAATTCTGCAGGATGGTCCACAAATGTGGGTCAGCTCCACTCTTTTCCTACAGACATGAGTCCTAGGACAGGATGGTGAGCATTTGCCTTGGGTGCAGGGGCATGTTAGGGAGTGAGGGTGCAGATGTACCAGATGTTTGTGCAGATGTTTGCTCCCTCTCTGGAGGTGTTCAAGGCCAGGTTGGACAAGGCCTTGAGTAACCCGTACTAATGGGAGGTGTCCCTGCCTATGGCAGGGGGTTGGAACTAGATGATCCTTGAGGTCCCTTCCAACCTTACCATTCTATGATACCACAGGCTGATGCCAGCTTCCTGTCCTCCTTAGTCAGCCTGGCTGCCTTTTCCATGTTATACAGAAAGATCAAACCATAAAACCAACCCTAGAGTATGATCTGACACTAACAACAATTAAGAGTTTCTGAAAGTGCCGAAATTAATGTTTTGCTATTTTTGAGGAGGAACAGAGTTTTCTGTTTTTGGGGTTTTGTGTGTGTTGTGGTTTTGTTTTGTGTTTTGTTGGTTTTGGGGGTTTTTTTGTGGTGTATGTTTGTTTGGTTTGGGTTTTTTTGTTTGTTTGTTTGTTTGTTTGTTTTAATTTTACCTCCTCTGTTCGGTAAAATTTTGGTGTCAAATAAGAAGAAATTTTTAACCTGCTGCCGTTTGAGTTCCTTTGTCCTGCATAATACTGTGAATTTCTGATGATTTAAAAAGTTTTGTAGGGGCTGAGCATATTGAAGACTGGCTGTATTGTGAGCTCTCCTCGTTCCTGCTTTTCATACAGACACACACAGAGTCTCACCAATCCGCCAGTCATCTCAAGCCTACCTAGACGGACTGTGCTCTCTAGGGATGTGTCTGCTGCATCTGCCTCAGGCTTTTCCTAAAGAGAGAAAACTAATTGGGAAAAATTATGTTGCATTATGTGTGGTGGCTCTGTGATGTGGACTCTCATCCCAAGCCTCCTAAACTCACTGCAACCTCACGGCTGGGTAATGTTGCCAAGGGCTTGGGGATCCTGGAGCATCAGGGCAGATGTTTGTACTTTCCATCCTGAGGTGGAAGACTGTAAAGATTTGAGCTGATGTTTCCAATTCTACTTCACAATTAATTAATGAATGAGCCCAGTATGTGGGCTGAACTGTTAACATTAGGACTGACAATAGACATCCAGCTTTCCAAATGCTCCAATTGATAAGTTTACTTTTAGAGGCTCAAGGGTCTTATTTACCTTTCAGAGTATCAGTCTACACATTGGTTTTATTTTGAGTGTAAAAAAAGTGCTTTGACATCCAGGGTGATCTCAGCTACCTGCATGCTTGTATTTAGCTTGCTTTCTTTCCAAACCTCCCCAAGGGTGTAGACAAGAGAGGGAGAGAAGATGAAGGAGGCGGTGACTATCAGATTAACTACAGATGCTGGGCTAACTGCAAAAAATAGCAGAGGAGGAGGAAGCAGGGGAGCAAAATTTAACCTCATCCACTCTTTTCTTGAAAATAAATTATCAGGTAGACTGTCCCAGAGAAGCTGTGAGGAAACCCCAGCGCTGCTCGGCTGATTTCAGTAGAGGATGCCAATTCACATGAGTTGAGATGTAGCCCACAATGGTTTCATAGCCTGTAAATACAATTTAAGACAATTCTAGGGGAAGAGTCATATGACTGGGAAAGGGGAAGACTTTTCCCCCAACAAAGAAATAATACAACTAATCTAAAACTGGCAAAATAGGCTATGTGACTCCCCACTCACTTTGAATTATGTGGCAGGATGATATTTGTCCTCAGGTGGAGCTTGTCCCCTGACTCTGTCTGGCTGTGGCTGGACAAGGGGACATTTCAGCATTTATTTTCTTTCTGTTGATTTCGACCAGATTGCCTGTGCTCTGCTTAATGTAGTGCTTGCTGTAGAAGTGGGATGAAGATTCAGGCACGCTAAAAATAAATCCAGAAATAGCAGCTTATAATTCAGATTTTTCTCCTATTATTATTTATGGGTGAATCCTGTCAGATGCACAAATGCGATGTCTTTGTAGGCCGATGCTGGGATTTATATCAAAGGGGTTCTAACATATACTTCATGTACTCAGCTGCAACTATTATAAGCTATTTCATGTACAGCTAGAGACAGATGATCTCTCTCGTGTTTGTCTTAACTTTAAAATGCAGTTGGGTTGCTTGAATTCGCTTTCAGACCTCCTGTGTGGGGGAAGGGGTGGGAGATTTATACCCCTTTAATATAATCAATTCTAAGCATATCTTTAGACAAATAATTTAGAGATCTATGCATCAAGAAACGCCTCTATTAATTTCAGGATACACAATTTTATGCATTTTTTATGTGCATTTAAAAAGGGATTAATTTTTTTTTAAAAAATAAAAGCCCTTACTCTGTTGAGAAAGCAAATTCTAACAAGAACATTTTGAAATAAAATCCCAGAAGGCAACAATCCCTCCAACAATTAAACTGGGAGAAGGTCCCCTGAGGGCAGACCAACAAAATTTAGTAAAAATAATTGCTGTGCTGGGTCCTTGCTCTATTTTAGCTGAGTATAAGCAGACACACAAAAAATAACCTACTGAGAGCAAGAACATTCCTACATGAAACAGGCTAACAACAGAGCCATGTAACTACCTGGCCACACCACTCAGCTTTTTGCTGGCACGCAGCACAGCTTTTTATACTTCAGCCAATATAAAATAACAATCAGGCTATTTACAAGGCTCTGCCAAATATTAACCTTATATCCAATTCTCTTCAAGCCTTTCAAAGTCTCTAATGTGAACCATGCAAGTTCCTCATTACCTGACAATATTCTGTAACTATGATGTTATGGGCTAGTTATAGTTTTTAAAAGATGGTGTGTTTATGCAAAGATAATGATGCGGTCTATTTTATGCTGAAAAACTCAACAATTAATTAATTTATAATCCCCCTTACTCTTCTCCCCCCACCTCCTCCAAAAAAAAAAAAAAAAATTAATTTGCTGGAGAAAGCAGATTCATGTTTGCCCTTAAGAGAGAGGACAAAATTACTTTAGCATGTGTACCGTGGTTAAAACAAGTTAGATGCACACACATTCACAGCCAGGTGAGAGCTGTTGTAAAAGAGAGCTGAGGGTGAAGAAAGCACAGAGCTGGCTCTTAAAAACTGAAGGTTACTTCCAAAAAGCAACATCGGGCATGCAAGGAGCTGTCAGGGTTGCTAACTGTGAGACACAGGCTTTGTCTGGCTGTGGATAGCACTGAGTAGGTAGGGATGGGGTCATTAGCAGAAGGGTGGTAGGAAGGAGGAGGAGGCATGGAACAATCCTTTAGACTTCTGTGTCAGACACACATCCCTGGATTTAACAAATGTATTTTTGCCTTGCCAACTGTTCTGTCGTGGTCCCTTGGAGCTCTTTAATTATTTAAGGCAACTGTGTGTGAGTAGAGAAGGGAGAGTGGGGCCACAGGAGACACTTGACGTCCACAGTAGGGCTGGACCGGGATAATGCGTGGCCTCAGCTAGCCACACACTGCCCTAGCAGCCAAAACACCAGTGCTGGAGACACACAAGTGCCCACATGGCTACTCTGGCTCACTACAGCCACTGATGGGCTGACACTGTGCGCTCCCAGCGCTATCTGAAACTCGGCCCTGTCACCTTGCAGAGGAAGTGTTTCTTCCCACGGCTCAGGGTCATCTTTCTAATTGGGCTCCTCTTTTTTCTCTGAACATCTGCAAATATGATTTTGGGAAAAGGCTGCATCAAATATTGGGTTTCTTGTTTTAAAGCAAGCCTTTAAGTCTATTTTTTTAGACACATTTTTACCAGCAGTACTTTTAACAATAGGTTACCAGATCCATCACACAATCTGACTAAAAGCCCGTATTTATTTCCCTAATTTTATAAACATTTAATAGGTCCTTATTAAACACATCAGCCAGCATGATTTAATAACACAATCAGTCTAGAAGTTTAAGAAAATTGAAAACAGGATTTGAATGTAATACAGCCACAATTACCGGAGATTATAGGCAATCATTTCCATATGTCTGCAATGGGGAGCTGCTAATCTCTGTTTGCGTGGAGGTGATTTCCTCTGGAACACTTCCCAGCCTTCAACAGCGCTAGTGCTGAACAAATTAGATTTGAAAGTCCCCAATTTTATGACTAAGGTAATATACTCTGTGTATTTAGAGAAACACTGATTTCCTATTTTAACTGGCTTCCAAATGCTGGACAGAGACCTCAGCTTCATTTAGTTTGGCTCTGCTTAGGTATATGGTAAAAGATTGATTTTTTTTTTTTTTTTTATTTTTTTTTTTTTTTAGAGGGTCAGCACATGTATTTTTGGGTGTCTTGTAGGTACACCAGAAGTTCCCTTCATCCATAGGAGGGAAAGAGTTAGCATCATGATCCAGTGACATCACGGCTGAGGAATGTGCAGCAATTAGCCCTGCAGTACTGCAGGCAGCCCATGGGCAGGGGACAAGCTGCTCCCTCCTGCTACACTTTAGGAGTCCTAACACCTTATTCCCTGACCTACCGCTTATGAGATCCTGAATAGCGTCACTTGTGTTTTGTGGGAATTCATCTGGTAAACTGGGCTTTTTGTGCATGGCCTTGGCTTGGCTTTGGCAGTTACTATTGAAAATAGGACTGCTGTTGGGAAAGATTTCCTGTGCGGAGCAGCCAGGAGCTGGGCTGGTTTCAATAGGAGCCAGTGACTAGTGGAGGTGGGAGAGCTTCAGGGAGCTTCACAGCTGTGAACACGCCAGCCTCTTGGGGTGGGATGTCAGAGTCTGCCTGGCCTTAAGGTGTCTAAAGCATTTTTAGAATTTATTTTGTCATGTGATTCATGTTTTTGAAATGTTTATGGCAGAGTCACAGCAGAGAACCCAGGTAAGAGTAAGGCAGAAATCTGTGCAACCCAGTAACGAGAGAAGAGCACAGGAGCAAGTGGATTCCCTGTGTGCACACAGTTACAAATGGCATCACTCCTTTCACTCCCTGTTGCTGGACCATGGCATTGGTGAGCCTTTTGAACAAGCCTTGAAGGAGAGACTGAGATAGGCTGTGCTGGGAGGGAAGGAAGCATGCACAAACAGCTGAATAGCTGCTTCACTTATCTTTTGAGTGCTTATATTTGTGAAGCTTGCAGCATTCTTCTGCTATTACAAAGTGCCTTCCTTCATAGGATCTGGGCCTGCAGACTGAGAAGGTCCCTCTGCTGTTTCTCTAAATCAGAAAGCTGATACTTGAGACTAGGAAATGATAGAGCAGATGCCTCTGGTGGAAAGGCTCATTTGTGGCTAGATGATCTCCTTTCTCATCTGAAGGAGGGAAAAGTGGCCCTTAACAGCCCCAAGTCGGGGCTTCAGCACATGCTTAACTCCATCATTGTTCAAGAAAGCACTTGAGCACATACCTGATTTAAAACACGTGCTTAATTCACCTCGACTTCAATTCACTCAAGGTACAGAACAACACATGATGCCTGGGCAATGACCTAGCTAAAAATGACATGGAACCTTTCAGTCAAGCATACGATTAAAGATTCTCTTGAATTAGAGCTCTAGTTGGAAATTTAGGATTTTCTTTTACTCTTTTTAGGCTTAGCAAGAGTTGGTACACTTGGGTATCTCTCATGCTTTCTCTCCTCCCCGTCCCTCCTATCCCCCCCCACCCCCCAAAAAAATAGCCTACCAAGAATAAAACCACACTGATCATAGAAATACAAACTGACTGCTAATCAAAGTGTGATAATCATAAGCAAACTTTTAAGGTGACCAGAACTATCGTTTTTCAGCTGCAGTGACATTAGGGAAGTCACCAAATTGAGTTTCTGTTGTCCCAATATAGCTTTCCAATAGAAATTAAGAATGCTTCAGCTATCAGGGTGACATATAGCATTGAACTTGCCTTAAACCAACCTTGGGCATAACAGCTGACTCAAACCGAAATTCTATATAATGAATTAAACAAACAGTGACAGGATTAAGTAGGTAAAGATATTAGGTGTGTTTTCATTTCCAGGTAGCAAATGTTGAACATATACCATGGTATTCATTTACAAAGTTTGCTTCTATGATCTGTCTTCAGCTTGGTTAGGCCAAAAGGAAAAGAACACATTGGTTCTTGCAATAAAATAAATGTTCAATCCCTGCACATTACTGCCTTTGTAGTTGTTTTTACCCTAAAAAAGCCCAGCTCTAGAGCACAGTATATTTTTCATCATAAACTTGCTCATGTATGCATTCCAGATGGCGTGAAGAAGGGGCTTCAGGAATTCTAGTGGCAACCACCAGTATAACAAAAATAAAGGTAAGGCCCAGTTTTATGATGAACCTTGATCTTAAGGAGTTTATAACGAGGCTGGCTCCAAGTTATACTTGGAATACATGGATACATTTATTACATCAGTGGATTCCTTCACCCACTTAAAAAAAAAAAAAAATCTACTTTGCTCTTTTTGGTTTTTTTGAGCAAAGAGGTTGCTTGCAGTTTTAAGATGTTTCATGGCCTCCATTCCATACATTAAAAAAAAGAGCTGATTAAAAGAAAATTGGCACAACAACAACCCCCAGTATATTGTAATCATTCTCCATTGGACATAAAACATTCTCCCACATTCCAGCTATCTAGGCTGATTAACTTTTCAAAGCATGATGGTGTGTAAGCATGCTGACTCCTTTTGCCAGCTATTTTTTGATATGAAATACAACCTCTTCCTTAGAAAGGTCCATTAATAAGTATTTGCATCAATACACAAAAATATGGCAATTAAGGTTGCTAGATCAGGCTATTAAGTTCAAGTTTTATGGGACAGGTTTTTTCCTTTTTGTTTTTAAGTTCTTGCCAACAAGAAATATGAGCTCAACTGAAATAGGTTTTAGGAAGAGGGAGGCAATAGGCCCCCATGCAGGAAAGGCTTTCAGCACATGCTTATGTTCCATTGCTTCCACTGGGATTTAAGCACATTCTTAATTTATTTGTGAATAGAGTTGGGATTTTTATGAGGAAATCTTTTACAGTGGACACTTTTTTTTTATGATAACATGTTTGAGGCTGTAGCCTTGTAAACTGGAATAAGGGTGGCAAGGTGTGAGGCAGGAACCGAACTTAAGAGACAGAAACAGCAACGTGAGGCTGGGCATGCTGAAAAACAACATGGGGAACCAAGTCTGTCCATGTGGAGTGAAATCAGGGATATGGCTAGGAGCAAGGACCACCATGGGTGCAAGTCAGCTGTGCTGCAGAGGCACTGAAGGTATAAGTAATCCCTTGTGGTTTTGCCAAAGAAAGTTTACTGCAGTTGTCTAGACCATGTATAATCCAGAGAGAACTCAGTGAAGGTGGTCACATTGCCTTTCTAAGATACACTTTGGTTGCAATAGGTTGCTTCAGAAGATGCTGGTCTCTTTTTAATGATGAAGGGGGAGTCTAGGTGATGGCTCCATCTGGATGAATCCCATCCCAGCTCTCTTACTTTGCAGCTCGTCTTTTCCATTTTCATGAAACGAAGGACTCTATCAGAAATATTTGCTTACCACTCTAGCAGTAACTGGAATGGGGTAAGGATTGGTCATACTTAGTAAATAACTTTTTATTAAATAATTAAGTCTTTTATCTTGAAACCAGCTCCTAACATACCCATGCTGCTGGATATGAAAGAAGCAGATGCTGATCTGTCTGTCTAAAATGCTTGCTCGATTTCTCATTTGTCTTCTGGCCTGTAGTTCAGACTCAGACATATCTTGGAATAAGACACGAGTGAGTGAGATGAACATGAGGCAGAAGTCTTTGCAGTAAATATCCTGGCTTGTGTTATTTTTTATTTGCTTTTTGAACTCTAAAAGCAGTTATTTGTCATTTATTTGATATCCCTTGACAATAAGCATGATGTCTGTGAAGAAGTAGTTACTGATAAGCTATCCAATAAGGTCAAAACACGCAAACAAATGACAGCAACAATAATATAGATGTTAACCACTGCACCCTCTTTTTTTTTTTCTCCATAACCTTTTAGTGGTGCACCACTGTGTTTTTGTTGGAAGCATGTGCTACTATTGCTTCTGCAATAATTTGCCTTCATGCACAGCAAACAGAAAGGATTTCAGGCATTTTATTTCCTTGTCAGCTTCAATAAATGCAAAGTGATTTACCTAAAAGAGCAAAATATCAAGACCAACATTCTCAAAGCTTTTTTTTTTTTTTTTAAATTCAGACAGCAAACTGTAACTTTATAGGCAGACAAACAACAAAAAAAAATATTTTTCTGCATAACTTATAAGCTCATTTCCTTTGATTCCTGTAAATGATGTCATGGAACCCAGCTGTTGTGTTTCTGTGATGATTTCCCTTACTCATGTTTCACCCAGTCATTTCAGGCCCTAATGGAATTACTTTGAGTGAAACTTGGTTTTTTCATGGTTCACCTCCCACATCAGCTGACACCAGGAACTCTTCTCTGGGATGCATGGAGAGTAGGTACAGATTAAGTAGGTTTTAAAGACTGGGTTTTTTTTCTGGTTTGCTTATAATCAGTTCCTCACTCCAATGCAAATGGGCACACTGTGGGTATGAGGGCTGATAAGTGATGCAGGCATAAAATTCAGTATTGTCTAGGTTTCATATATGGAGTTTTCCAGTGCAGTTCAGCATCCTGGACATTCATGCTGGCTCCACAACTCAAGCTGGCTTTTCCTGTTGATATTTGGTGTGAAAGAGGGGATTTTGACGATTTCAACCAGTTTTATTGCCTGTTCTTTGATAACAAAATCCATAATGCACAGGGGTGATTCTGCCAACCAGGCACCTATGTGGACTACAGTGCAGCAGTTTTACCTGCTCAAAAAGGTTTTCATCTGCCAAATGTTGTCTTTCAAAAAGAATAAAAGGATGCTGCAGCTACTATCCTTCCATACCAACACCTAAAGGTGACAGCACTCCCTAGATTGAGGGAATAACAGTTCAGTGCCCTTTGTGAGTGATTCAAATACATGTCTTCTCCCTTAGGGAGATTGCCCACTACAGTCAAGTGCAGAATGGTTTGACCCAGAGTATAGCAGATAGGTAGCCAAAAAAAAAAAAAAAAAAAAAAGAAAGAGTTAAAGGCCTGCAGGACTGTTCCAGACTCAGTGCTTTTGGAGCTTGAGATACCACTCATGGAAAAATTAAGCTCCCCTGAAACATGTCAGCTGCGTGTGCCTTCTCTTGGAGTAATTGCATGAACAACACCTAGAGTAAATGCCTGCACCCTTTAGGTACCTCATACCCATCTTTGGCTGATCTAGAGACTGAATTGTGTGGAATTCTAAGAGTTTAAATATAACAGCTTCAGTGTCTTGATAAGCCACTTCAGATGGAATATTCAATCTCGTGTGAGTGCATGTGCCTGTGTAAATATATATGGGAAAGTATTTTGTTCCCTTTGCAGTTGGTTGGGGTTTCTTAGACTTTTTAATACTGCTGTTATTCTTTACCTGCTGCTGAGATCTTTTTTATTTTAGGCATCAGTGAAGGCTGAGCTAACATTCCAAAGTGAATAAAGCACAGGAAAGGGACCACTGGCATGGGTTGATGCAGTGGTAAGGCAGCAAGTGCAGAAAACCACACATCACACCTTCTGTACTTTACCTGAGCTATCCGCATTAAGGACACAGCTCTACTGTAGCTCCTGCAAAATCAGGAGGGAAATTGGCAGCTTCAGAGTGACTTAGCCTCATCAAAGCCCTGAATTAGAGATGCTTTTCTCTCACCTCATTAGCAGCTATAGTGATTGAGTCTGACCTACGAAGCCCAACCTGCTCTAACATGTTCTTCCACCAACCCTTATTCAGTGTGGATCCTTTCAGCCTGCCTGGCTCCCTCTCCATTTACTGTGGGACTTCTGCCCTGCTTTGCAAAAAAAACCCAAAAACCTCAGTATATATTACTATCAGAAAAAGATGGAACTTGAAGAATCCCAGCCTGAGAGGGGAATGTGAGTGAATTAATCTCTCATGGTGAGGAGGAAATTATTTTTGTCGCTAGTAAAGGTTGTTTTTTCATTGGAATTTTTCTCTCAAAGCTTTCAGGCATCCATCAAAAAACCAGCAGCTTAATTTTTGTAGATGCAGTGTTTTACTTTTTAGTTGCCAAATAACCTCACATATTTAATTTTCCAGATTTTTTGGATGCTTTCAGGAAGTTGTCACAAGAGACCCTCCCTGGTTAAATTTCCTTTTCCAAGAAAGCCACTTAGGAAAAAAGAAAGAAAGAAAACAAAAAGGAACAAAGATAATTCAAGCAGCTTTGTCCTAATTAGAAATGATGCTGCTGTTAAGCTTTGCCCACCTTTTATTAAACTCAGTCAGAATCTTTCTGCCCCTTTTCATCTGACAAAAATGTGGGGGACATTGATCTGCTCTGCTTTTTCTCCAGCCTGGATGCCTGGCCTGGCCCAAACAGGGACCTAAACTCACTGCTTTTCAGCTGTGCTTGTCCTCTTCTCCCTCTTTCTTTTTTTGTTAAATAGAAGTTGACATAACAGAAGAGAGTAGCCTGCCAGGAGGGCGTCAGAGTCAGCAATGATCACAATCAGACATTGCAATCAGATTGTTCTACCAACTTCTAGGAAGCAATAACCATCTGTTTCAATGGTTATGGGGGGGAGTGTAGAGAAGAAAAAAATTAATAGAGCCACATCCAGGATTTTGCATTGCAAACAGCACCTCGTTGGTTGTCGGACAGCATTGAAATTTGTTTTGATAGCAGTGCAGGTTCAGGACTTTTTGCACCAGAGACAAGCATCCAGCACTCAGCTAATGTGCAGTAAAATCAGGTATGGTGCATATGACAGTTCAAATGTTTCCATTTTCTTTCTGGGACTCAAGCTGGGCAGTAGCCTGGAACAGCTACGGAGTGGCCTTGGCCTGTCTGGCCAATGTATTTCCACACCTTTCCCCCTCACACCCCGCCCTCCAAAATACACTGAACAAACCCTGTTGCCATAATTGGAAGCAGCTTGGTCTGCTGGGGTAAGTGGGGGACCACAGTCCTCTCCCTGGACTGTACCCCATACTGTACAGGTGGCTGCTGGTAGTAGTTGCACATTGGCCTCACTGTATAATCTTCTCCAAGCCCAGAAAATATTCCAGGCCACAGAGTGCTACCATGCATGCAACAAAGGCAAAATTCATTTATTCACTCGAGCAGATGATGGATAGTCTGTCAATGTTTATACAGTAGACACAAGCCTAATTCTCAGGTATTAGTTGATTAACACTTGAGTCATAGTGTGTGTCCTGTGTCCAGTAATGTGGAACATCAAACGTGTGAAAAAGATTAATAGTGTGCACAGATGTTACTCAGAGGATCAATTTGTCTGGGGTTTGAAGAGGTGGTACCCTGCAGATCAATAGGAAAGGAGAAAATTAGAGTAGTATGTTGAAAGAAATCACAGCCAGGTCTATGCATGGCTGGATTATCTGCTCCAGATACTCAGCTTCTCATAAAGACTTTCAAAGACTGCAACAAAATGTTAAGCACATTCTCCTGTAAATGCTTTTTGTTTCTTACAGGCCTACAGCTTCCCCAAATGGCAAGAGACACAAAGCAGCTCTTGTGCAGTGGACTGAGCAGCCCAGGAAAACTTTTCCCTGGCATTTTGTATGAAAAACGCTTCCCTCTATTATAAATAGCAACAGGCAGGAGGGCAATAGAAATAAATATTGCTCCATAAATAAGGGAACCAAAGTTGGACAGCAGAAAGGCTCTTTCTGGACAAGCTCGACTTTTCCTAAGATCTAAAGGAGAAAGGTTATGGTACTGCTTTTGCCTGCTGTCTCTGAGCACTGCCTGATGGAAGCTATATCACAGTGGAGCAGCAGGAAGGCTGATGCAGGTTCAGGCACTCACCCCCACCATAAGCAGCTACTGTGCTACAACACCCCTTGGGTTCCCTGCACTGTGGACACAGGATATAAACATCAAACATGCTCAGGCCAACATGTAGAGAAGTTTCTCCTGCAGTAGTGGAACAATGTCTCTTGAATTTAATAATAGTTTTCCATAGCAAAGCCCTCCCACCCCTTCACTCTATGCCATAGAGGATTACAGAGCTGTCCAAGGGCATGAAGAGCCCTGTGTCCCACCACAATGTTAGATGGCATCTTGGAGGAGACTGCTCTGAGGCGTAGGAGACTGCGCAAAGTTCCCCCAGAGGAGAGAGACAGTTCCCTGTTAAATATCTAAACCATGCCTGGGCAGAGCTCTGCAGAGAACACTTCACCAAACAGCCTCACATCTGCTGGAAGAAGGACGCAGTGATTCCCTTTATTAGATCCTCTCTCTTCCTTATTGTGGCTGCAATGAATGCTCTTAAGACCTTTTAGCTGTTCTAGAATCATAGAATCATAGAATGGTAAGGTTNAGAGAGGGAGGGATGATCCCCTCCCTTGCCCTAAAAGAGAAATTGTTTGGGGTCTGTTATCCTGTAGGCAGTGCCAGCCCCGTCCCCTGCCCATCCCGGGTGGGGTGTGGAGCTTGCATGTCCCTCCCGTGGCTTCCCAGGACAGCTGCCGAGCCAAGAGCAGCCTGCTCGCGGCTGACTCACACACACTGCCAAGTAAGAGTGCAGAGGTTCTGCATATCTGTTTATCTCTGTTACTCAGAAATGGTTCCTTGCCACTGAGATAGAAAGCAGCTTTGGACAGAAATTTCAGCATATGATGGGAATGTCAGCAGTGTTATGTTCTTTCATAGCTTTTTTTAAAGCCTGGCTTTCTGCAAGCTGACATATTTACATGCTTGCTTTATAATATTGGCATGGGATTTATGAAATCTCCTTAAAATTAATGTCTATTTCTAACAAATTTAAATTAAAAATGACCATACCCACATGAGGAATAGGATAGGAAATTTAATTTAAGGGAAAGCTGGGAACGTGTATGTTTCTGTTGCATATATTTCAGAGTGTTTCTGTTGCAACCTAATAGCATGTGTGAATGGAGTGCTTGGTCCTTGAAACAGAACCTATGGAGCATTGTACTTAGAGAAGTTGCTTTGTGAAGTCGGCAGGACAGCTCAGAAAGTAAGAATCACTTTTAGCAGCAGATCTATGCAGGAATACAAATTCATCTGTCTAGAATCCAAATCACCCAAAACAGGAGTAAGGAAAGGGAGAGGAGGGCAAAAAGAGAGGAGGCGTCAGGTGGAAGAGGCAGGGTTAACAACGGGCTGGACAGAAAAGCCTTCTTCCTTCCCTGCACCAGGTCCAGGCTAGCCACTCCATGTAGTTCAGAGCCCTTCATACATACCTCTGACTGAGAAACAACCATAGTTTCCTTGCTAAGGATTGGTGTAAACTGCTCTGGACCATCATAAAAATAGTATATTCTCATTTTCTCAGCACAGGCAGTAGCAGCTGAGCTTACATGCCCCAGACCAAAGTCCAGAAGCCAGGCTTGGTGATATGTTTCCTGCACAATATATTTATATAGACAGCTAACCCGTTGCTAGTCTGCTGGCAGTTTTGCATTTTCCTTGTAAACTGTTCTTATGTGCTACAACACATCTGGGCATTCTTAATTCTGCCTCTCACTTCATTACCTTTCATAGGAGGCTCTGGGTTTACAGCAAAAGAATCAATAGTTTGAAAGTTTTAAAAAGTGCAATATTAAAAATTTTAAAGAAACCAGGAAATCACAGTCTCCTTTCAGCAGAGAAGGGGGAAAAAAAAACCAACACAAAAACTTTCTCTTTAGGCAAGGGTTGAGGTTCACAATTAATTATCTTTATACACAGCAGTTTAGGCTATTTTTTCAGCTATTTTACTGAATCTATGTGTGCACACTCTTGTCTTCTGGAATCCACGTTAAATTATTGAATGAGTTCAGACACAGCATGGTTTGATGGCTGTGTTCCTGCAAAGTGGATTCCAGCAAAAAATCTGTGGCTATTTACAAGACTGGAAGGAAGGGGTTCAGAGTGGGGGGAGAGGGAAGGGTCTGCAGGCCATGTCCCACTGCCCAGCCTCTGCCCATGTGGCAGCAGCCCAAGGAGGCTGACTTCAGCTGAGGATCAATTCCCTGCTGCAGGATTTCTTTCCCTTGAGCAGATCTAATTGAAATCAGATCTTTGTGCTGCATTAGGATTCCTCTGGCAGAGCCAATCTTGGCATTGTTTTCTTTACCATTTTTCCTATTACTGTTAGGACCAATCACCAGAACATGGCAGCAAGGAGCAGAAGAGAAAAGCAACATGCTGTGAAATTGCTGAAATAATTCAAAGGTTTCCACAGGGAACATCATCTCCAAATGCTTGAATGCAGCCTCCCAGATATAAATATATAGAGGTAGGGGGTGAAGAGGGAAGAGAGAAAGAGATTTAGTGATATTAAGAGGCTAAAGGAATCGGAGTGATTTGTAAATTACACAGGCGGACGTCTCCCTTGTGTAAGGCGCTTCGTGTAGCTCCGGAGAAAGCAGCAGATGTCTCAACAGTGCTTAACAGCCTGTTTTAACCTGGGTCTCCAGGCTGCAGCACCCTCCTTGCTTTGTTTTAAGAAATATCATTAGATTTTTCTTTTTCTTTCTTTCTTTTTTTTTTTTTCCCCCCCTTACAAAGACAAAAGTCTGAAAAATAAAAGTCGATTACAGAATACAAACATGCTTGATTCTTCAGCACGTGCTGAGAAGAGCAGCAATAACATCCATGTATTTGTTGGTCAACATTTTTCAAATCATTCTAGGAAATATTTTGGTTTTAGCAGATGGCATTCTTTCAGTATAATCCATTCAGCTTGATAGCAGCTTGATAGTAGCTCATTTAACTATCTATAATTTGCTGTATTTTCATATTTCAAAATGAAAAGTCGATCCAATTATTTTTAAGAACCAAGCTTATTTTCTAAGCTTGAGTAGGTAGGTCAGGTTTCCAAATTAATATTTTGTTTCCTAGATGTAATGTGTTTGATTTGTAGAAATGTATGTTTTAGGAATGTTTAAATAAGTCTACATTATAACTGTCCATTAACAGAAAAATAACTCTTCAGTGAATCAGAATTTCCCAGCAGCAATGGTTATGCTTTTTGGGGAAAGTTTTGTTTTGCAAGGAGAAATGGAACAGCTTTCTGGGTTTGAAACCATCATTTTGGAGTTTTTGTAGTCTGGAGGAATGAGAAAGATGAATCTTACACAGGAACATTTTAATGAAAATAATTTTTATTTTGTTTTGGCCACAGTTTTGTGATAAGAAGAAGGGGGACGTTTCTGTAGCTAGTGCTTCTAGCTGGTGCATCCATGGGAGTTGCTGAGGCTTTGGAAATGAGTGTTTAGGTCTTTGATGGTAGACAGTCAGGTTTGAAGCACTTGCTTTAAGAAGTAGCCTTGTGAGAGTAGAAAATCCATCTCTTCCATTGTCTTCAGGAGTTTAGCAATCTCTGGGAGCTCCCAGCACCCCCCTACCATGGACTCTCTTTGTCTATAAACAAACTTCAGCTCCACTTCCCCCCCTCCTCCAGCTCTCTAATCCTTTGCATGAAATCATTACCAGCTCCTTGCAATGAACGTGCCATTCTTCAGCTCACAATTATTGTTGTCAGCTTCACATAGCAGATCATCCTTTTTCTGCTTAATCAGAGGCATTAGATTTCAGGTGTTCCTGGAAATGGAAAAGTCCTGAGGTTTCCAAATACTCCTTTTAATGAATCTTGTGTTATTTTTACAAAGAGGTCAGAAATACATATTTTCTTGTTTTCTAAATGTTAGCAAAATTCAGAGAAAGACAGGAAGAAAGGGTAGGGGGAAGCAAGTTTCCAGTGATTTAGTCTGGTGACTGGATGTCCTTTGTGCATCTGTTCAAGTATTTTGTGGTTTGCATTTACGTCTGTATTTGCCCAATTTACAGCTTTAAAAAAATCAATAGTAATGCTATATTTTCATGAAACCAGCATTTTTTAACTGAGATCTCATGAGTAAATTAAGTTTCATCCAAGCTGGATTACATCCAAGCTGGGTTACAGTTGCAGGCCCTGATCTTGTGACTGCTTATGCACATGAATATTTCTGCTTAGTTTACGCCTTGGGCTGGAATTTGGGAGACCTGGAACCTAGTTCTAGGTTTGCTATAGCCTCTCTCTTCCCCGAGTCCCTTATTTGGGAATGAATGTCAGTTTCTACTATTTACTGAAAACAAACAAACCAACAGCAGCAACAAAAACCACCTCACCAAACAGACAAAAAAATCCCAACCCACAACCAAACCCTAAAAAACACCAAGAGAAAAAAAAAAGACAAAAGATGTGCCAATTTTGACAGCTGACTTGAAGTTGCATATTTTTTTCATATATATTTATGAGATATCACTTGCAATGGTCATATATGAGCTAGGAAATCATAAAATATATCAAATATTATGGAAAACCAGGCCTTATTAGCTACGATTATCCCAGACTCTCCTGAAAACCAAAGTTAGCCCATGTCAGAAAAGGTTCTGTTGAGGATTCACTGGTTTTCCTCTTTTTCTTCCATATCCTGTTGTTTCTACATCCCTCTGCTCCTGGCACAGGCAAACAAATTCAAGGAAATGAGAGCATGGCTGAATTCTTCATGCAGGGATCCTCCTTTTGGTCTTTTCTCCTTTAAGGCTAACGAAATGGAGCTGGCATATTACAAACAAATGCTCATAATAGCAATAAATTACAAGACAAAGCTTCAGAGAAGCAAATGTTAAGTCAAAACAGAGAACCACTGGAGCAGGTGGACACAAAATGCTATAGTGCAACATACAGAACAGGATTGCCCACGTGGTTGAAAGATGATCTTTGCTGTAGGCGATTCTCTAGGCTACAACATAAGGTAGTACATGAATTAAAAGAGGATCCTAAGCCTTGCAGACATTAAATGTGACTGAATATATTATTGCATGTCAGCCGAGCCACTGTCCTGCTCTGCATCAACACCTTTCATGCCAGGCTGAGGGGAGTCACAGCATCCTGTAACTGCCATAAGAGCTCATATCTTGACTGTGGCCATAGCTCAGCTAAGTATCACAGTTTGTTCTGCAACAGTAATTTGGGCTTATTCCTGAAACTCTTGTGATCTGTGAAGGTCTTGGAAGTAGCTTGAGGGAAAATAGGGAGAAGGAGGAGATTTACTCATTTGTTCATTTGCAAGAAAATAAAATAGCAGCCTGCCAAGCCATCCTTAAAAAGTGCTGGTGAAGAGATTGCCTATTGAGAGATAGAAATGTCTTAAGAATGGTGTTTTTACTGTTCACCATAGTGTAGGTGGTAGCACTTAAGGAGTAAGTGAGAAGGGGTCCCACAGCAACAGACACTGTGCAGGCAGAGAAGTAAAAATCCAAATCCCTGAAGATGTCACAGTCAGCAATGATGAGCCAGCACACAGGAATGAAACACAGCACTCAACCCTTCACTGTTCTGGACACTAACATAGTTCATGGCATGCACCAAGTTTCTTTTGAATGTTTGTTAAGGGTATCATGTCCCTTTGCAGTTCACCACTTTTATTGTGGGTATTCATCAATGAGCCAAACTCTGATCACTTTGCCCCAAAGTGGAACTGAAGTGAAGCACAAGTGCTAGGAAGCAAATATAGCAACTAAATAATTAAATACTTGCAAAACAGCATCAATTAAATTAATTTCTCTGTTCTGGCCAAACGTCTTACAATATTGCTGCCTTTATGACACTCAGCTCTATGTGGTATTGAACATTAGGTATATCAAACTATAACACCAGACATATGTATAAAAATAACTTATTTTCTGTAGAAAGCCTATGCATTCACCACATCTTTCTGAGTGCATTACCTTCCTCCTCCTTCTTCCCAAACATCAATGACTGCAGGACACAGACCTCCCTTCCAATCAGTGTATATGCATCCCCTCCTTGAGAGAAGACCATTTTCTTATGGTATTTAGGTGAAAAAAGCACATGATAGGCTCTTAAAGTGGCTGTGGCAAAAAAGATCCGCTGTGATTTATGCGAGGTGCGTTGGGAGCTGTCTGATGTGAAGTCAGCAGCTGAAGGGCAATGAATAATTCAGCACTAGGATCCATCACATCATCTCTCTTCCCATGTTATTGCTGTTTTTACGTAATTGCAAAGTGAAAAATAAATTGATGTCATAAAGAAAGCTGCATCATTTGTCTGGAAGTGCACACCAGAGTTACAGGTACATTGCTGGTGCTTTGTGAACCCTCTGTGATCTTACAGTGTTCAAAATTAAAAAGCTGTCTTTATTAACACCCTCTCTAGGGCTAGATGGGTGATCCATGCAGCGTGACATCTTTTACATTGGTGTTAGCAGTCTGCACAGATAGAGAATGATGCCTCTGAATTGCTTCCTCCAAGCACTCCAGTGCCGTTGCCCTTGCTCTGTGCATCCCTAGCAAAGCTTCAAAGCTGATCTGGAGCTGAGATGTCTGCCTGTGTCCTGTGGAAAATGTTATTTGTTGAATTGCAGACAAAAATAAACCCAGGTGGAAGGGTTCACCTACCTCAGGATTGATTTGGAGAAAGAAGTTCTGTACAATGTTGCACTTTTTTTGCTCTGTGCACTCAAAGTAGTGAGGCTGACAAAAAGGATGTGGTCAGTGTGCCTGATTTGTGCAATACAAACACAGAGACACACACACACACATGTTCCTTGTGTTCACAAAGTTCTTGGTGTTCACAAGAACTGGTGAGCAGAAGAGCCTTTTTCCTTGCCTGTAGAAGGAGCTGACATTTTGCACTGACTTGTGTAGATTTGTTTGTATGAAAACTTGGAATGCCCTAAAATTCTTGCAGTTGGGATTGGAAGCTTGAGGCTTTCATTTTTGAAAGATAGGTCTGAAAAGTGGAGTTCAAACCAGGACTGAAGAGACTGAGACATGGACCAGGAGAAGACCTGACTTACTTGGTTTCATTTTAGGGTGAAGAGTGCATTATCCATCATTATGTTTAAGTATGACTTGTGCTCTTTGCCTTTCTTACTATTATTATTTCATGAGTAGAAGAAAATAACCTGCCAGCTTTGGTTATCAGAAGCTTCTGGCTCTCATGTCTTGCTTATAAAGCACAGCCATTCTGTTCTTGACTTTGTCCTTGCCTCACTAACAGGAGGCTGATGTGAGCAAATGCTATTTCTTGGGAAAGTTCTGACTCAACAATGTAAGCTTTTCAAAGGAGAATGAATGCAATCTGTGACCTGAATTGGCAATGCAGGCAGATTAGAAGAAATGCTATGCAATACCCAGATCATGCCATTTTAATATCTAAAGATGATTGCTTTTAGGAAGGAGACAATAGGTTTAGCATAGAGGTGACAAAACATATTCTTTTTGCCTTTCCTCTTGGTAAACAAACTTCTTTCAGAAATGAAATGAAGCTGCACTATGCAACAGTGATGGAAAGGGGAAGATGTAGCATGAGGGCTGTCCTCCAGCTGGTAAGATAATAGGTATTTACCAACAGCAGCCAGTGGGTAGCAGAGACCTTCAGATACTTTTTGTCTTGCAGGGCTTCACATTGTTTAAGTTACTTTGCCAAAACTGAAGAGCTGTGTGGTTTGCTTGGGATTTTTTATTTGTATTGGCTACTTTTCTCACGGGCCAGGCTGGCTGCAAAACTCTTCAGTTTAGCTTCAGGCATCTCTCAGTAGCAGGCTTTAAAGGATGGCTGGTGAGCTACAAGATGCTAAAACAAGGGAAGGGACCTAGAGTAAAGAAGTCTGAAGACTAATACATGTTGGAAAATGATTATTCAGTTAACAGACAAGAACTGCAATTTTAACAGTTAAAAGTCTCCTTCTGAGTTCTCAGCATTTCCAGGTGATCCTGTGAGATCAGACTTTCCCCCAAACCTTTCTTTATTTGTCTTCCTGCCTTGTAGGGTGGAGGTTGGTTTGGCAGACTTGGCTTTCTTACCATTTGTGCTGGTGTTATCCATCAGTAGAGAAATAAATTACTCTATTGTATACTTTGTTTTCCATCATCTGAAGTAAGGGAGGGCTAGGATAGACTGGTAATGGGGAAATGGAGATAATATCATTGTTATTGCTTCTAGATGCTGGAGGGAAAACTCTTGACAGAAGAATTATAAAAGAAGGGTGTAAAAATCACCAGCTGGACAGTGTAGTAGGGTTTTCTCATTTTTTCAAATCCTCAACATTGTATGTGACTACCTTGTGGTGATCTTTATAGTATTATCACCTTAAATACACTGTAAAAAAACCAAAACAAAGCCCCCATGATATGGGTTCAAGGACTTCAACACATGCATTTTCAAACCTTCTTCCAGCCCAGTGACACTGTGAAGCATCCTGCACGTCTGAGAGAGAGAAAAAGAAAGAAAGGGAGAGAGAAGGAGAGAAAGAAAGTTACATAAGTCAAAGACCTGGAGCTCCTTTAGGAAATTAAAGTTTGCCAGGCTCTCAGTAACAGGATGAAGTCTGGCAGCACTGCAAGAATTTTTGACTTAGCAATTTCTTACCAGAGTTAAAATAGGAGAGAAAAAGGAAAAAAAAGTAGAATTTTAAAAGTTCCTTTGTCTCTCAGTGCTACTACAATTTTAAATTTTTTATTTTTTTTTTTTTCCTGGCAGGGCTGTTCCTCAGAGTTTTTTTTCTGCTGAGCCTATTAGGTTAATACTGCAGGTGTGGCCCTCCCCACCAGGTGATCCTCTCTCTTGTTGGCCCTCAGCCCTGTTTCTCCTGCATGATTCAGTGCTCTCAGGTGTTTTCATTCTTTCTGTGGCCCTCCTGACAGTATAAGCAGGTGATTATATTCTTCCAAAATCCTCTTGGTTTTCCAAAATCCTCCTCTTCTGTTCCATCTTGCATTGTTGTCTCCTGCTTGCAGTGAGTGTATCTCCCACTGAAGAACAAAAGGTAAGAGACTACCTTTATTTTTATTGCCTTAAGTAATCCTGCACCTAAATGGTTTTGTTTCTTAACTTGCCCTGTGACATAACAAATTGCAGACCCAAAGCAGAGGTTGTGACAGTGATAAGTACCAGGAAACACTTCCCTAACTCAACCAAAAGATTATTTTTGTTCAGGATGCCTGGAAACTTATTGGTAATTGAAGCAAAAGCTCCCCTATATGACAACCTTGCAATATTTTTCTAAGGAAATAAAGAAGTGACAAAGCTACAAAGTGAGAAAAGTTCGTAACTAGCTTCCAAAGACACTTTCAAAAATGTAATGCTTTAAAAAGAAAAGAAAAAGGAAAAAAAAAAAGGGGGAAAAAAAGTGGCAAAAAATGTCCGTTATAATCTCATTTTAGACAAAGTGCTCTCCCTTCTTGAGAATGAAATCTCAAGCAAATAACAACCTCCTCCTGCTCGCCCCCATACCAACAATCTTGAATATTTCAGGGATTGTAAATAATGAGGACTCAGTTATCTTCATGGAGACAATGATGTTGTTCTTGAAAACACTTAACTGGGGTCTTGGTTTCAAGGAGAGATATTCCTTAGTGCATTATTGCTGTGAATTGTAAGTACTGAGTTTCCAAGTATTTCCAAGCACATGCTTCACATTAAAATGTAGAGTTTTCTTCTAATTTCCCATCCATTAATGGATAAACTCTGCTGGGGTTTTGAATGCCAAGGCATCAAAAAAACACATGGATAATTTATCTTAGTTTGTAAGCAAAGTTTTCCTAAAGTCACTTGCACGTATTGCCCTGAGCAGTTGCTCAGACAAAAAGTAAACCTGAACTGTCACCTGAATTCTATTTTGTTACATGTACCTTTAACACTGAGGAGTGTATAATCCAATATAGGATGTAGGTGGGAAGAGTCTAATACAAACCAGTAGTTGATGTTATATTCCTTTTTCTGGTGCCTAATTTCAAGCAGCTCCATGAAGGGTTTTGTAGATGCTTTCCTGATGTGGATAATAAGGTCATTTCAAGTGCATGTTACCTGGACTGTGCTCTCTTGGATCTGTCTGGGGTAGTGTCAAGCAATTTACCTCTGATACAAGAAATGTTTTACACAAAATTTATGGAGGGGTGGTGGAAACCCCTAACAATTCTGCAGTTGTGTTCTTGTGAGGTTAGTTTGGAAATCAGTCATGTTTCCTACAAAGCCTGTAATAGCTGTTTGGGGAGAGGGCTGGGGAAGGGGTCTTGTTTGGTTTTATGCCCAGTTTAGTGTTTAAGAAATGGTTTTCTTTCATTTTTGACAAAAAACTGCAGAGCAGTATTGCTGCAACCAGAACACCAGGGAGCTTACTTGGTTTGCTGGCTCTAGCTTGGTGGGATAAATAAATGCAGTCGCTGAAGTTCAGTATGATCAGAAAAATCTATCTGGACCAACTGTCACCGAATCAGAGCTGTAGGTGGTAGGTAGCCTTTCTGCTTTGGTGGCATCTGACTGGTGCAAGAACACCAGGAGGTTGGAGCAGAGGATTTAAGCTATGACTTTATTGCCTCTGTTGATAGCATATTGCCACAAATTGTTCAGCCCAGTTGCTAGCTTAGAGGCTCCAGTCTCAGTATCCATGTACAGCATCTTCATTGATCCTTACCTAGGCAAGCATCTTGTTCTGCTACTAGGATTATAATCTTCTCTGAGAGAGTGATCAGCACAACCTATGTTCTTTCCTCCAGTGCAAAAATATACACTAATTAAAAATGTTTCTAGGCAGCTAGCACTGGTGTGCAGGAGTAAAAGAGGTTCAGCACTTCTGTGGAGAGGAAAGGGAATCACAGTAACAGGAGAGTTTACAGTCAATCACTTAAGGTCAATGTGAATGCTGGAAGGTTTGGGTCTTTTTATTCATGTTGCTAATTAGAACCATTTAGAATATGGCTCTTTTAAGCAAATTCAGAAATAAAATTAAACTGGAGCATTTAGCTCAAGCCTGTAAAAGTTAATTAGTAGAAGGAGGAGTACTGTCCTGTGGACCAAATGCTTCAGTAGCTTCAAGAAGTGTCTGTATACCTGAGGCTAGTGTTTGGATTGCCCTTTGATCTTAACTTCTGGAGCTCAAGTGCCAAATTTGGCTAAAGATTAATTCTTAGAGCCCACTTTTAAAATCAGGACAACCATTCCCAGAGGCAGAGGCATCCAGCCTGTGGCTGAGGGAAAGTAGCACTACAGACCTTGGAGAAAGCAGCTTTGTAAGGCTGGGAACCTTGGCAGTGTTAAAATGCAGCTTTAGACCCTGTAACTCAAACTCTTGCAGTAAATAGGTACCTAATTACTCTTCTCATGAGATGACTAAATGGTGCTTCACTTCTGTACAGTGAGAAAACAGGAAGCCAAGTCCTGCAAAGGGTTGCCCTGTCTTATGTCAGTCATTTGTGGACATTTATAATTAAAGGAAATAGAACATCCCACTGCATATGGCATCTTGGACATGGCTCAGCAATGGAGTAACTGATTTATTTTCTTACTGTTTGTAATTGTTTTGCATTTTTTAGTAGGATTTAAAATTTTTTTTTTCCTCTTTTCTTGTCCACTCCCTACATCTTGCACTCATCCCTACCCCCAGGGTTGCTGACACCCAAGTGTGGCAGATGCAGAACCAGCAGTTTGTGTGGCAGTGCCTTCACAGGGACAGAAGCCTGTGGTATAGCAGAGTAACAAAAATATGTTTTTGAACCTAGTTTCCTTTCAGACTAATTCTCAGTTGATTTTGAAGGTTTTAAATTTCTGACATCAGCAGCTGCCTCCCTTCCCTCAAATACTGCAATAGGCTGTTACTTTTTGCTGAATATGAGGAAGAATTATAAATTTGGATATTTTATGTAGTGATAAAGATACTTCACTGCATCATTGGCATGTAGCTTGGCAATATTTGATGTACATGCTGTCAGCATTCTTTTGGATAGTGCTGTTATTCCTGATTTTTCAGATGAAAAGTGAAGGAAACCCACAAAGCTCTCAGAGAAATCAAGGGTTAGGTGTCTAAGCATGTTTCTGGCTCTCTGTCTGTATCACTTGTCCACAGTGAAGTGGAAAAAGGAGGACTGATTCCAGGCTGAAAATGTATCACAGTATAGCAAGGTTGGAAGAGACCTCAAAGATCATCAAGTCCAACCCATTACCACAGACCTCAAGAATAGACCATGGCACCAAGTGCCACGTCCAAACGTGCCTTGAACACCTCCAGGGACGGTGACTCCACCACCTCCCTGGGCAGCCCATTCCAGTGGGGAATGACTCTCTCGGTGAAGAACTTTCTCCTCACCTCCAGCCTAAACCTCCCCTGTTTCTCAGTATGTGTCCTGGTGCCTTCTTTCTTGTGCTTGAGCTCTGTCCCATGGAAAACTCTGTTTCACAAGCTCAAAAATTTGTGGTCAAGCAGCTGAGCTGCAGATGGAGGGCAAAGTTTCTTACAGCAGGTAGAAAATGATCCACTACCATTTTCTGTGCCTATCATGGGGAGGTCAATTGGTTGAGGCATATACAAAAACAAATATCATTGGAAATCAAAATGTAGCTTCTCAAGGATTATATCTGACAGAGGAATGAAATTAGTGTTGTCTGTGAACGAGCATTTCACTAATGTAGAAGAACTCCCTTTTCAGCTATACGATTTTCTGCTATGTGTAGTTTGTTTATTTAATAAAAGGAGCTCTAGTTGCTCACTTTTGGGATAATGTAGTTTGAGCTCATGCCTCTTCCCTCTCCAAATGGTGTCAGGTTGGTGTGTTTTGGTTGATGCTTCCAGAGTCCCAGCAGAGTCGTGGTTCAAGGGCTTCTCTCTTATTTTTTGGCAGATGGAGTATTGGATGCTGATCCAGCATCCTAGGAGAATGATCCTTTTCTTCTTTCACATATCTCCTCAGCTGCTGAGCAGCTGAAGAGCTGACAGAATTAAATTACATTGCTGCTGCTGCTATTAACAAAGAGTAAAGAGAAACTGTTACATCTGGCTCCGCTTCTTTGCCAGAGTCTTCATTTAATTGTTTTCTAATTTGAAGAAAACCACAAATGACAAGATGAAACTGCTAGAAATGTAAATACAAGAGTCAAATTGCTCTTGTCAGATTCCTAGTTCACAAACCACGGTAATGTGATTCTGCATATCTGACCAATAAATAAGGGTTGCAGTGAGTGATTGCTGCTGATTCCCCTCTCCAAATTCATGGTCCCCTCACTCGCAGTCACAAAAATGCTTTCATTTGAAAGAACACTAAACATGTTGAAATTGAGGATCCAGCCTGACAGCTGCAGACTTCTTTGGTACATGCTCCAGGACAGCATTCCTCCTTGGCAGTATCCAGATTGAGCAGGCTGAAAAAGCTCTCAGCGTTTATTCTCTGTCACTTATATAACGATTAGCACCCCCACCCCTCACCCCACTCCTCATTTTCACCAGGTAATGGTGACATGTATTTGAAGAATACAAAAAGTTTCAGAGGCTGTGGTATGCATGGTTATCTAATATCTAAATCCATGATCCAAGTAGTTATGCTGTTTCCTGAAAAATATAACAAAACAATATCACCAGTCAAAGATCTTTTCCTAATCAATGTGCAGAATGATGCTCAGATAAGAAATTTAGAGCAAACTATTCCTAAACAGATTGTTGGTGTAGAATCAGGCTCACCCTTTAGAAAATCTTTATCAACAGTAAAGTCCATATTCACTTACAAATGGTCTGTTAGTCCAAAATAAGTTGACAGTTAAGTTGTAGAGTTTGTTTCCATTTCTGTATGTTAATGTTTCTCTTCAAATTGACGCCTGACACTTCAAAACTTACAGTCATGGTCCTGAGCTCCACAGGACACAGTCAAATAACAAAATCAATCCTCACTAAGGGATTCCCTGGCTGAAAGAAATTCCTAGGTAATGTGAGGACCCTTTATTGCTTTACAAATAGGCTGCAGCCTATCAGCACTGGCAGTGTCTGGCAGATAGCTGACCCTTTTGTGAGATGCCCCAACTGCAGCTTTGAATGACACAGTTGGTCAAGTTGCTGAAACTCATAGATTTCCTTTGAAGCTGCCCCATTGTGGAAGCTAACAACCTTGCTGGATTGATCCCTATCTGCTGCATGGGTCAGCTAGCAGGTCGGTTTGAAGGACAGCTTGTTGAGGCTGCAATGTCGCGTGTGAGTCTTATCAGAATGCTGCTTTTCCAATCTGTTTGAGTTTGGTTTGTTTGCTGTGGAGTTCTTGCAGCGAAGCTAAACACTGCTCCTGATGTGACTTGAACGCAGAGCTGCGAGAGAGGAGCAGAGCCCTTGGGGGGCAGAGAGGAGCACAGCCAACAAGCACCAGTAGAAAGTGCAGCTGTCACAGAAGAGAGAGAAGTTAAAAAGGGAAGGAGAGGGGAAAAAAAAAAAAATAAAAAGCCTTGACTGTCCCTTAGGGGCAGAGGCTGCTGTCGTTCCAAATGCCGACAGCTTTCCAAACCGAAACCAAAGCTATAAAATATGAAATATAATGAACAAAAGTTGGCACACACCCATGTGTAGCTGTCAACCTAATAAAAACAAAACTATCTGGCAGCTGGCACTTAGGTGCTGGGAGATGCCAGCTCTGGACTCCTGCAGAACAGGTCTTGCCTTTGCCTTCTACTTCTGGATACTTGCTAGATGTTACATGAAAAATAGTAAAAGGTCTGACCATTCTTTCCCTATATTAGTGTTAGGAAAGTGTACATTCTAGAGATATTAGTAATTATTTCTGAACAATTTGAGAGGTGGGTGGGTCAAAGCAGCTGAGAGAGTTGGGGCTCAGCCTGGAGAAGAAAAGGCTTTGAGGAGACCTTATAGTAACCTTCCAATATCTGAAGGGGGGCTACAGGAAGGCTGGGGAGGGACTGTTGACAAGGTCTTGCAATGACAGGGCAAGGGGCAATGGGTTTGAACTGGCAGAGGGAAGGTTTAGACTGGATGTTAGGAGGAAGTTCTTTCCAGTGAGGGTGGTGAGGCACTGGAACAGGTTGCCCAGGGAGGTTGTGGCTGCTCCCTCCCTGGAGGTGTTCAAGGCCAGGTTGGATGAGGCCTTGAGTGACCTGTACTAGTGGGAGGTGTCCCTGCCTATGGCAGGGGGTTGGAACTAGATGATCCTTGAGGTCCCTTCCAATCTTACCATTCTATGATGACACCACTGTGTCTGCACTGTGAGAGTCAGGGGTCTTGCTCTGCATTAGATTAAGACTGGTTTGAGTGTCCTCAAGTCACATCTGATTTGAAGAAGTCTGAAGGACCAGGCACTGATTTGGACTTCCTTATCCACAAGAAATTCAGGCTTATTTTTCATTCACCTGGACCTGGAATGTCTCATGTCTTTTCCTCCAAAAGGGATCCCATTCATGTGTGGAGAAACCACACTGTGACTGAAAGCCTTGCATTGTAGATGAGTTTGAGCAAAGGATTCAGTGCTGCTGCACCAAGCTGAAACCAACACAGACATAATCGGGGTGCTGCAGAGTGCTTTAAGCACAAAACATTTTTAAGAGCAGAATATGTCATTTGGGAAGCAACAAGGTTCCTATGCTCTTGTTTTTTAGCCATTGCTCACCGGGGAGACAAGGATTCAGGTTCCCTAGCTCTGGCTGTAAGGCAAACTGCTTTCCAAGGCAACACTAGCAAAAGGTACCATGTGTGGGAGGAATCGTGGCAAACCCAGGCCTTTAATTCCAATATAATCCTAAGATATTATAGCTACTTTGTGCCCCCACACTCCAGGAATAAATAGCTACTTGCAATTGCTTTGCAGGCATAGTTTTTTTTTACATTTTCTCTGAAAACTGCTCCTCATTATGAAAGAATCTGCCTTGAGTGTCTCTCACTCCTCACAGACAAATCGCTCAGTGGAATCTCCTGTGAATCTTCTCTCCTCTGTAGGTTAGAATGTATTTGTTCATTTTTATGAAGGGCAACCTCTTGATATTTAGTGCAAACAGACCATCCCTCAGGCACCTGACACTCACAGCAAACAGACAGATCTTTCCGTAAATGACAGTGCCCCTGTAGAGTTGAGAAAGCAGCTGGTTGCAGACCCTCAAGGGCAGAAAGGGAAGCTTTCCATTGCAGGGACAACACAAGTGGCTGGATGCCTCCTCCATTGCTTGTCTGCCAGCAGATTTGCCCATGCTTTAAGGCTCTGGGACTTAGGATCATAGAATGGTTTAGGTTGGAAGGGCCCTCAAAGATCATCTAGTTTCAACCCCCTGCCATAGGCAGGGACACCTCCCACTAGAACAGGTTGCTCAAGGCCTCATCCAACCTGGCCTTGAACACCTCCAGGGAGGTTGTAGAACACAGAAGCACAGAATGTCATCAAAGATCACATTCTGTGCTTCTGTGCTCTACAACCTCCCTGGGCAACCTGTTCCAGCGTTTCACCACCCTCACTGGAAAGAACTTCTTCCTAACATCCAGTTTAAATCTCCTCTCTGCTGGTTCCTTCATAGCTACTGTGAATTTGTCAGCCATCCCCTTCAAACTTCCACTAGCACTGAACCAATGGATGCCACCCATCTCAGGGGCTTCAATAGTGACAGCCAGTGTGCTTCCCATCAGAAAGGTTACTTAATACCATGTGCTTCAGTTGTATAGATCATCACAGTAAAAATAAAAGCAGTTCTCTATTGAGAAAATAATTCGAGAGGATCTGCTGTTGTCATTGTCTACTATACCACTTGTATTAAAGGCTTCCCAGTTAAGGGAGTTATGTGAACAGGCACTTATGAATCCAGTCTGCCCTCTCACATCTGAAGTAAATGTGGCACCCAAAGAAGGGCCACGAATGAGAAGCCCTCCCTTCTCTGAAACACATCTACCATGTGCACATACAAGCATATGCATGTGTGTAACCCTATATAGCTGTTGAGGAGCACTTCTGCAGGCTCAGACTGAAGTTTTCACTAAAAATAACCTATGTGAAGAGGTGATCTGATGTAACCAAGCTGCTAATGGTTAGTTTCAACATACATAAATAGGTGTGCTATGTACTGTTTATCTGGCTGTTACACATAATTAAGGTTGTTGTAGAAAGATTTGTTTCCCATTGGTTCTGCCTGCGGATCTGTCTAATGTCTGCTGAGATCCTTGCTCTGTGTCACTCATTGCAGTGGGGAGACTGTTGGTGGCTGCTCTTGTATATCAATACACTCTTGTCTCAGGATAATAAAGGAGCAAAAATGGAAGTGTTTGCATAACAAGCACAATCCATGTGAAGCTATAAGGCCAGGTGATCTGGGGTTAAACCATGGATCCTTTTCACTTACTGGAGCTTTAAGTCCTAGCCATGTAATGCCTTTTTTTTTCCCTGACATCAGAGATTAATGCTAGCAGTGAGAAAGACAAATTCAAAATCAGTCCAGCCAATTTGTCCCAAGATCTGTTGAATCTGAGAGGGGATTTAATGAGTGTTTATAAATATCTGAGGGTTGGATGTCAGGAGTGGGGGGGACAGGCTCTGCTCACTTGCTCCCTGGGATAGGACAAGGAGCAATGGATGTAAGCTACAGCGCAGGAGGTTCCAGCTCAACACAAGAAGGAACTTTTTACTGTAAGAGTCCCAGAGCACTGGAACAGGCTCCCCAGAGATGTTGTGGAGTCTCCTTCTCTGGAGCCTTTCAAAGCCTGTCTGGAGGTGTTCCTGTGTGACCTGAGCTAGATTGTATGGTCCTGCTCTGGCAGGGGGGTTGGACTCGATGATCTCTTTGGGTCCCTTCCAACCCCTGACATCCTGTGAAATCCTGTGAAAGCCTTGTAGAGGTACCTGCTTTAGTCCATAAAACACTGAAGAAGACTAAATGAACAATCGAGACTAGATAATCTAAATTCAGCTCTCTAGAAGTTAACTATGTCAGGTTAGTCCTGTCCATAGAGGCTTTCCAAGACAGGCTTCCACTGAACTCCTGGCTTCCTGCTTTAGATGCTTGGATTGCTGCCTGCAAACCGTGGGGTGTGTGATACAGGACATGAGGCTGGACCCCCACAATAACCCTTTCCCCCCCTTAAAAAATCTTAGATTTGAAGGTAGGGCTGGGATTGCACACAGTCTGCATGCCTCACAGAAATCAGAACTGAGAGAGAACAGCTATGGTCCACAGAGGTGTTATCTGAAGCTGCAGATGCTTTTCCAGACAGGACATCTACATATGGGGAGAGCTTGAACAATGGACCATTCAGAATGGTCTCTTTGGGACAACACACAGGCTGTTTTGGCTGCAGAAAGAACCTCCTTTGGAGAAGATATTCTTTCCTCCCTCTTGAGAGGAGGAGACAGAGTAACGTCATTGAAACAATGCCTCAGAAAGACCTTCTAGGGAGGTTTCTTTTTAGTCTCATTTGAAATGTTAGAAACCCAAGTTGGTGGGGGTTTTTTTGGTTGTTTTTTTGTTTGCTTTTTTCTTTTTTTTTGCATTTTAGTTTTAATGATAACATTCTTGTAAGGATTCAATCTGTCATCAGAGAGTGTATGAAATTCCCTCTGACAATTATGGGGGTTCCACCCATAGATCAAAAAAAAAAAAAATTTAAAAAAATAGGAGGAAAGAAATAATAGATCCTTGTCTATCAGCAGCCCAAGCCCCACCATTGCTCTCTGCCAAAGGCTGCACAGCATGTATGTTGTGATCATTCCCATAAGAAAGCAAAATTATTAGCTAGGAGCAACTCAAAAGATTTTGCATGGGTAGCTCTTGCACGCACCCAAATTAGTAGCAGGTGTTGCAGCCCATTGTGTGTTAGCGCTGCGGTGGAGACAAAGGGCTGCCAGGTCACTGATAGGAGGGGTTCATGTCTCCTGCTCTCCCCCCTCCATCCTTCAGCTTCTAGTTCATAGGGATCTCTGGCTTGGCCATCCTGCATGTTTGCTTGTCATCAGCACCATCAGTAATGGTTTGCTCGCTTTGGGTCTGAGTCGGGTTGTGCTCCGTGCCAGAATGCTTTGGAAGGAAATCATTCCGAGTCAGCCTAATGCCATAACAAGCTCTGCAACAGCTGCAGCAGTGATATGCTGGCAAGCTGTGTTGACCTTTTAAAATGAATAAAGAATGACTATTTCCACAGTACATATAACTCTTGTCCCAAACCCTATCTGTGTGCCCAGACAGCACAGGCATGCTGCTGAATTTGCAAGGAAGCATTTTTATTTTTGCCTTTTTTTTAACGTCAAATTTTATCAAAGCCTGTAAAATTCTTTTACAAAGGTTAATCCTCTGAAGTTTTCAAGTCAAAATATCCCATTCTAGGGGATAGGAAGGAGGTTCTGAGAGGTTAAGGAATTTTGTAATGATCATACAGTGCACTTGCAGCAGGCACGAGAGTAAAACCTGGAACTTTCAGGTCTCAGATCCCTGTTAATCTGAGCTCTGTCTGTTAAAGAGATGTGTAATTGAAGAACCAGAGTGTGTACACAGTGATCTTTTCCATGGTCTGCAGTCTAGAGATTTCTCAAGCCATGGAATCTGAAACACAAACCTTGTTTACTAGCCACTTAACAACCTCCTTCATGTGTTTACCTTTCATCCAACACCTTTGGCTGTCCTAGAATGCTGGTCAAATGTTTGGAGATCTTCACAGTTGGTAATCTGTCAGAGTGCCTCGGAGAAGAAAGACTGCACTGAAAAACACCATTTAAAAAAAGGTTGTATTGTAACTTAGTGGAGTCTGGCTGGTTTCAACAGGGTCCTGTGAGTGTACCCAGGGACGTTTTCAAAGTCTTCAGCCCTACAGCACCCCACCAAGAAGACTACTCTTGTTGTTGGGTCCGTGAGGTACGTAGATTTCACTGTCTTGCAGCAGTCCCTTGAGCTGGGATGCTTGATGTCCTCTTACATCTTTGATTGTGAACTTTTGGGAGCTTTGTTTCATATTATATTAAAAAACACAAAAAAAAAAAAAAAAAAAAAAAAAAGAGAGAGAGAGAAATACCAAGCACCCATTTCTTCAGTGAGCTGTCACCAAATACAACAATCTAAGAGACTTCCTTTCTACACTGCCAACACTGGTTCAGAAATGTGGAAACCCAGCTGCTATTTTCTGCTCAGTTGCAGCCTTCCTTTATCACCTGAAGAAGAACCCCTTGATGAAAAGGGAGGCAACAACACTTAAGATCACCAGTTCCTCACAATGAAGAAAGTGGGACAGTCAAGTTCTAGAGCAGTGTAGAGGTGTACAGATGGCCCAGTTGTGTATTGTCTTTTAACCACTTCAATGATACTGTGAGAAAAATCCACCTATTGTCCCACAGCATAAGAAAAACAAAGTTTATGGGGAATAAATATATTTCCATTGGTTTGCTTCCAGATTACATGTACATTCCAAAAATACTGATGAAATAGTTACAACTGAGTTGTCAGGAATGTGGACTTCCTCAAACTGCTCCTTTCTTGCTGAAAAGAAGTTAGTTTAACTGAGTTTTCATCACTAGATTTTTTTTTTTTTTTTTT
>WBNM01004288.1:518581-549888 GCA_013399055.1 Ramphastos sulfuratus
CTGTCTGGGCTGCATGTGCACATTGCCAGCTCCTGTTGAGCTTTTCATCACCCCAGACTCCCAGGTCCTTTTCCTCAGGGCTGCTCTCCAGCCATTCACCACCCAGCCTGTGTTATCAAAATTATATCTTCCAATATTTAAAAACCAAAAATATGATTTTTTTTTTTCTGAAACAAACAAACAAAAATCCCTCAATGCCTGCAAAAATAATACTAATAATTAAAGTCAACAATTTAAAAGTATTTGAGACAAAATGTTTCACTTGGCCTGAACTGAGTCTCCCACTCATGGTAATTTTCATCTTAGACTTTCATCTCAGTTCAGGATACAACTTTTTTTTGTTTTTTCTAAAACTACCTTCCTGGATGAAAAAAAAAAAAAAAAAAAGAAAGAAAAAAAAAATCAACAAACCAACGTTTCCTCCTCAATGTTAATGTCCACAGAAGAGCACAAAAGCTATTTTTTTTTTTTTTTTTTTTTACAAAGATGCACTGACATCAAGACTGTGGTCAATGAATCATGAAAGTGGGCTTGCTTCTTGACATTTCCATAATTCACTAGGAAAACTCTTATTTTCTACCTCACTCTGGACAGACAAACAATGTAGGCTGGAGACATTGTGGTCCATATGGAGAGGAATGTTGAACCCAAGCCAGATGTTTGTAAACCTTAACTTTGAAATGTGGCACAATACCACAAGCTGTCAAGTTGTGTAAAAGCTTAAGCAAAGACAAAAACAGAACCTAATATTTACCAGATGAGATTTCTCTGTAATCTTGTTGGAATTTTGGGAGTATCCAACTTTCATGGATTTTGAAATGAGCCCTGTATCATTTTATTATTTTTTTTTTCCCTCTCTCTCTTTTATGAAGAGGGATAAGGAAAAAAAAAAACCATGCTAATAAAAAGGAAACATTTTACACAGGCAAACAATGGATTTAGAATGTCCTTGGGCAGTTTCAGATGGGTATATATTTCCTTGAAAACTGAATCCCATGGAAGATGCACATTTTTGGTGCTGTATTTAAAGGCTTTTCCTGGAAAAAAGGGGAAAAAAAGAAAAAAAAGAAAAAAAGTCTAATTGGTAGTAAGCAGGACAGTACCAGAGTATTAACAACATTTCTCATAATGCCTGAATTATTGCAGTAACACATGTTAAAGCAGTGCAAAGCTATCCAACACATTTCACATCTTTTGCCAAAAATATTTTAATTCATCCATATAAAAAGATGAGTGAAATAGTTCACCACTTGAATTAAAGACATACAACTCAAGCCGGAAATAAAATCCTAACTCAAGGAGCCTAAGGTGACTTTTTTGTTTCTTTCTGCTGAGAAATTCCTTATGGTCTCCTGCTTTTAATTTTTGTGAGCTCCCCAATATTTCCAAAGTGCTGTTCTCTAGAGCAGAAATTAAACCTCTTCCCCTGCTAACTAAACGCTAAAGTAGTTTCTGTAGATGTGATCCCAAAGAACTTCACACTGCTCACCTAGCCCAGGAGGTGGCTAAGAAGCTGCTGAGACCGCACCTAGGAGCAGGGAGTGGCTATATGAGGACAGCGCTCCCCACCCTACAGAGGCAATGAGCCTCAAATTAATAGTGTCTGTAGGGGGGAGCAACCAGTTTCTGCCATGTCTCAGCTGGCAGAAGACCAAGATGAGCTTCTGTCCAGCTGGCATAATTTATTGCAGCCACTGGGCTGCTCAGTATCAGCCTGGATGGGATTGGCAGGGATTGTGCTGCAGAATCTGGGATTTCTCCAGTGCTTTGACACACCTCCCCAGTACGTATGTTAGCTGTGAGAGATGCAGAGCATATATGTTGTGGTGGTGAGGAAAACATTTGTTGAAGGGGTGACAGAATTTGAGCCAGCAGCTCTGTCTTTTTCAAAATATCCTCAAGATCCAAAAATAGCAAATGCACCAATCTGTAAGGAATGAGGGGCTATTTTGAGGGCTATGTTGGATCTGGTTCCCAGCATCAAGGAAATGAGAGCAGTGCATTCTGTTGAATCTCTGCTAAAACATAACTGAGATCAGCAATCTGGATCGGTTTATATTCACCAGAGTCACAGAGATCATTGTTTGTGTAGCTTTGTTTTGCCGTTGGTGCCAACAGCAATTGCATTTAAGGACTTCATTTTCCAGGAAGTCTCCATCCAGCTCCTGCACCGGTGTGCACATCATTTGCATGCTCAAACAATAGAATGTGAATATACAAATGGTATTTGTGTGCACAAATCAAGTCATTACCATGTTAGTTAATTTGCATCGCAAATTGAGTGCCAGGCTTTCAATATTTGGCTCTCATTAAGGCTGAGAGATAGAGGGAAAGAAAGAAGTACAGAAATCTTGAGGCTTGCTTTCCTGAACGGTATAAAACATGATAATTGACATCTATCCAAGTGTATTTAGCTGCATGGGAAATGCAGTCCATGGGTAGATGATATTCACACTAATCTGCTTCAGGCAGGAAGAGACCAAAGTTAGATGGTAAAGCTACTTCTGAAGCAAATAGAGGAGCAAATGCAACTCCAGCTCGTTTATCCAAAGCACACAAATTAGGTATCTGAGACAGCCAGCAAAATATATGATGTGATGACTTTTTTGCTTACCATTGTGTTGAACCAACATTGAACTACAAAAGGCTTGCTGGCCCCCTCCCCCAGCCCCATCTTCTAGAGCATCAGGATGCTGCAAGATCAGCTAACAGCTAAGTAGTTTTTCTTTTTCAGTTGGTGACTGTGGGTACAAAGATCTCCCTCATTCTGAATAAACAGTAGCTTCCATTTTCCCCAGTAGTTGTTGGTTTGAGAGTTCCCACACAGCTACCCACCGAGTTCCTGGGTAAGATTTCAGCTGGAATAGTTTCCTCCTAATGGAGCATAGTCCTTTATTTGAATGTTATTCATTTGATTCCTTTCCTAAAGACCTCACCCAGTGGCATTTCCACAAACAAAATTCTTGCAGGACTGCAGCTTGTATTATTTTGCCTGGAAAAGGAGTATTTGCTGTATTATTAGTAAGTCACATGTGATCAACAGGCAGCTCCCTTCTCTTATTTTCAGTAAAAGCAACTCCTGAAAATTCTTTAATTCTAGGAAAATGCTATGATGACCTATCCTGGTTGTGCTTGATGAACAAATAAGAGGTGTCAGATTGTATCAAGGTCACCTATCACCACTTCAATACCCAGAATCCCAGACATTTTCACAGGGAAGTGAGGAATCCTGCTCCCCGTTTTCTACCAAGAATACCTGGGGACATCTAATTGCCAGTAGGTGGAAACAAACACCAAACCCAAACCAAGAAATTCAGCATCCCTTCTGGAAGCTGTGTCTTTTTAAAGTATTTTGTTAGTACTCATTACCCATTCTTACTGATGGAAGTGTCTCCTTAATGAGGAACCAGAGACAAGGGTCCCAATTTCTGTGTTTTGAAAGTGGACATGATAGCATTACAGATAAGTAAGTGGAAATGTTGAAGATCAGTAAAGATTTGGGTGTAATTTGCCTTTGAATAAAAGGTTTCATTCATCTTAAGGTGAGCTAATAGGGCTTGCACTAAAAGGGCATAGAGAAGGACACTGCAGTTGGAGAGGGAGGTGGAAGGAGGGCTTTACTAATGCTTTTACAATCACTTTGCAGAAAGCAGGTTGTTCATTTAGCCTTGTTTTCTTAGCTGCTGTTTTTCAATAGAAGCCTGCGACAGAAGACACATGAGATGTAATAATTACCCATCAAGACTTGACTTTTTTTTTTTTTTAAAAAAAAAGTAAAACCAACAACCTGAAAACAGAAATAGGAGTTGTGAGGAAAGGGGGTGTGGCAGGGGGGGATAGGAAATGTAATTCATTTATTCAGTGGTGGTATTAAGGGAAAACCAAGGTAAGAAAGGAAAAAAAAAATAAAGGAAAAGTATGTCTTTGCAAAGCTCTAATAGATATGCCAGATCCTCTCTCTTGCTTTTAGCAATTGTGGTGCATATTGTTGGCAGTGGCTCAAAGAAATGAAGAGTTTGTTCCCTGGGAATTGTCTTTCACACCAAAAAAAAAAAAAAAAAAAAGAATTTAAAGGAATAAAAGAATATGCTGTATTAGAAAATGGGAGCCATAACAAACTACCAAGTAAGCTGCCATGGCTAATTCTTCTTAAAGTTCTTTTAACACTTTCAAACTCATAACCGCATCCCAAACACTTCACATTTTCTGTCTCATCGAGGAATGCTGTTATGACCCATCTGATGAGGGCAGAGATGTCAAACATCTAAGTGCATATTGTGTGTCCTCGTGACAAATATGTTCCCTTGGTGTAGGAAAAGGGCCAGAAGGTACAAAGGGAGAGAGAGTAATCTATTTATAACTTTTACAATGCCTTGTAAGAGGAGATCTTGGGAACTCTTCTCCTGGGGTGGCTGATTGTGCTCTCTCTGATGTGGACTCTGCTAAGTACGGGTAGGAATCCTATTACTGACCACTACAAAGGGCTGTGTGGTTTAGTTCAGAATATAAAATTCATATTATGAATGCTGTATGGGGGCGGAGAGGGGAGGGAAGTAATATTAGCCTTCTGAAGAAGAGGAGACTGTCATGAATAATGCAGCAGTGGCTCTCCGGGAGTCACACAAATGGATCAGATTTAAGATTCCTTTCCCAGTGATAAGGTCATCCATAGGGATGCTTTACATTTCTGCAGCACTTCCCAGGTACAGGTCTCAAGTCACTATGAAGCCCCTAAAGGACTGTGATTTCACAGAACCCAAAAGGCTGGCAAGTGTTAATACACCTCGGGTCCAGACATCAGGAAAGGTTAGAAGGACAAAAGAGCAGAGCTGACCACTGAGTCGACACAGACAAGAGCCAGTGCAGCCCAGCTCTGACTCCTGGTTTGTGCTGTGTTTGGTCAGAGGGTTGTTTGCCCAGCCCTTGTCTCTGTGCCAGCACAATAGCTGATCAGGGTCTAACAGAAGTCCATCTGAGTGACTGCCCCAAAATAGGTGTTTTGAGTAACTCCAGTGCAATTTGGTGTCTAAAGCCAGACACTGGGTCCTTGGGGCTATCTGTGTCATTACCAATGGTTCTGCAGGTCACTGTACAGATGAGAATAAAGCTGAACTCTGATGGCAGCATCTCAGCCATTTTCAGCATGGACCTAACAGTCCTTCCCACAGCCTGCTTTGTGCCTACACAGCTACGAGGCCCCTGGGAGAGCTGAGATGTGTCAGTTGAGGTACACAGGCACATCAGGCACAACCTTGGCTGTGGCCCTGGACAGTGGGCAGAGAGGGCAGGCAGTGCTGCCGGAGCCACCCCTGCTGAGTGATGAATGTACTTGGGTTTAGCTGCCTGTTGACCACTGAGCCAGCTTTAAGCACACCTGCTAGTGACGTTACCCTGTCCATTCAGGATGGATAAAGCAGAAATATCAGATAGAACCTGTGCATTGCTTCACTGCTATGTGACTTCTGCTGTTGGCACCATAGGAGTCCATGCTTGATGCAGAAAGAATGATTTCCTGGGAGAAACACATAACCCCACAGCCCAGAGTCCCAGCACCTGTGTGTCAGGACTGTGGCAGTTGCATGCTGTCATAATATTTCTGTGTGTTTTGGGTAGAGAATAAAAAATTCTGTTGCTTTTTAAAAAAGACCTTTGGATTAATGTCATCAATAATGAAGTGGGAGCACATCCTTAAGTTAAAAAATCTCCTTGATAGTTTCTAGTAACACCATCTGCAGCAGTTCATACCTTAATGTGAACAAATAGAAGGATATCATCTTTAGGCAAGGTTATAACTTGCTTTCTCCTGTGGAGCTGAGTCCATACAAAGCAAGTCCATTTTACTAAGAATAAATAAGCATTTCACCCTGGAGAGAATTGTAAGCAAACACTGATAATGCAATGTGCTTTAGAAAAAGCAGCATTTTTCTGCCCCTTGATCTCACTCAGTCTTAAGCCAATTTTGGCAGGTACTGCTGTATTAAGTGGTCAGTACCCCGTAGTGGTCACACACTGTTTTACTGGAGGTCTGACAGCAGCTATAGGAGAGATAAAATTAACCCTTTGGCTCCAATTGCTAAAATGGGCCTTATTGCCCACGACAGGGAATGCATCAAGAATTTCTAGCTCTCGGCCTCATGGGGTTAATGGCAATCTGTTGCTGATTTCCCTGGACAATCAGAGTAGCAAACGCTGGGCTTTTTAATGAGCCCCAGCGGACAATGCTGGCACACGAGGCTGTGAAGATCTGGACAAACCAAGGAAAAGTAAAATGAAAACAAACATGGACGTTTATTTTCCTAACTTACCAGTTGCAAACAAAATTTCATTTAATAAACCATGAAATGATTCACAGAGTTGCTGTATATTATTGTAAGAGCAGCTGGGTAATGTAAAAGTTACTTTCCCTCCTCTTTGTTATGCCGTCCCATATCCAGTTCTCATCCAAATAAAGCTGTATTTATTTATGTGTTAATATATTTATCATCTTACTCCTTACCAGGCTTTTCAGAAATGAGATTAGTTGTGACTTAAGTCATCATCATGTGTAGGGTATGCAACGCAGAACAAAATCAGGGCATCGCTGAGGTAGGAAGGGACATCTGGAGGTCTCTGGCCCAGCCCCTCCCTCCCTCTGCTCAGAGCAGAACCAGCTTGGAAATTGCATTAGGTTGCTCATAATAGAGCATGGAGGAAAAGCTTTTTTTTTTTACTGGTCATGGAATGGGACAGGCTTTCTTGTGAGCTGGTGAGAGAAAACAGTTAGATGAGTTTCAGTTTGCTGTTTCCCCCTGTACCTGAAACAAACTGGAATTTACGTAAACGTTTTCCAATTATCCTAATGGAGAAAAATCAGCATGTATTTCCTACATCAGGAAATTATCCCTGCTCAGGGGAACACATTAAAAAGTGCTGAATTTGAGCGTGTGCTTGAGTCCCACTGTGGTAAATGAGCACATGCTTTGAGTTAATCTCCTACTGAAGTACTTTCCTGATTCAGGATGACATAGTGCTTGTGAACAATTTTTCTTGTACACATCCTCGATGCATACATAATGCTTGGTACCTGATTTTATACCGATGCCCCCTGTTTTGTTTTTGTTCCTTGATTGGATGGATGTAAACTAGTGGAAAGGGCAATAAATCAAGAGAAATTTCCAGACAGCAGAGAAAACTCTGTCACTGTAAATCTGTGAACCCACAGGAGATATCTGCAAGACTTTTCTGTCTTTCAGGGGTTCCACTTGCTTGTTTATTCACAGAAGTCACAGCACTTGGTTAAAGCCAGTTTGTAGCAAGCTGCTGTCCGGAAAGAGTCAGCTTTGTCTCACAAGTTTTATAAGGTTGCATTGAATTATGGTAGAACAATTAGTTGCATTCCAACACAATGAGGCTTTTTTACTTCTTTCAAAACTTTCCTCGCTGCCAAATATGAAAGCACATGACAACTGCTATTAGATATACAAAAAGAAAAAAAAAAAAAAGGTATTTTTAGGCCCTTTCAGCCAACATCTTCAAAACTTCCCTGTAGGAGAAGATCAATGGGTGCATTTGTAACAGCTCTGTGTACTTGAGAATATGACACTGACCTGACTGCATGGTGTTGCTGAAACCCATTTCCACACATCTAGGCATGTGAGATAGAAGGTGAGATAGTCCTGTCCTTCCCTTTCTGACACACACTGATCCCCCTGGACTGAGAAATGAAGCAGAAGGGAATTGGTGCTATGTGGCAAGTTCCGATAAGCATCGTGAAGGCAGCAGCAACACCTGTGATTTCATGCACAATGGCAAATGAATGACCAATTAGCAAGAGGGACAGTGTAATCTGGCACTGTAATTGTGCTCATTAATGGCACTGCAGGATGGTATCTCCACTCAGTGGTTTCTATCTTTTGGAAGGGAGTAGAGCACAGCTGAAATGCAGCAATTGAAGAGAGCTTTAATGGGGATAAAGATAAAAGCAAACTCAGTAGTCATTTTCAACTGGTAGTCAGTAAACTAATGGAGCGTCGTGGACCGAAGGCCAACTGTTGTCAGTAAGTATGAGCTGCTGGTGGGCTGCAACTCCAAAAAGGGTAGAACTGCATGGATATGTACCAAAGCAGCAGGCAAGGGTTTGGCTCCTTTTTGCCAAGTGCTGGATGTGCTGATGGCAGAGCTGTCTCAGCGTGGTTCTGGCCCAAGGTCTGGCAGCAGATACAGATTTCTTTTTAAGCACACAGTCGCTTTTGCTACCTCCTTCTGAATCACCTGAGGTGATTCTGCCCCTTTACACTTCAGCAGGCAGGCAAAACAGGATGGGCTGGTAGTTTTTATCAGTTTTATATACTTACAGGAGCTGACTCACAAAAGGCTTGTACCTGGCCCTGTTGTGTGGCATTACACCTCACATTGCTGTTGAGTGGGAAATTGTGCTGTTTGACACTGAGAGACCTGACCTACCTGATGGACAGGGATCAAATGATGGGCTGGTCATTCCAGAGACTTTCAAACTCTGAGAAACAGCAAGGGTAACCTTCACAATTCTCAATTGGCCTAAATGACAGCAAGAAAGCTTTTCAGGCTTTCCATCTTCACCTTTAATTTAATTTTAAAATATTTAGTAAACACAATTGTAGGGCTTCTCATTAACTTTGGAATCTTATAGTCATAATTTTTGATACACAACATTACTTACCAATTAGCTTGTCTTGTTCGTTTAAATTTCTTCGCTCATATTTTAATGGGAGCTAATGATGCCTTTGTTGACTTATTTAATGTTATGTAAATGTGGGTATAAACTGTGAAGGGTTTAGAGAGCAGCTCTTTTTTTTTGCTTACTCGTCAGTTTTCAGAGAATGTTTGGCATGCTCACAATCTGCAGACATCACCCTGATGAATAGGAGTAACTAAGAAAGCAAACAATAATAGTTTTGTAAAGATAAACAGTGAAAAGTATCCCATGTAAAATCTGATTTCTTCTCTTTTCTTCTGGCTTGCTCTCTCTCTCTTTTTTTTTTTTTTTTTTTAAATGCAGCCTAAGGCCTGAGCATGTTTTTCTTCTCCAGCAGCTAATCTAGTTTATCATGCTATTAAGAAACTGTTAAACATAGGTTGATGTTTAGGTTCTGCTACGCTCAGGTTGCCAGCTCATGAGGACACCTTGTTTCATTTTGCTTCATAGAGCACAGCCTCTCATGTATGCTTATGCAAGGACTTTTAATTCAATATACACCTCCTGTTAAACTGAGATATGGGCACACATGTGTATATGGAAAATACTAGCACACAAACATATATGTATATACCACACACAACACATTTGTGCAACAGATAAACATTTACCTCTACAAAAAAATATGCATCCTTATTAAAGAGAGCATTGACTCTTGCACATCTCTCTGACATTTAAGCCCTCTGAAGAAAGCAATGCAGCTTATTCAATACCTCCTTTCTACTCAGGACTCCTTCCCTTTGTCTCCTTTCCACCATGCTTTACTGGTTACCAGAGGTCAGCCAAAGGGAATTCTCAGAAACTCTGAGAGAATCAGGCAGTGTAGCCTGTATTTGACTACAGTTACACCAGGGCAAGTAAGAGCTATTCTGATTGCTAACGAGTGGAAGGTGGGGAGCTGGGAGTGAAACTCTTCAGTGAGGAGTTTGTAACCAGTTGAGTTCTGGTTTCTTGAATCTGATGATAATGCTTTGAAAATGCACTTCAAACATATCATAGAAAATTTAAATATTTAAATATTCATTTATTCTAATTTTCCTTTTGATAGGTACCAACCACTAGGCATACATTTCAGCAACTAGGAAGATCTACAGCACGCTGTCTATCAGTGTGGATTTTAGCACTGTAAATTAGGGAATGATTTTTCAGCTTCTTATCAATGTTTCAGGAGCTCCTTTAGTTCGATATTTAACAATTGGGAGCTGAGAAGGAACACTTCAAATAATGAATGAGCAACTTTTACCTTCCATCACTATACAGATCTATTCTAAAGGTTGGTGAGCATAGGATTGTCCTCTAGAACTGTTCTTACCAGTGTGGATATACACAGGCAACAGATATAAAAGTACATTTATCATAAAGTCTCAAAAATTTCTCAGGGATTTCACTTAAAAAATTAAAAGTCAAGCAGAAGTGGCATTTAAATGATCTATAGACTTAACCTGATAACATCAAAATGCAATATCTTCTTGGTATGCTGTGCCCCACACTATGTTGTCAGGATTTGAACGTTTCCTACCCTAGGTAGTCATCTAATAATGAAAGTAATATTAGCATATTAAATTTGGCACACCATAACTGCTGGAGAAGCAAGTTTAGTGCAGGAGATGTCAGTTATGCCATCATAATGCTATCTTTGATTCCCAGTGAATTGTTTCTTGGGTTTTGGGTTTTTTTTTTTAATGACAATTGTCAACACTTTCATATGCATTTTCAACCTTCCATGCTGCTTTTTTGCTATGGATGTTTTTCTGCTGAGTGTTAAAAGCGTACTTCACTTTTTGACTTATTATGGCAAGCAACAAATGTATCTGCATATTGTAGCAGCAGAAGTGTGGCAATAAGTATGTATTCTCCTCCTGATTCATTGTTTAGTGTTAGATGAGTTCAAAAGCTCGTGTCAAATGCACACTGTTGCTATCAGTTTCAGTGGTACAAGGTTCGCTTTAACAGCATCCATGTGCAGAAGGCAGAGTGCTCGTTGCTGGTGGCTTTGAAGCTGATTCCAAATGAGTGATGCTGAATCCTTTGCTATCATACCCCACCTCTACCTGTACCAAACATGCTGCAAACTCCTAAATGCTCTCTGGCATTCTAAGATGTGCTGTTTTATTTAGATTTCCCATGAATGCAGTGGCAGCTACACTGGTATGAAATTCAGGTCTGTAGTTGCTGTGAACTATTATCTCGTACTTCCCTTTGTCTTTTATTTGTGTAACTGCCAATTGCTCTATGCCATGTACAGCATCTTTAGCATAATTCTGCTTTCACTGCTTTATAATCCCACTGCTTTTTGGGGTGTTTCACTGTTGAAAAGTGACCTTTTTTGTGACTACAATAATCAGTTCAAAGTTCTTCAAAACATGAGAAAATAATCTGGGCAGGCTAATGCAGACTGCGGAACCCGAGTGCTTTCTAAAAGAAATGCTATTACAATGAGCCATCTATCAATGACATTTCAAACATATTCCTTTCCCTCCTCTTCTGTTATTCTGTTATTACAATAACCCAGAAGTTGTTGTGTGTGAAAAAAAAATATTTTTTTTTCATAAAACAACTTCCTCTCATAATAAGCAAATAATAAATTCGATGGAGGGTATTATTATGAGTTCTTGTTCTCATTGATGAAGGTGAAAGAAGTATGCTTAGATATTAGTTCTTGAGGGATATTTATTAATCTTTGTGTTTACTGGAAGCAGATGTTAGAATTATTGTTTCTTGCTCTCAGATTAAATTTATTCTGCCAGTCTCAGCTGCCTACCAGTCCTTGGCAGAGGATTATATAGTTTTGGGGAAAAAAATAACTGGAGATCCGGTGCATGGCGAGTGGAAGACAAGCTTATTTAGCCTACAGTTAAATAGAAAATTATTGGGGCTGTGACTGAACATGCAGATTTCACAAGGTCCCAGAAGTTGACATGAATTTAGATCATTCCCCAGGCTTTTACTTCCCTTCAAGCTTGATCTAAAGTGTCTTTATCTCAGGGGTTTTCAAAGTAGAGCAGAAAAACCTTATGAAAACAGGGTCCTGTTATCAGACTACTTCTAGCTGTTCCTGCAGATGTTGAAAGTTAGGAAATAACAAATTCATCTGGAAGCTTAGTTGGGATACAGTATCTCTGTATCATGCTTCTCTTCAAAGAGAGAGGTGAAAGACTGCAGACAAGGAGCCCGATGACCATGAAGGTACACCACAGATCACAACAAATACAGACACTGCAGCCTGTTTAGGTTACTCTTTGGGACTAACCATGCCTTTCGTGCTGAGATCACCTGGCATGTGCTGCGTAGGTACAGGAGCAGTCAGAGAGAGGGAGGGAGAGATTGTATTTTCTTGCAGACAGGCAGAGGTGAAGGTATTTTGTAATCACACTCAAACAACAGAGACAGATAAAAAGACTGTAAAAAAATTCTACAATTTCTGCTGTCAGTAGTGAGTGCAGAAGCCCTCTCACCATACCCCTCTTCTTTACTTTTTTTCCTTCCTTTGTTCGTTATATTTCGTCACAGAATTCACAATTTTACCATTTGCATCAATTAAATTGTGCAAGGATTAGGCACTTGTGCCTTACCAGAGCTAGAAACACCCTGTGATTTTAAAATGTGTTGTGCTCACAATGTACTAAAAAGCCACTATTCAATCTTATTTCTAATACAGCAAAATGCAGCTGAGATCTGCAACAGGCCAGTACTCATCAGCCCCAGCCCTGCTTAGCCCACTCCATCTGCAGTTGCTGGCAAATGAAACCAGAGGCCATTAAGAAAGCTAATGCTTAGCCATTTTTGTTGATGGATTCAGCACTAGAACAATATTTTGCAGGGAAGCTGGACAAAAATGCTGTTAGTTCTCATTAGAGATGGAAGAACTTTGTGAAGCTAGAGGTTTTTACAAATCAATCATATTGCTTTTTAGGTACGCAAACTGAGTCTGACTTCACAAACCTTTTTTTTTTTTTCCCTGTCATTGAATTCTCAGGGGGTTTTCCCCTCCCCACACCACTGATGATTAATAAAAAGGAGGGGAAAAAAAAAATCCAAATGTTTCTCTAGCTTGCGTTAGCAACAGCAATGCCCACCCTTTAAAAATTTAAACCTTGCAGAAAACAGGAGAGGTTGTCTCATTGCTTGTTTTGTTGGATTTTCACTTCGATTTTTCTCAACTATGTTTTTAATTCTCTCTTTTTTCCTATTGTGATCACTCTCTGTTCCACTTGTATGCTACTTTAGCTCTTCTCCTTTTGAAACCGAGCTTTCATCTTTCATAAACACATTGCCCATTGAGGTTTCCATTTGAGTCCGATTTCCAGTTCTATTTTTTCATATAAAATGAGTTTATGTGTTTACTAAATCTTATAGGTCCTTATGTGGCATTGTAATAAGACCTCCATGGTTAATAATATATTAATAATATTTTCTAGAAGCCCATCATGTTGCTATTATAGCTGAGTACCCAACCCTCCAGTAAGAGGAAACTCAAGGTGCTGAAGAGGGAAGGGGTAAAGAGCAGATAGATTTACTGATGGGCTAACAGGCCTTTGGAGCCCATAATACCCCTCATCTTTGCAGTGCTGGCAGTCCCATACTCCCAGCAGCTTCCCTCTGGCTGCTCTGCCCCATCAGCTAAATGCAGCTGACTGGCCCGTGACCAATACATCTGGCACAGGAGTTGCTGGAGCAGAGAAAGTGCAGCAAATGCCTCTTTTCCTCCTCTCCCTAGACCCTCCCTTCCAACTTGGCTGAGCATTTGTCCCAGGAGGGAAGCACGCCTGCTCCTAGCATATGATAGGCTGGCTTTCTGCCATCCCCTTGGCATGAGTTCTGCATACTTGACCCAAAAAGGTGAGCATGTGGGCAGGCTGGAGAGGAGGAGAGGGGTGGCCATGCTCTTTCATGACGTGGTGGGATTGTGGCCGTGCAGATGAACAGCCTCTTGTCTGCTTCCGTCAGGGGACAACTCTGCCCACCTTATTGCAGAAACCTCTCACATTGTGCAGCAACCCTCACACTCGGCTGCTCCTGGCATACTGATGCAATATACATCCTGCGCCACGATGGCACCGAGCACAAATCATGGCAGGGAGGCGGGGGTTAGAAGGTCAGGACGTGCTTCAGCTTTGCAAAACACACCGTTAAATATTTATTCTAAGTGTATCTCTACCATTGTGTGATTAAACCTTCTCCATTATTCACAGCTATAGAGCCGCTTATCACAATGACATGCTGTCTTTTGAGTGCTAAATACCATCTCAAAGTTGCTGCTTGAGGTTTTTATCTTCCCACTTTTAAGAAATACTGAGCTGTAACAGTTTCTTCCTGAACGAGTTGCTGCTCATAAGTGAGCAATCAGCATTATCAAAATAAATGAAGTAGTCTTTGGGGCTCACCAAAACGCTTGTTAGGTTGAAACTCATCTGTAGGCAATGAGTGGTGTTAGCCTTTGAGAACGCAGAAGGGATTTGCTTGGAGTTAGTATTTCCAGTAGTGCCCACGTAGATGCTTGCTGAGATGCAGAGCTTGTTTTGGTTATTGGATGAGTTGAGGAGGGAACGTGGTGTTATGTAATTCAGATTTATTATTTAAAGTGGAAAGAGAGAGGCTGCACAGCACACTCAGTAAATCTACTCAAAATGTACAGTGGATGCTCTTCAGTGGCAGAAGAAACAGCCCTCAGTGTTGGGACCTCCCACGATACTGCAAACACAAATTGCTCTACTAAAGTCCGTGGAAGATACTTGGACTCAGCATCCTTGAAAAATCAGTCCAAAATGTGATTTACTGAGTGGCTGTTCTGTTCCATATTGTGTGGTTTCCATTATTGCTTTTGCAAGAGAAGGCAGGCTGATGGGAGCCCCTCTCCCGAGAGCCATGAAAAGAGTGTGTGCTTTGATAGCAAAGCTGCTCTGCACCGCCACGGCCCCACAACTCTCAGAAAGCTCCACCACTTTCAAACCTCATAATTTCCCAGAGACCACCATGCAGCTTTATCATAAAACTTTCTATTAAAAACATGCAACATCTTTCACACTGCTCCACAGCCCATCTTTGGCCCTTTACATGTAGTTTGGACCACCACTCATCCACAAAACGGTTCAGAAACAGGCACGGAACCTGCTGGCCTCACTTTTGGCTTCCTTCCATCAGCATGCTGGCTTCTATGTGCTTCATATTTCATGTTCTGTCTCTCTTTTTATGCCCAAAATACCTTCCTGAGAGTGACAGGGAACTGTACCTTTGGACATTCAGAGACCAGACTCTCTGCTAGACTTTTCAAGCATAGTGAGAGGAGAAAAAGTCCAGTGCTATGATTTAGGAGATATTCTTGCTTGACAAGAGCCTACTGCAGGGCCTTAGCAACTAATTTAGTCTGAAATAAAGATATTGAGGAAGATGAGCCAGGTGAGCTGCCCTTTGGAGCTGCTGCTTGTAAAACAGATAGCAAAGAAGCTGCTTGGATCAGATGTTTAAAGTTAGACTTCTGGAGATGGACCCCACTTTCAGTAATTAGGAGACAGCATTTGGAGATCTGGACTGGTTTCTGACCGTCTGCTAAGGTGGAAGGATCTATTTTTTTGCCACTAGCCTCTATGCAGCTCTGAGCCAAGATATTCTTGGTTATAAACTTTCAGGTACAAAAGCAATTTGTAACTTAGAGGGGAAGAGACCTGACATTTTAAAGGCAAACTATCAACTAAAATAAAGTGAAAGGGTTATTATGTGCATATGAAGGATGAGGAATAAATGAGATATTTGTAAGTGACATATACAGATTGTTCACTGAAAAATGATTGCTATGAGTAACATGAAAATTAGCACCCTACTGCACTTTGGCATGCTCATGTTTTTGCTTCTATCTATAGAGCTTGCTTTTATAGTATGGCCAGCTCAGTGATGCTTGAAGTTGCTCTTCCTCTCTGTATTTGAGGATACTTCTTTTGGACTTGTGAAGCCATTAGGTTATGCTTGATAGCACAATTCCTAATACAGAAGTCTCAGAACTGACCCAAAGCCTCAAAGAAGGTTTCTGTCATTGTAAAAGCCTGAAAACTCAGTTGCCAGAATTTCCTGATGACCAAGCATGTTGTGAACCAAGGCTCCCTGCTTTGGCCCCAGTTCTAGAATGCTTTTAAATGAACACCGACACCCAATGCTCTGCCTTCAAAGCTCTGCAGTAAGTGCTCAACGTTTAACAAGGTCTTATCTGCTATCAAAGCCAAACTGAAGCATGTCCCTGCATGCTTTTGTGGGCAAAGAGCCTTCAGAGGTGTCCTTGCAGTCCCAAACTGACAGCTCCCTCTTTCCCAGATGTGCTAATTTCCACCCCCAGTCCGTCCCTCAAAATAAACATGCTGTATTTCTTAAACAGAGGGACCTTGCTGGAAAGAGGATGAAAAACCTCAGAAGAGGGAGGTGTGAAAAAGTATGGTTGTTAGGAGGTTGAAGTCAAAGAAAAATAGAGCTACATGGCCTCTGAATAGCATGTTTGTGTTGAAAACTTCTAGCACCATTTAGTTCTGTTTTGCTATCTGCCATTGACTGTCACATTTCACAAGTTAAGAAACATGTTATTTCTTTGTTTATTTTGTCAGTCTTAGATAGTCTCTGGAGGGAAATTATATCACTGTTTCAGTGGAATAGATTTAATTTGTTTGTGTCTTGTTGTCTATAGCATCTATCTAACTACTTATCTCTCAAGTTACCTCTCAGTCAAAGGTTTTCTGTTTCGTTCACATGTTAACAGGAGGGAATTTGCACTTGATTGCTTTGAACACTTTCTAAGTTTGGTCAGCTAACTATGTATTTATTTTGCTGTTCCAGTGAGAGAAAATGGGAATTTAAAATGTATGGAGCCAGCAGAGGTTTAGCCTCGATTTGTTTCTAACGTAGAGGAAAATTGCCCAAGTAATCTTATCCCATTCATACAACTAATATGGCTATGAGGCTCTGATGTGTTGAACAGTAAACACCAGGCAACATACCCTTAAGAACTGTGGCTTAAAAGATTTCTTATTTTCCATCACACACTCCTAGCTTTCAATGAATAAATATCAGGCCCTGCCTCCATTAACGTCCAGGGGAGTTTTCATGGGTTTAAATGGGAGTAATATAAGTTCCTAGTTTATAAGCATATTTTATAAAAATGAGAGTTATAATGCATTATGGAGTTAAATGGCACCACTGGGTAGCAATGGGAGGAAAAAAATATTTCTGATGCAAGAGGGCTACAAAGTGAAACACAGCCAGTTCAGATTGAGAATACATAAACCCACTATCAACATTTGGGCAAGGGATGTCATGCATTCTCCAGCAGATGAGGGCTTGAAATCCAGAATACATTTTTACTGTGTTCTCCAAAAATCAAAAATTGAGACACCCATGCAGGGAAATGCTCTGACCTCTCTGTTACAGAAGACATTTTAGATGAACATGGCAATTTGTCTGGGCTTAATATCTGTGGGTCAGTCCACTCACACCTTTGCCAAGCAACACGATCTTTGAGCACATTTATGTATGTGCATAAATATATGCACACATCAAAAGCCCAGGACTAAAACTGGAGAAGATGAAGTGAAATACAGAGGGCAAAAAATCATTATACGAATCACCTTCCCTACCAAACCATGGGAAGACAAATCTTGTCCCATTCATGTCATTAGTGCAGTTTTCATCTGCCACAGGCTTAACTATTCCAATCTCTTTAATCAAAGTCAGTGTGAAGTGCATAGGCTAGATCTGAATCCAATCTTTGCAGAATTTTAGTGGCTCTCTCCTACTCTCTTTTTAATCAAAGTATCTCGTGAGGTTTGGCTGTGGTATTTCACACTCCACACTAAGCACATAGTTAAGTGGCAACTTAATGCATTGTCCTGCAGGACTTAACGGCTCAAAACTCATACACTGCTTCATTCTTTTGCCAGGGTGGAAGGAATTAGAAGTTGACTACAGTGGGGATTTTTGGAAGGAGTGGTTTGAAGCACTAACCCCACCCTGGTTTATATTTATTTTCTGCTAAATTCTTCCCTGAAGATGCAATATAATAACTGTTGTTCATTCATCTGCTGAAATCTACACATTGCTTGACTGCAATTCTATTTCTTCTAGGGCATTTCCCTCCTTTGGCACATTCCCACTGTTCTTGTGAATCTTCTCCAGATCCAGTGGTTGTTGAATTTACATTCTTCTCTGGGCAGTTAATGAGTGTATTGATTAATACTGGCTGTGGTATCAATCCCTGTGGGAGACCAATTGATACTTCTCTTGCTTTTGACATAAAACCATTGATGATAACTCATTGGCTCCTAGCTGTTGGATAGATTTTTGTCTACCTTATTGTGTTATTATGCAGGCTATGCAGCTCCAGCTTTCCTGTTGAGCTCATGTGTACCTCTAAACTAACAATTTACTAAAAATCCAACTATGTTATGTCTGCTTTAATTAATTAAATTCTCTGTATAATTGGGCCTGTGCTTCCATTCACAGACCTGTACCACCTATTGCAGGGCTCCACACAGTCATCACTTTTTCTGTCGCATTGCTCTTGCATAGGTTCATGGGATTTAGGTTGGAAGGGACAATGGAGGTCATATGGTCCAAGCTCCTGCTCAAAGCAGGTTGTTAGATCAGATTGCTCAGGGCTGTGTTCCATCAAGTATTGAGCCATTCCAGTGGCTGAGATTACACGAGCTCTCTCAGCAACCTGCTCCTGTATTTGATCACATTCATGGTTAAACCCCCCACACTTCCTTGTATCTCATAGTCCTGCTGTTGTTCCACTTTGTGTCCATTGCCTCCTGTCTTATTGCTGTGCACCTCCCAGAGGCATCTGACTCTGTCTTCTTCGTATGAGGCAGCTGCAGGCAACAATACAGTCTCTCTTTCTGTATCTCTTCTCCCAGCTGAACAAGTCCAGCCCCCTCAAGTTCTCAGCTCCAGCACTCACAGAATCACAGAACAGTGGGGGATGGAAGAGACCCCTGGAAATCATCAAGTCCAACCCCCTGCTAAAACAGGTTCACCTAGAACAGGCTGCACAGTTATCACACCAAGGTGAATTTCTAACATTTCCACAACCACTCTGGGCAGCCTGTGGGCATCCAAATTTGTGACCTCTCTGGGATTTGCTTCAGTGTGCCAGAGTCTCCATTGTAACTGGGAATCTCAAACTGGTCACAGCACTACAGATGTGGTTTCACGAGGACCAAACATAGGGGAGCACATCCCTAGACCTGCTGGCTGCTTTACTACTAGTACAGCCCAGGATGCAGTTTTCTTTGCTGCTTCCTAGAGTCAGCCTGCAGTCTGTATTGCTGCATAAGGCTGTTTCATCTCAGATATCAAGACTTTGCATTTCATTTTGCTGAGCTTCATGAGGTTTCTGCCCACCCATTTCTCTAGCTTGTCCAGGTCCCTTTGAAGGGTAGCCCTGCCATCTGGCATATTGCCTGTTCCATCACACTATTTGGTGTCATCTACAAAACGCTGAGAGTGCACTTCAGCCCATCATCAGGTCATTAATGAAGACATTAAGCAGTATTGGTCCCACTATTGATCCCTAAGGAATGCCACTACTTACTGACCATTTTGTCTAGAAGCACACTAGCTGATTTACTTCTCGTGGTGGTAAGAACTAACAGTATGAGCCAGGCATGGTGGAAGGAGGCCCTGTCTCACTGACTCTGGCATGTGAATGAGAAATTGTGATGCTGCTTAGCTGAAAGCACTCAGGGTCTGCCAGGAGAGCTGGGCTGAGGCTGCTAGCTGATGGCTGAAGCTGCTAGCTGACAGCTGAATCTCAGAGCAGCCAGGTATTTCAGGGCAGACAAAACTAATACTGGTTTGAAGGGTAGACAAAGTACTCAAACAACGCAGCAAATCTGTGACCCGTTAGATCTGATGTTTCCTGATGTTATCACATACCAGGTTCTGCTCCCAAACTGGTGGATAGCAGACACAATGGAGGCTGTTGCCATCTGTCAGAGGCAGTGTGGACACAGCCCTGGGCTGTCCCTGCTAGGGACAAAGTTCCTATTTCAAGTTTTATGTGGACCCACACACACTAGGACAGTGGAATGGCCCCACCAGACATCCCTGCTTTCCCCTGCAAGTGCAAGCTTCTCTCCTGGACCTGTTGCCATATCAAGCACACTCAGAACTGCTTACTCTGGATGCTACACTTACTCCTTATCCAACCACTTTTCTGTACAATGAAGATGTAGGGGGTGGGGGGGAAACCACCTTCTTAGTACCTCTGACCCAATAAACTTTCAACTGCAGTAACTGAGGTCCTGATTCAGTAGGAACTCTTACTGGGGAGGAACGCTTAAGCAAATTATATCTCAGCAGAATCAATAGGACTTTGGCACATGCTGAATGCTTAAGCACATGCTGAAGTGTTTACCATTCAGCCTCTTGGTTAGTACCTGTTTAATTAAACAGGATCAGATTCTCAACAGAAGTAAATCACTGCAGTTCCTCCCAAAGGTGTTTTTCCAGTTCTCAATAACTGAAGAGTCGATCTAATGTCCCAACTCTACTTATTTTTCTTTTTTTTTTCTGTCAAACATCCAGGTATCTATCTGTCTGTCTGTTAGTCTATCTACCTAACATGTTATTTTTGCCTCCTGAGCTATTTAAAGGAGAGATGCTGTCAGAAGCAGCCCAGAGGGGCACAGGTATCATTACTTACAAACGAAGTTCTGAGCCATTGGTAAATGAAATGAAACTTTTCTGATACTATTGTTGTTCAGGTCTAAGCTGATAAAAGCATCTCTGCTTCTCCTAATACAGGCAAGGATTTCTTTCCAAGTTTAGTGCTTCCACTCCAGATAAAAGCAAGTCATTTGCTTCTTTCATCATGTCGCTACTAATTTCCAGACAGTCAAAGCTGCTGCTAATTTATTTACTGAACACTGAAGCCCTGTTAGCAGGGGCTGCTACTGAAACTGCTTTCTGGCCTTCAGCTTTTGTTTGTTGACAGCCTGATTTCCCAGTAGGCCATTTCCACCTGTGTTTCTGTTGTTTTTAGTGCATGTCTTTCTTTCTTCTTCCCAGTGACTGTCTCCCAAATGGCTCCTGAAGGCTTTTCTCATCTTCCCTCGCTCTCTCATCCCCTTTTCCCTCCCAGCTGCAAGGACTCTCAGCTCTGCTTTCAGTCATTCTGCAGTTAGTGGTTGTCTACACTGCTGAGCTCCCATGGGGCACTAATTTTTGTTTCAAGGACAAGATTCAAAAGAGTTTGCTACACACAGGTTGCAGGGTGCACCTTCAGATGTGCCTTCAAATAGACTTTGGAGATTTGAATATATGAGCTCCTGAAAATCAGTTTTTAAATTGCAAGGGAGGCCTATTAAGTGCTGTAAAAAAAAAAAAAATTTTTTTTTTGCTTTTCTATTTTAAAAGCTGCATTAAAAAAGTGATTTCCCCCCCCACCTTCCTCTCTTCGATGACATTGGGTGGAAATAGAAATTAGGAGACTGCCATTTCCCTTTAACTTCATGCATATCAAAGGAAGACAGATGACAGGATAAAATGATTCAGAGTGGCCAGCATAGTCTATCTGGAGGAGTTAGTGAAGAAGGATATTGAGATGTTGCAATGGTTTCTTCATGAGTCACTGTGCCAAGAGCTTCAAGTATGCAAAAAAAGTTCTCAGATGATTTCCATGAGTTGAAAAATTCAGATATTCAGATGTGCTTTACATTTTGCTACTTAACATTATCTAGCCTCATTGTTTGGCAGTGTGTTTGCATTTTTTGGTATACACTTTATTTCATATGTGACTTATGGTTTAGACTTTATCTCAACCCCAGCAACCTGTGTAAGTCTTTTTGAGGGCCCTTATGGGAAGACTCACAACTAATGTCTGGTGCACTGGGCTTCAAAAAATTCTCCTTTGCTTGCATGCTAAATTCAAGTGGGATTTTACAGCTTCAGTTTTATTGAAGACTTGATTTCTAATGAGTGTTAAACTAAAGACACAACTGCTTCTCTTCTGACTTGAACTGCAGCTTGGGGGGGGGGGGATCTGGTTAAAACTCCTGGGCCCTTGGTTTCTCAGATTGGATGTTCATATTAAGTGAGTTCTTTGGTTGGTTGTTTTTTTTTTTCCCCACTTTGCCTCAGTTTCTAGTTTGTGAAACAGTTGGCAGACTATCCAACCCTAAACAGGCACCGTGAAATTGTCCAGAGATAAATATTGATGGGAAGTCTTTCCAAACAGTGCTGAAAGTAGAATTTGATGAGTGCACAGTAATCCTCCAGTGTCCAAAGACATGTGCCTTGCACACAGAACTAGAAGCTAGGCACTGGAGCTATAATCTACTGACCTTGAGTAAGTCTCTTAGCTGCCGTGCCTCTCCATTTCCCAATAATATTGCAATAAGACTAATATTTACTTACCTCACAGTCACATAGCCAGAATGAATTAATGTTTATAAAGTACTTGGGAGTCCTTGGATGAATGGCCACGCAGAAGTGCTAAGCAGAGCATGCATTGTCATTTCCCTGTAGATAAATACATATCATTTACATGGGTGTACAGAGCTGTTCGCGCAGGCATATGCAATGTCTCATCTCAGTGCACTCCTGTTAGCACAGGATATAAGAACAAACCCAACAGTCCTTGACAATTCATGTCATTTTGCTTTGAAATGAGTATATTTTGGTTGAGAACAGAGCTTATCATGTAATCTCCAATGGAAGTTATGTTCTGCCTTTTTACAGTTGCCATGATGCAAATTTCATTTGTACTCTCCTTCTTTATGAAAGTTAACAGTTATTTAAGAGATCAAAGTTAATTATCACTAAGGAGATCATTTTTACCTATCAACCCACTTTTGTAACCCCACTATCACAAGTAGAAGCTTTATGCTAATCAGTTTTCTAATTTCCATAAATTACTGATAGAATTACTTTTTTTTTTTTTTTTCAGCATGAAAGTAGATCTGTTGGTGAAAGCTCTTGAGAGGCAGAGAGACAGAGAGAAAATGAGGTAAGGTGTGTTTTCAAGAGTTTGCCAGCTGGTTGTGGTACCCAGAAAATAAAATCCAAATCATTAGTTTCATTGCATCACAAAACTTGTAGATGCTGCAGCTTCCCTGCTCTGCAGAAATCTGATGCACACACATTGTTTCAATTTAACGTGGTGGTAGGAATGGAATCAAACGTGAGGATCACTGTGTGACCCTATTACACGTGAAGTGTCTCTATTAGAGCTGCAAAGACAGCATGCCAGAGGAGCTGAAACGTGTTGATGGAAACAAACAGATATACCTTTTTAAAAGCAGCAGTCAGAAACTCTGCAGTGTGATCCAAGCGTGTTTTGCTGGAGAGGGCAAGGCAGTCTATCCTAGGGGAAGATGATATTAAGAAAGAGAAAGAAACCCCTTCCACACCATCACAGCACTTTCTGAACAGTGAGCTTGCCAAATGGAAGCTCTGCCGTGGAAGTTGTTACCGCTATGACTGACAGCTGCTGTAAAATAACCTCAGCTACAGCATGGAAGGAACAATAAGAACTGAAAATGAAACAGTTGCGGATATTTTGGGTATCCCCTCGGTCTAAAAGTTGAGTAAAATAATTGCTTAGTAATTAACAAGCTTGTTGCTATGCTGCTCCAGCCTTTTAGACTGATGCCGATGAACTCCAGAATAAATTAAATTATCTGCAACCCAGAGTCTACAACCTGGGAGTGAAGTTACACTCATGCATCGTTTGAACCGCACCAGACTTCCTGAGCTTCGTTTTGGGTTGGTAACAGAGCAGTTTGTCTTCCAGTGGGCATCAGTAGGTTTCTGCCTGACCATTGGTCTCTAGCATAAGGAGGAACCTGGGCTGCCATTTTGATCGTGTTGAAGTCTCATTACCTTCTGTCCTTGCACCCTGTCTGTGGCACTTTCTACTGCATCGCTTTTAAGCCAACTGAAGAGCTCAGCTGTTGGTCTGTCAAGTGCCTGAAGCAATTTCCTTTTTCCCAGCTTCAGGAAGAGCCAAGCAATAAGGCAAAGCCCAGAGAGACCACAATCAGCATCACAGCCCCTCTCTGTCACAGGCACCCCATACTTCTCAGAGCTCTGTCTGAGCTGCCCTGCAACCCAGATGGGCCTCCAAAGCTAAACGTAAGGGGCGCCTGAATGCACCCCAGGAACAGGCAGGCACAAAGGAAAATAAAAGGACCTTAACTTCCCCCTGGCTGTGAGTTTTTGTGTCACTGCTTAGAGAAAAGCAACACAAAACTATATTCTCTCTTGGTTTTTTTGTTCGTCGACCTTCACCTCCCCTGCATGCACACACCTATTTCTCTTCAAACACAGGAGCCATCCCATTGAAGTCAGCAGGACTCTTCCGCTGCTCCAAGCAAAGCATGCATATACCTGGATCAAGTTGATATTTACAGTAGGCTCCTTTTGAATTGGCTTTTGATTACACACCTATGTCAGGGGGTTGTTCCTCATTGCAGCTGTGGACAGTGTGACTTGTTTCCATCTGAGGAAGACTGCAAAAGATTGCAAATATAACCTTTAGCATTAGAGGCCTTTTTTAACTGTCATGTGCTGCACTGAGCTGCGTGTTTGTGGTTGGAAGGGAACATAAACTATGATGCAGAACCCTAAAGGATTTAGAAAAGGTAACCTTTGAGCATATGCTTTGGGTTTTATTATCTCACTTATTTATTCTGCCGGGTATCTGTAGGATAATATGATCAATGAGTTGGAATCCTTCTTGTTTCCACCAACAACAAATCAAACCATTAATGGGCCAATAAAACCCAGGGATTTGGAGAGAGGGGAGGAGGGGAAGTAATTGCATTGTTCTGATGCTAACGAGGCACATCTATCTTGAAATAACTGATTAAAGCTGGGTGTCGACACGAGGCCTTTGCACTAAAAAGCTTGTTGGTAACACACAAGGTGTGCAGCCCTGGGGTATGGGACCATGAAGTTCAGTGGCAGCTCTGCATTAGCTGCATGCTCTGTGCAAGTGGTCTGTGGGAAGCACCTCTGTCTGGTGCCACTTAACCCTTTCTGCACACCACGGTGACACAGTGTGGTGGGTCAGGAGCAAGCAGGGTTCACGGGGCAGGTTGTACAGCTGATAAATAGTTCCAGAGATGCGTTGATTGCATAATGATAGCCACATTCATTCACCTGCCTATCAAAAGAGGTGCATTAAAGTTTGAGTTCTCTTCCCCTGGGTCCACAAAGAGATATTTGAGTGTTAGCTTATAGTCTTCAACATTCCTCCCAACAGTAGGCTAAGTGCAGTGGGGTTAAACAGAGTCCCTTTTGCTTAGTAATCCATTAGCTAATGGGTGTGTAAGCCCATCAATTCTCTGTTTATTCCCTAACCCCATTAGGGTACACCTGCTGTGCATAAAAAATACACCTGACAAATCAGAGTGATAGTTGAAATAAAATAAATATCAAGTGTTGTTATAGCTGATCCATAGTGTTTAAAGCAGAAAGGGCATAACAGTGATTTGTGAGGGTGGAACTAAATAGCATGTGCTGGCTCACAGGAGCTTGAGTAGGTTGATAGAAACCCCTCTGTGATCTTGCCAGTTTACCTGTAGACTCCAGCACTTAGCTGCCTCTTTCCCCAGCCCCACAGGCCCCTCCACAGGGCTGGAATTCACCTTCAAATGCCATCTCCAACCACCTTCCAAAAAGACCCAGCGCTGCTAAGTGATAAATTAATTATTTGGGGGAGGGAGGGTGAGAGCTCACAGGCTGCTCTCCCACGAAGGAAGCCAGAAGCTTCAAATCTGTCTCTGATACCAAGCCATTTGTTTTATCACTTCATAGGCTTTATTTATTTATTTATCTTACAGCTTGCCTTGTGATTAAAACTGTTGAAACAGCTGTTTGCTGGTAGCAACTTTCCTTTCCTGTTGTCGATCGTGGGGCTGCAGCTGCAATTGGAGCTGCCCCACATTGCTCTGCTAGGGCTGGGTGAAGGACAGCAGCAGCATCCCTGGCTGTCCCTGGCCATTGAGGGTCCGTGGGGGCTACCCTCATCAGGCAATAAGGGCTGCAGAAGCCACACATCCCATTGCACAAGGAGAAAATAAGGGAGTTACAGAAATGTACCGCAACAGTGTGGAGCTTGTCATCAAAACCTGTTACTGAAATTCAGAGATTATTGGGAAATTGGGTTAAAAAAGGGGGTTTAAATTGAAAGGAAAGAAAAAAAGCCAAAACCACAGTATAACCACCAGCTGGGGAGGCTGATGACAATAGGATGAGCAAGGTGCTTGGTTCAAGGTGATCAGTCCAGTGTGGAAAACTCCCTGGAGAACAAGGGGTGGGCTTTGAACAAGTATGTCTCAGGTTTTATCTGCCATCATGGTGCTTTAAAGGGGGTTGAGAGTGCTGAGCAGCCAGGCTAAGGAGGGTAGATAGAGAACAACATGGGTAGCATGGGTCACTAATATCTGGGATAGAAGAAAATGGAGAAGCCTTACAGTTCTGTGATTGAGGGATGTTCATAGAAAGCCTCTTAGGAAAGCTTAGGACCAGGTTGCTTGTGCCAGGGACATGCTGTCTAACCCTGGTGGGGAGAAACATTGCTCCTCCTTTTGCTGTTGAAGAAAACAAATGTGCAATCACATCAGGCACCTCAGGGCTGGGTGTGCTGGCTATGACAGGCCTGCTCAATCCACAGGTGAGCAAGCAGAAGAGGTTGGTTGGCATCAACCATCCGAAAAAAAAAAAAAAACGAACCAAAAAATAACAAGGAAGAGAGAAACAGAGACCAAGCCAAGCTAGTCCTGCAAGGGAACCAGTACATTGACAAAAACTCTTAGTCTGGGTGAGGTAGTGGAGGAAGGGTTTGGGAATCTGGCCTGTACTGCCTGAATTGCAAGTGCCACCGTTGGGCTAGGGAGCAGTACTAAAAGGAACAAAGCAGGTCAGTGCTGTTGGGTTGCATTATCCACAGGCTTTGGCATTTTCCAGCCGAGTGCTTGCCTCTTCTTCCTTCCCAGCCCACTGCTGCTATTATTTTTACATCCTGGTTGTTGAGGAGTGTATCATTCATAACATACCTATCACAGAGAGATTCCATTTTAAATGCTTAGGGAGATAGAGGGCTACAAACCCTGGGAAATCAGCTATGCCTAATATATTATGTAGAAGTTCTGTAATCATTATTGAACTAAAGTGCATTGAGTAAGTGGATAAAATCAGTCCCACTGTAGCATAAGTCTCCAGAGAGCACAGATAAAAACGCCTCGCACTTAAGTAGAAAAAGGTAACAAAATATTTCCAGTCCCAGCAACTGCATTTTCCCCTCTATATAAATAGGGAACCCTCAGGAGAAGGCAATGATGCAGCAGAGGTTGAAGGCAAAGTTAATGGTGGCGAGGTGGGGGAGCGAGGCAGTGCCTGGGGCAGGCTGCCGGTGAGCAATGTGAGCAGCGCTCCGTGGAAATGAGGCTGAAGGCACAGCCCTTTGTGCAAGGGTGGTGGGCAAGGAGGCAGCACTGGTGCAACGCTGTGGGGGGGGAGTCGGTGTGAGTCTGGAAGGGAGTGGAGATGAAAACTGCATCACAACAACCCTCTAAATGAGCCTCTGCACAATGTTTGTGCCTCCCTTTCCTCGAAACACTGCAGAAAAGTCAACTTTTGTGCTGGAGTTCATCTTGAGGCTTTCTTCCCAGAGCTTGTCATGACACTCACACATTTTCCCACCTCAGGACAAGCAGGTGTGCATGCATGCACACACACACACACACACACACACAGAGTTGTGTTTTTATGCCTTCTGAGCTCAGGTCTGAGCTGAGCTGCTGCCTTCTCACAGTGGGTCACTGAGGAATCCTCAGTGGCAAATTTATCTGGAGATTATTCTCAGCCAGATAACCTGTGCCCTGCAGAGAGCCCCTGTGTGTAGCTACAGGCATTATCAGTCTTTGTCTCATAAACGTGGTCAAGAGCCACCAGATTGCAGTGAATCACCACAACATGGTGAGTCTTGCATACCAGCTGCAAACCCACTGAAACTCTTATAAGGGCTTACAGTGTAAGATAGCCTTTGACAAGAATAAATGTGGGAGAATTAGGGGCTCATACACTTCAGTAACAAAAAAAAAGAAAATTGCAGTTTCATCTCCCTTATGAGAAAGAGAGTCTGGCTGGACTGGGACATGCAGGAGAGTTGTCCTGGTAGGGTTCACCATATGTTTCAGGGAAGGATTAGATGATCATATAAATAATTATTTTGGCACAGATGATCATATGTCTCTCCACACTAGTGCTCAAGTTTGGGTCATTCATTGAAAATAAGGAGAGACTTGTGTGTTGGAGTACTGTGTTTGCTGCTCCTGTTGTGGACCCACACAAAAAGCCACCTAGTATTGTAGCCCCTGCTGTTAGGCTGTGACCTGAGTAGTCATTGGCATTCGTGTCCTGGAATGACTATATTAAAGTTTTCTAAGATGTGTGCTCTTTCACATGACCTGCCAATCATGTTGGAGCAGTGCCATAAGCTGTGGTCTAATTGTATCCTCAAGGGCACCAAGGAGAAGAGAGCACAGGGCTGCGGAGCTGGAGCCATTACTTATTTATCTAAAGTATTGACCTGCCCTCTCCTACTGAAATATCAGCATTAGATGCTGGGGAAAAGGAATGCCAGAGCCAGCTCCTTCTGGGAACCAGAGATGTCAAATGAGGTCCAAATCAGGCAGCATCCCACTGAGATAATGCTGGTGGGGGCAGGCAGGGAGGTGCCACTGACACAAATGAGTACAACTGTTGGGTGGGCAAGAAGGCAGCAACCAAACTGACCAAGTGGCTTGCTGAAGCTCTGTCAGGCTGCTTCATAGCACCTCTGAGATGTGGCCTAATAAAGCCACATACAATAGTATGGGGTGGACTTTGAACAGTCACTGGCAGGTTTTGCAAACCTATTACTGTAATGATGCTGAAGTGTGTTTGTGAAGGCAGAAAGAAGGAAGCAAATAGAAAGTGACTCTTCTGTAATATTGCTGTGGATGAAACTAAAGCAAGTTAATGCTCACAGCTCTGAGAGGATGAGATGGATGATGCTGATGGAGTCTACACCTCCCTGTCTGGAATACATCCAAGCCCGAGTGAGAAAAGCATTTAATGGGAGGGCCAGTGCTGGTGGGAAGGCATTCAAAAGCACAGTGCTGATGCAGGACAAAACTGTATCATATTTTCTATGCAATAGAGGAATTGGCTTCAGACAAACTTCCCTAAAAGGTAATGAAGGCAAATAAACCAAGATGTAGTGGATGTACTTTTGAAGAATCTTGGGCAATGTGGCATTTGAAAAAAAAAACAAACACCTCTTCCCAAAAAAATTCTGTCCCATGAAACTGGAGACGAGCTGGGGGCCAGGGACTCTGTGGGAAGCCTCCAACTCATCTTTTAGTACAGAAGCACAATGTGAATGATCAGAATAATAGAGAACAAGGAGCAGTTAAGTACAAAGGATAGGAGGAAATCAAGTGCATAACATGAAATGTGTCTTCAACTAATCCATGAAACAGCAGAAGATCCATGGGCTGTGTTGCTAAGAAGGTTGTAAATGAGAACATGAAGCAGCTGTGGCTAGAGCCTGTAGAGACAGACTCTAAAGGGAGCAAACAGGTGCAGGAAACTAGCAGTGAAGGTAGCTCATTTATCTGAAATTTCTTTAAACTAAATAAAAAAAATTAGAGGCATGGCAATGAAAAAAAAAAACCAATCCCACCGCCAGATGCAAACCATTCAGTCAAAATGACTACTGCAGTTGCTGAAAAGTTAAAGCAGCTCCCAGTGCAGAGAGCAGCACTAAGTCATGCTGTTAGATACCTTAGCCTAAGCCCCCATGCCTACATGTGCTCTGTGTGATGACCAAAGATGCTTCTCTCCTTTTTAGTGTATGCCCCATCATGGCATATGTGCCTCACTGCAGCCGTACCTGAATACGTGCCTTGCAATTGGTACCCACAAGGTTTGGGCTTTGGAGAGTTTTCTTCTGGCAATAAAAAAACCCAATTCATCATCTGTTACAGTACTGTGACTCAGGTGACCTGTTTGGATTGGCAGGAGAACATCACTGGGGCTAGCCAGCAGATTCTTCTTCAGTTTGCCTGAACTGCCTGATGGTTCATTCTGTTCTGCCTCCATCCCTTCCCTCTACCTCTATTTCCAAAATGTGTTTGAAATTTCAGGCAAAACCATTCCCATTGGACCCAAAAGGCTGAAGCAGAGCTCTTGTTCTGCTGCACCTAGAAGAGCTTACCTAGTATTACCTCCTAAATTTAATTTTTAATACTGCTTTTCAGCTGCATGGGACCCAACATCTTACCAGTGAGCTGAGCACTCCTGGAGCCCTTGGCTGCAGTGAGAGCTGCCAATATTCACACTATTTGAAAGAGAGCCAGGAGAATTTCCTCAGACAGAAAAGACAGATCTCTTGTGCTGACAAAGTAAACACATTTTGGGGGGCTGATTTTTGCCAACAGCTCTTTTAACAACTACTGGAATGGATCTGTTAACATTTAAGAGCTACCCAACACTTTACATTGCAAGAAGCCCCTTATGGCTGCTTATATTTTTTATCAATCTTTTAAAAGTAAATTTTAATTTCATTTAAGCTGCAACCCTGCCCAAGGTTTCCCACCTAGGAAATGCTTGGGGCCTTGCAGTAGTGGTGGTGTTTAAAGGGTTTTGTTGAAAGGTTTTTGATTGTCCCCATTCAGGCCTTTGGTATGACAGCCACTCTCCAGCTGTGGTTAACTGCCTTTGTTCAACCTTCCTCAGAGGTAAAGCTCCTCACGGTCCTCTTCTGCCAGAGGAGGACAGAACAAAATGAAACACCTAGAACCAATTTAGCAACTGATGGATTTATCATTTAGGAATAGCAGCAGAATGGAAACACTTCATAGGAGCCCCCTTCATGGTCAAGGAGCTAGTTACAACTCAACACACTTTAATGCAGTTCTTGGAGCTGGTCACTTCAGATGTGGTCCTTGAAGTGCTGTCATTGACTTAAAACCAAGGTGAAAACTTAAATCTCCCTGGGTCTCTGGCACTGGATCTAATATGCCTGTGTCTGATACTTCACAGCCACTGTGTTTAGAGAGGCAGCTCCTTGCAAGTGGACACCTCAAGATATGTAAGCTCCTGAAATCTGTTGAAAAATAGGTTGGTCCTTGTGCAATGATAGACTGAAACAATGAAAATAATGATAACAGGATGAATGTTCAGTATTATGGGTGAGGATCCTTTGAAACAGAGGAGAAGGAATTTCAGTGCACCACCATCCATTGCTTTTCACTGTGAATTCCAAGAATTTTTGCTTCTCCTTAATTTCAGAAAGACAATTCAGCTTCTTCTGTATTTTTTTTTTTTTATTCCCCTCATCTGGCAGCTAGCAGAAGCAGAAAAATAAACACACAACCAGGAGCTGTATTCACAGACAGGAAGTAACTTTAATTAAATATTGTGAAAGTTGAAAAGTTTTTACAGCTTGAATTTCTGCAAAAAAATTATAACAATCTCTACAGTAGTTAGTTTCTCTAACAATAGAACTGTACAGTGTGTGTGTGTGTGTGTGTCTCTATTCAAAAAGGTCGAGATAAGAAGG
>WBNM01004288.1:549953-564388 GCA_013399055.1 Ramphastos sulfuratus
CCCTCCTCCCCCCACCCCGTCCCCCCCACTCCTTTCTTAGAATGTTAGTGATGATTGACAGTTCTGGTGCACAGTACAATGTACAAGTGAAATGGATATGATTTGCATTGTTAAGGCATCCAATCTGCTGGTTTATATTTATGTGAAAGACAGAGAAATATACAAGCAGACTCAAGAAAGAAAGTATTTTCATCGGGTTCTATGCAGTTTCTCCCCATATTTAATGCACAAAAATGCGTCACTCCAAAGAGGAGAAATCCCATGCATATTAATAGAGTAAAACAGCATTAGTTTTTGTTAAGCCTCAAAAGCAAAGGATACATTTTTCTTTTTTTTTTTTCCTTTTTTTTTTTTTTTTTTTTTTAAATCTACATAACTAAATGCTACAAAAAAAATATGCTACTTTTTGCCATATATTGGAAAAAACTTCTTAACTTACAAATAATACAAAAATAGACAATGGCTTTTGGGTGGAAATTAAAACAAAACAAAAAAAAAANTTCTTCTGTATTTTTTTTTTTTATTCCCCTCATCTGGCAGCTAGCAGAAGCAGAAAAATAAACACACAACCAGGAGCTGTATTCACAGACAGGAAGTAACTTTAATTAAATATTGTGAAAGTTGAAAAGTTTTTACAGCTTGAATTTCTGCAAAAAAATTATAACAATCTCTACAGTAGTTAGTTTCTCTAACAATAGAACTGTACAGTGTGTGTGTGTGTGTGTGTCTCTATTCAAAAAGGTCGAGATAAGAAGGTGAAAGGTTAGTAGTTTCAGAGATGACTTCATTTTAGCTGCATCCTAGTACAACTTGTGAGGAAATAGGGCATAACGTTATGCAATCCAGTCATTGTGAAGCTTCACCTTGTTAAAACTGAAATGTTTCCACTTAAAGCCATATTCTGTAAACAGCTGCATCTTTTACTTGGTAAAAGATGGGGGCGGTGCGGGGAGAGTTTTTGTACATATTCCCATGGAGCAGGTCACTACAGATAGCTGCAACGAAACCAAGTTCTGCACACTGTCAAAGGATCTTTGGACACTGGCATAGAAGACTACAAACATTGATGGCTAACACTGGTGTCAAAACTGCTCGAGTGGAGCTCTACAAGAGTAATTGATGGTGTCACTGGACAAAATATGGCTTTAAATTTGACCACCTTGCCGTGCTGTTGCTTACTATGTGAATTAGAATAATCGCTTGGCATACAGAGAAGCAATAAACTGATGTCTCTCACATTTTCCAGTTTTTCTCTTCTTTTATTTTCTCACCATGAAAGAAAAAAAAAATTTAAAAAANTAACTAAATGCTACAAGAATAATATGCTACTTTTTGCCATATATTGGAAAAAACTTCTTAACTTACAAATAATACAAAAATAGACAATGGCTTTTGGGTGGAAATTAAAACAAAACAAAAAAAAAACCCCAAAAAAAGAAAAAAACAACAAACCAAACAAACAGAAAAATGGAAGCATGGATTTAAACAATGCTAAAAATTTAGGAAAAAAAAAAACCAACAAAACAAACCCTATCAATGAAATGTTTTTAAATCACATTTAAACAGCTAATACAACGGTGAATGACCAAACAAATCAGCACTTTTCACATAGCAAAACATACACAATAAAATAAACCTGGTAGGGGGATTAAAAAAGCAATGTACAAATTCCAAAGATAAATACATTATTTATATGGATATTTTACAAAATCCCCCCTTAAAACAAACAAACAAACAAAAATAAAAACAGAAACAGAAAAAAAAGCTTTTTTTTTTTTCCTCTTTAATTCTGCAAGTCTGTGCAAGCTAAAGGTAGTGAGCTCTTTTTTTGCAAAATATGCAGTAAATTTTTTTTTTTCTTTCTTTTTGTCTTTGTGGTTTGTTCCCCCCCCCCTCCCCCCGTTGTGATATTGAAAAACTGTCTTAAGACATTAAAATGTATAAATAGAACAAACAACTTTGGCAAAAAATCACAAAAAATCTACAGTATTTATAACTACATACAAAACACAACAGCAAAGAAAAAAATATCAGGTAATGCATCTTCAGAGCTTTGCTGCCTCTTTGACTAATAGTTTTTAAGAACACTTCCCAGATAATGATAGCAAAACTTTTGTAAAACAGAAGCTATGGTTTTGATTTGAGACCTTCCTAACAGCCCCCACCACCCACCCACCCACTCCCCCCCCAACCTCATGTTTCCATTTACTATTCCAAAGCAGTTACCTGTTGCTTAATATATTATGATACAAACTGAGAGGGTCGGCTGATACAGGAGCAGTCCTAGTAGGAGGCTGACAAAAAAAAATCCTGTGTGCTTTTATATAGGGAGGATGCAGAACCACAGAGGAGTCTGTTCTTGGTCTGCCCCTAGGAAACAAATAGGTGGAGGGGAGAGAGGCTGCACTGCCAACACCCCACGCGTGAGGGCTGCTGTCTGTGTTGTTAGAGGGCTGTGCAAAACCCAAATGGCATTTCATTCACAGCTCAGGTGACACTAAACTTGGAGAAGGCCACTCATTTGGGAAGAGTTTGATATATAAGCTAAAGAGAGAGCCATGCTCATCTAATTCTGCAGTTCAACATCATGTCTAGAGGCACTGGTTCAAGAGGAAATGTGTTTTATTTGCATCCTTACCTTCTCTTTTCTCTGTTGTGGTATTTACACAACTATTTAGCTTGATATTCCAGGCAGAGGTTACTAATCCCACCCTTCACCCTGCCCTCATCATCCAAAAATACCATTTTTTTTCTAGGGAGTGGTATCTATTTACTTAGAGCATTAAAAATGCATCATATCAGCAAGCCACCACTGGATAAGCAACCTATATGAGCCGACCCTTAATTAAATGGCCATAATTCTTCTATGAAAAACTAACTGGCACTTCTATTCTGTCCCATACAGACTTGTATGTAAATGACACCATTTCAGTTTTCTTTACACAGCTTTTTTTTTTTTTTTTTAAAAAAAAAAAAGAAGTCATAAATTAAAAATGTGAAGTTCCATCTCTAGTGTCCCTTGTGTAATTGTATGATTTATAAAAAGACAAATGGTGTTGAGTTAAATCAAGCCTTAAAAACCCACAAAACAAAAACCAAACACCCCCAAACAACCCAGATAGAAATAAAAGCAAGCTCCCAACCACCCTACCCCACCCAAAAAAAAAAAAAAAAAAAAAAAAAAGAAAAACAAAAGGTGGATTTTCTATCAACATACAATAAATATATCTCCCAGGTATTTGGGATGGACAACTTGAATCAACACCTTGCAATTGTAGATTGCTAATTTCAGTATTTGCAAGGATGGTGATTTTTGTTTTGTTTAAAAATCCGCAGTTATTGTAAGATTCTTCTTTTTTTTTTTTTTTTTTTTTTTTTTNTTTTAAAAAGGCCTGAGTAATAAGTTCCACTCTGGGACTTGTATCAGATTCTCTCTGAAGCAGAATTCAACCTCTTCATTAATAAAATTCTTCAAGGCAATTCTTTCACATGGGGGGAACAATCATGCCAGATATAGCTGTTGGGAAGAAAGGGGAGAAGGGAAGGGGGGGGGAGAGAGAGAGAGAGAGAAAGAGAGGGGGGGAAAAAAAGTTACTTTTGTGAATTATCAAGCAACTTGTAAAATCCTCAGAGCTTTTAAACATTTATTAGTAACACACTCAGCTGTACTGTGAACTAAATTTATATCTAAGTACCATCCAGCAGAGACAATTATGTGCACAGAAATCAAAGGAAGCCTCATTCAGATCAGAAAGTGGTTTCATTTTGCAAGTGACTGCTGAAATCAGTGAATCTCTTCAAGAAAAGTGCAGTTCCCTTGGCAGCAGAATCAGCCCCAAATTCAGGGTTTTTTTTTGGTTTAGTTTCAAAAATCTCAAAATGCTCAGGAAGCTTGAATCTGACCCAGCCATTGCCACACATTCTATTACTGTTTTAAAAGCATGGCAGATACTTGCTCCACACATGAGACAATGGCTGGAGTCTCACAGGCCACCAGTATTATAACCTGTACTAGTGGGAGGTGTCCCTGCCTATGGCAGGGGGTTGGAACTAGATGATCCTTGAAGTTTCCTTCCAACCTTACCATTCTATGATTCTATGATTATCAGCCTGGCAAGGTGTTCCTTGCACTAGGCACAGGACCAGTGCTCCATTCTCCTACTCCAGTTTTCTCCTACATGTTCAGTGTTCAACCCTGGGACTTATGTATGTGTTTCCAGGTGCTCAGAAAATGACTTAAACTCTAAAATCCAATTTAGAAATTGAAATATGTCCTTAACTGGTGGTTCAGCAGACTGGTGTCTCGTGCTTTTATTACACTTGTAGCAGACTTTACCCAGCTACATTGAGTGAGTTGCATGTTAAAAGCTAATTTAGAATGTCTTCTCTTTTGTTAGCTGAGTTGAATCATCAGGATTTCCTTCCCTGGTTTTCTGTGAAACCATCTCTTAAAGAGAAGACATTCATCAGAATTCAACAGGTACAGTAGAAAACTACTTGAACTCCAGCTTGGTCTCCCCTCTCTTTGATGCTCAGAGGGCTGGACAGCTCTGCTATGAGGACAGGCTATGAGAGTTGGGGCTCTGCAGCTTGGAGAAGAGAAGGCTTCCAGGAGACCTTGTAGTAGCCTTCCAGGATCTGAAGGGGGCCTACAGGAGGGCTGGGGAGGGATTATTGACAAGGTCTTGTAATGACAGGATGAGGAGTGATAGGTTTAAACTGGAAGAGGGGAGATTTAAACTGGACGTTAGGAAGAACTTCTTTCCAGTGAGAGTGGGGAGACACTGGCACAGGTTGCCCAGGGAGGTTGTGACTGATCCCTCCCTGGAGGTGTTCAAGGCCAGGTTGGATGAGGCCTTGAGCGACCTGTACTAGTGGGAGGTGTCCCTGCCTATGGCAGGGGTTTGGAACTGGATGAGCTTTGAGGTCCCTTCCAACCTAAACCATTCTATAATTTACCTAAGACTCTACACAAGTCAGGCATTCCAAGTGTCCATATAATGTGCTGGGAGGCAGCACATCATTACAGGAGGGAGTCATGCAAGTTTATGAAGGAAACTGTAACAACCACGCATCGTCAAAACGCCAGTTGGATAGCATTTGCCAAAAGGTAGCAAATAGATTCATCTTCAGGTTGGCAGCACTTCATGGGCACACTATTTAAACACTAGATCTGCCTGCCATCTCAGACATCTGGGCATGTAATTTCTTAAGGAAGAACTCAACCCTGTGACTGGGGCTGATTCATTGTGCTTTAATTACATCTGCAATTATTTGATAAGAACAGAGCCAAAGTAAAAGACTCACGGGTTTGGGGTTGGAGGGGGAGAGGAGGGAAATGTTTTCTCCACAAACACCACCATATGTGCAAGAATTACAAGTCTAATCAGCAAAGGGAGAACAGCTCGAGCAAACTGTGCTGATTAAATGAAATAAAATGAGAGGAGAAGGAGAGAATGCAAACCACATCCACACGTTTGCAACAGGCCATCCTCAGAGGCGACGTGTTGCAAATGCACAGCAGCATTTCAATTCTTGGAATTTATCATTCAGCTATGGTTTTATGTGGAATCACTGTACTGGTTGTTTGCACTCCACATAAGGGCTCTTCAAGGAGCTGAGAATGAGGATAAAAAGGATAGAGAGGTGAGTTAAGTTGCTTAAAGTCCCACAGGAAGACACTCAAGTGAGCAGCATAGAGGATACCGCTGTGTCTTAGATATGTGTTGCTGAGCTATTTCCTATCATGGGCTTTTTTGGCTCTAGCATGAAGATAATTTGAGGATGCAGTTGTTTATTATCTCCATAGCTGTGCTGTCTTCTGTCAAATCGTAGAATGAATTTCACATTGCCTTTATTTTTAGCATTCTTGCCAATTTAATCAACACTGGGTAAAACAACAGCACCTTTGTTTTTAAAAAAAAAAAAAAAAAAAAATTCCTCTACGGGTTTTTATTTTAGAAGTGTCCAAAATACCAAGTACTGGATCCTCACAACAGTACTGCCCTCTTGGTACATGTGACTGAAAATGAAGCAAACTCAAGCCAAGCAATGCTCTCACTGTTGTGGTTGTTCCCTACTCTGCCCTTGCTATCCTTACCTCTGGGCCATGGTATGGACCTTGAGCCAGGCACCTCTACGGTGTCTATAAAATAGGTATTGACAGTGATGGGTACAGTGGACCAGAGATCCCACCATGGCAGCCCTACAAGGCAGCCACCTGCAGCTAAGGCTGTGAGTGTGATTTTCCCTTGCTGGGTACAGGAAAGATTCACATGGGCATGGACCTAAGACATAGGTTTTGTCACAGTTCTCCTTCTAGCTCATCGTATTACATCGAGAAATTTGATTTGTTTCTGTTTCTTACCTGAGGATAACAATTTTTATCCCTATTAGGAAAGCACTTGGAGGCTTACGGATGGCAGCTCTTTAAGCAGAAGACAGACTGCATGCTTGGACTTCAGTATGTAACAGCACAAAGACCACAGTGCTCCCTTCTTTCTTACTTCTGTAAGTAAGGAGGTGAGCAGATGGGAATGGGCAGAGTCCTCCTGCATGTGCTGAGTGCAACTGAGCAGAGTCAGACGGATAATTAATCCTCTCTGCATACTACTTCAACCTTTTTGTCTTTGCCACCCTTTCTAAATAGCAAATTTAGTGAAACTTTGAAAGGAGACCTTGTTTTGCTCTAGAAAAATTACCTGTACTTCACAAAACATCAACACTTTATTCAAACAAAAAATTCTCAAGCTAAAAGATTCATCAAAACCAAATGAACTTCACCAAAAAGTGGTCAAGAATTGTCTCTTTCTTGGGACAGCACAGCTGCCTACCTTGAGTGAGGGCCTAAGCAAAGGTGACATAATAGCAACTCCTCCACAGACATTTCTCTTAGACATTACAATACGAGACACGCACCTTTTGCCATTGGAAACAAATGGTACAGATGTAGATCTTAGCTCATTTTTTTTTCAAAGCATTATTGCTTTTGAAGAGCTCTGAAATTCTGAATTAAATTACAAGGCAAATGGCAAATGATATCTTTTCTGCCTAAAAGCTTTGATATTTCCATTCTTTCCAAGTCTTCATTTATATCACTCTACTTTTATGCTGTAAGTGCTACATATAGTCATGCAAATTTCCTCAGCTGTAGCATGTTATTGATCCTGAAAACAGAGGTATCAGTGGTAAACAGTGTAAGTATGAGATCACACCACCTCTAAAAAGGGAAAGCAGAGAGCAGAAAAACTCCTATCAATGGGCATTATTTCTTCTATCATATACTAATTTGTATTTTCTGCCAGCAAATTGCAGAAATAATGTATTTTGAGTTTTACAAAATTGCATGGCAAAGAGAACAACAGATAAGCCTAGCTGTTGTTTTAGTGAGGTCTGCTGATATCTAAGCTGCACAAGGAAAGCTTGATTGCTTTCTGATGTATCCAGAAGCCCAAGAGAGATAAGACAGCCTCCTTATACATGGTTGTTTATTTAAGCAATAAGACACAACATGCAGTGCATTTCTGAGTGATTATTACAAGCCTCAGGTGGTGTCAGAAGGCATGGGAATACAGGCAGTGTGTCTTTAACTCACCAAGAAGTTCAGGGATGACCTAGAAATGAACCTTCACTTGGTGTCTTATTCCTATTATGAAAACTGAATTGCTAAATAAAAATTAGGGGAAACACTCAGGCTATGTGTGTGGTTTCTGGGCATTGCAGGTCTGGACGTGACATAACGAGGAGGCAATCAGTAATCCCCAATTGAGTCCAGTGCTCTCAGCTCATTCCATAATTGCTTTTCATAACTGAGCATGTCTCTGAGAATTCCATGTCTTGTGAAGGAAAAACAGTGCCTGAAAGAGTTTTCTCCTGGTACTTGCCTTTTCTCTCTACCCATAACAGCAAGGTGGGCAAAGTAAAGGGAGGAAAAAAGAAACCCTAAACCAACACATTAGCATGTTCAGAGGCCTCTAGCAGTCAATTCTTAACTCCTTTTTTATAAAGCTTTTATTTATTTTAATTTGGAATTGAAACATTTTAGCTGTTGTCTGCTTAAAACATGCAAACACTACAGCCCAGTTGAAAATTTTGCTGTATTTTATTCCTGACACAAGCTGTGTTTGTAACGAAGCCCTGGCTGAAGGTACCCCAGTTCTGCTTATACATTCCTAGTAATTTCACAATTCCTCCCTACATGTGTGTACAACTGCATGGATTCCTCCTTCCAGTTCACCAGGGTAAAATGCACTGAGGACAATGCTTCCCTTCAGTCACAAGAGGTCCTAGCTTTTATGAATGAATTCCTTCCACTCTGCCTGCATAAAGATTTTTTTTTGGCAGTTAATGTTGCTATCAGCATTATGCCTGCAAGCCCGGTGTTTCTCTTTCCACCGGCCACAGAGTGACACACAGAGTCTGCAGAACTATCCTTCCCCTGTTCTGCACAGCTCCTGCTGAATATGGCTTTTAAAAAGATGGATTTTATTCCCTGCTCGATGCTCTTTGGATAATTTGCACAGGCACGTGGAAAGGAAAACAGACCTCAGGTCTGGGGGAAGCACAACGCATACCGCATACCGCAAAATCTCTTCCACCTCTGGCTGCAGTTGGCTGCATCTGCTTATGGAAACTCCTTGGTCTAAGTGAGCATGAAAACATCTCTCTCAGGGCACTAATGTGTAGTGAGGTAATTACACAGGAAGGTTTAGGCACAGAGTTGTAAAACAGGCAGAACCAAACAATGAAATGGGCAGTGCTGGTCCTTGCAGCTTCCTCAGCTTGACAAAGCTTTTGTCTGTCACTCCCTCAGCCTGCACCAACCCTTCAAAACCTATTTAGGTGCTAATGCTGAGACACTTCATAATGAGAGGGGAAGGGATGCAGAAAAGGAGCAGCCCCTTGATACCAACAGTTGAAGAGGCTTTTCAAAAGGGCCCTGCATCATTTGTGGAATTAACTGGCACAGAAGTACGTTAATCAGTAGAAACTAATGTTTGTCCTGGTACGAGTTAAACTGGAAAATGCTGCTGTCAGTTTGTAATGTGTCTTCTGTTTATGAAAGGCAAAGGCTTGTGCCAAGCTCTGCAACCACCTATTTGCTCTCAGTAGGATTTCTGCACAAGTGTACTATGACAAAGGAAAAAAAGGAAGGGAAGATTGAGTGACGTACTTCAGGAGAAGGCCAGCCCCTGGAGAGACCCTGCAGTGGAGTACTTGCTAGAGTCCACAAAAGACTGGTCTGATAAAGGACGACAACAGGGAATAAGAAAGGAAAGAAAGAAAAAGGATGGTATTAGTAAGCTGACATATTACTCGTTTTTATCATAACAGTAGGTCTGTGCTTTCAAAGACACAGCCTGTCAATTCAGCAGCATTAGTCGAGTTAGAGATAGGATGGTTGCTAAACACTTGCGCGGTCTGGTGGTGGAGTCCAATTACTCTTTACAGAAGGAAACTTTAGGACAAAGACCACCAGAGACTCCTCATTGTCTTCTATCTCCTTTGACAGCTCAGTGTCACTTAGAGCCTCACAAGGCACTGGAAACTCAGTTTTGAGAGCTGCCATCTATGCTCCAGATTTGGTTTCACCTACCTTGCAGGCTATTGCCATTGGTGCTGGTGCAGGTGGGAGGAGGAGAAGTTTGCGGTCTCACGACAGGCGCAAAAGCACTCTTCTGTTTCACTGCTGAGACCATGTTGGCTGGTGAGAAGGAGAAAATCCCAGAGGAACTGCTACAGTTTGAGGGGAGGCTAGTGGAGGAGGCCATTGTCGGACTTGATGGCACAACTAGAGGGAAAAAAGACAACCCAAAAGGCATTCCTTAGTAATAAGTAATCAGCAGGCTGCAGAAACAAGAGAATTCTGTTTCTTGGGTGCACTGGGTCTGGTTTCAAATGGCTAAAGCCTTTACTGCAGTTAGATTTCTGCTCGTTCACAAATTGTGATCCATCGTTACAGGAAACTCGCTTGTTGATTTGTTTTGTTTTGCAGATGCTCAGGAGCAGTAATTCTAGGAGCTCTTGAACATTCAGCTTCTATGATTGCAGTTCTTTATTCTTACAACAACCCTATCCTGTTTCAAACTTTTCTAGGAATTGCCATCAGTCACAGCTCTGGTCTGAATTTGTAATGTTTTTGTGCAGGTGGACAAGGGGGGATCCCAGACTCTGCAGGTAACTCAGGAGTTACAAAACTGATGGGCAAGAAGATTGGTTAAAGTACAAATCTGGATCTGGAATTTTTAACTTGTGAATCTTTGATTTTTTAACAGGCCTCCAAATCCAGAAGTTTAAGACATGTTTTCCTTATAGCAAGATGGGTCCAGAAAAAGATCACAGTATCACCAAGGTTGGAAGAGACCTCAAAGATCATCAAGTCCAACCTGTTACCACAGACCTCAAGACCAGACCATGGCACCAAGTGCCACAAGCAAACTTGCAAAAGGTAGGGAGGGTCGTAGCGATGACCCAGCCAACCTGCTTGTCAAAACTCCACAACAATGCTTTAGTTTCTTTCTTCTCTCAAACCCTGCAAGAAGTAGGGCTTAAAAGGGTTTATTCCAAAAGCTGGGAATGCATATACACATATACATGGAGGATGCCCATCATGAAGCAAGCAGTGAGATGACTGCTCTGGCAGTTTTTCTCTCCTTTGCTCTTCTGGCACTGGTGTTTTCAGTGTCTGTTGCACAGAACAGTGTGTGGATTGCTGTCAGAAATCACACTTTCTTTCATATCCCAAGGGGAGAAGCTACTAAACCTTTCTCACAAAGGCCACAGATGCTTTCCATGTTATAATGAGTAGTACCAAGTGAGTCTCCATCTTCCTTGTATCCACCCACTTTGGGAAGGTTTGTGCTGTAAGGACTTCCCAGGAATTCTCAGTGACACAAAAATCAGCCCTATTTCTTACATGACCATTCCATTTCTACACTGGAATGGAGTTGGCCTTTCATATCTCACCCAAGATGGAGAATTTTGAAAACAAAAGTCTGCTTTATAATGGTCAAGACAAAAAGTTCTCCCAGAGGATCTGCGATCACCATCTGAACACAGTCAATACAACATTCTCATTCAGAGACATCGACTGAAATCTCAGCTGGAACAGCTAAGCAATGAAGTCAACCAAATTAAGCTCTGCCTTTAACTACAAGACTGAATCAAATGAGAATATTCAGGGTTTCCAAAGAACTGTAGACATAAAGCTATCCTTTTTAAAAAATGGACCATCCAAGAGGCAAACTTGCTTATAAAGGAGGTTGTGTTTTTTATCTCTCTATCTCTCTCTCTCCCTCCCTCTCTCTATCTCCCTCTCTCTCTACCTCTCTCTCTCTCTATCTACCTCTATCTACCTCTCTATCTACCTATCTATCTCTATCTATCTATCTATATCTTAAACCATTATTGTACTGTATAGTGGGATAAATATCTTTGGTTCATGTATTTACCACTGAGGTTTTAAGTGAATTTATTTTTATGAAAATAAAGCCAATTACTTTCATATTCAGGCAGAATTGCCATTTCCCCTTTTTTATCCAATGAAAAATAAGGGAAGACCCAATAGTAAAATCTCATACTTCCATCCTTCATCCTGTTTAGAAACTGCTTCTATACATGAGGGAGCTATGAATAATTACATATTATAGAGTAAATTTCCTATCATCTGGGCTTTGAATTGTTATTATTTGCATTTAGGTAGATAAAAATCACCCTATTAAAGTTCATATTTGAGAATCTGATATCATATTTGTTAACACTGAGGAAATCAATTAATGGAAATTAAATGTTCAAAGTTTCACAGTCTGACAGATACAATCTTAGTCTGAAGTCACTCTATGTCTGGAAGTACTTGCTAAGGGAGAGCAATCAAAGCACCTAAATTGAATTGCTACTATACAGCAATTAGTTTATTGATTTAATTAAGAATGCCACCTTTTAATTTTCAGGTCATGATTGAAGCATTTTCTGATTCCATGGATTAGGCATTAGCAGAGTGACAGATCTACCAAGAAAACCTCCCAAAATATAACCAGAATAGAGAATCAGGGCTGGGAAGTGAAGTGCCATTCTAAAGAGGACTGTTCATAAATATGAAATAACACACTGCTGGAGTATTTTAAATGCATTACTGGCATCTGCTTCAAAAAGAGAGATGTCTCATCAATCATGTTATATTATGAATTCAGAGTGCACAGATTCTATGACAGTAAATTCGACTTAATAAGTAAGGTACTTTGTAACATTGCGTGTTACATTATTATTAGAGTACAAAAAAATAATAACTGGTTAGCAGTTCCCAGTTTATAGGTACTAGTTATGTGGGTAAACATGTTATTCTAAATTTGCAGCAGCTAAGAAGCCTTGGAGGTAATTTTTTTAATCACAGTTTCTACCTCCTTTTTAATTCTGAACTCTAGCAATGCAATTCAAAATAACTCGTCACTGCTGCTGCACCTCTAAACTTCAGATCTGTTGCATAAACCTTGGATTTTCAGTAGTCTGTTTGTCCTGTCCGTGCTAGGGTCTCAGCCAATAAACCCATTTATGTGACAAGACCTTCTGGCCTGATTCTGCTAGCAGCTTTCTACAGATGTCAGTGGATTCCTTTACACCATGTGAGTCATATCTTACAGCTGGAAAAAGAATATTTCTCTTTTTTTCCTGCAGGAAATATCCTTAGCTTCCTTTTATGCTCACTGCAACAACAACAACAAATATGTACTGTTAACCAACTTTTGATTCACTCCAGCAGTCATGAGGTCAGTTATGCTATCCCTGCTCTCCAGTAATGTTGAGGACAGTGTTTCTCATGGGCAGATATATAAAGGTAAGTTATGAAAATACCAGCCCAAGTCCAGGTCATGAGAAACATTATTCTTTTTAAGCTCTTATGAGATTCCCAAATAATAATAACAATAACAGAGAAGATCATTGCTGGCAACACTAACGTCTTCAAAGTGCTTCAAAGGCCCGTGCCTTGGAGAGGAGAGAAAAGAGCAAACCTGTGTTTCAAGTGTTCAAAACAGAAACTAAATATTGAGTAGCACAGAAAATCACCACCTCCTTCTCCTGAAAATGCACGAAATAGAGAAAAGCCATATAATACTCACTGGCATAGGGAGAATTGGCAGCAGATCCATTCAGGAAGGTCGGAGAACCGCCTAAATTTGACATTCCAGCATTCCCATAGCCATTCATGCTTGTTGTGACAGAGTTGTAGTTTGTCTGCTGAGGGGTGGTGCTTGGCACATAGCCGTGAGGTGACACGCTGCTCGAGTTGCGAGTAAAACCTTGTGTGGGGAGGGAATACATTGGCAAATTGGTATTAGCCCAGGAACAGACACTTACACATACAGCTACGAACTAGTAACTCTGAGCTACTGTGCCAGCAGCCTAGGCCAGCCACGGTGTGAACAGGAAGGGACAGCACTGACCACCACAACCTCCGAGTAACACAAGTTGTGAAGTCTCATTGCCTAGGTCATGGCTGAAGGGAGCATGGAGTTGTGGAGGAGGGAGGCTACAGCCTTCACAGCTCCTCAGGAAACCCATGGCCTCAAGCAAAGATTGCCACTGAGTGCTACAGGAGCGCTCTCTAAAAGGGCTGTTTGTAGAAAATGGAGTAAACATGACCTACATTTTCAAAGTGAGGCATACATACTGGTATGTTAAAAGCATGTGATTTTTGTAACTCTCTTCTGATGTCACTCTCATTTAACTGTCTCAAATTATATGGCCACTGCACACTTTAGAAACTGAAGGGTGTATTTCTCGTAGCAGTTGGGATGTCCTTAGTCTTCTTGCCCTGGTCTGATCATTATAGTCGTAGAAAATGACTACAAAATCTGGCACCAAGTTAAAATTTTAATATCTGCCTAATTCTGGAAATTATGTTTGGGGGAACTCGTATCTAAATATCCAAAGGGGAAGATTTGTTTCTATCTAGGAGCACAGAAATACAAAATGCATCTTCACTCCTAGAAGGAAAAAAAATGCCAACTTTTCTCTCTACTGTACAGTAGAGTCATAAAATATTTACACCTAAAAATAATTTCTATTTTTTTAGTGTAATGAAAAATAATTTTGCCTGCATTTCTAGAAAATAGCCTCATTCTAATACTTTCTCATTAAAGTGTTTGTTGGTTTGTTTGGGTTTTTTTTCTAAGTTGGATAATAAATAGAGCTCAGCAAAGGAGAGGGGAAAACACAAAAGGTTTTTACAAAAACATTCTTCATTTTTCATTTTCATGTGTAGGAATTATTGGTTTGATACAAAGTGGAACCCACTTTATTTTTAAAAGCAGAGCTCTGAAAATGTCTTTGTAAATATTTACGGTTTTGGTCGTTTCAAAACTTAGGAAAATCTCAAATTAAAACAAACTAATTTATAAAAGAGAGAGAAGAAAGAGAGGGAGGAGAGAGAGGGAGGAGAG
>WBNM01004288.1:565481-583977 GCA_013399055.1 Ramphastos sulfuratus
AAAGAAGAAAGAAAAAAGAAAGAAAAAAGAAAGAAAGAAGAAAGAAAGAAAAAAGAAAGAAAGAAGAAAGAAAAAAGAAAGAAAAAAGAAAGAAAAGAAAAAAGAAAAAAAAGAAAAAAAGAAAAAAGAAAAAAAGAAAAAAAGAAAAAAGAAAAAGAAAGGAAAAGAGAAAGAAAAAAGAAAAAGGGGAAAAAAGAAAAAAGAAAGAAAAATAAAGGAAAAGAGAAAGAAAAAAGAAAGAAAGAGAAAGAAAGAAAGAAAGAAAGGAAAAAAAAAAAAAGGAAAAAAAAAAAGCCAGTATTATGTCTCTTGCAAAACCCAACCAAACCAAACAGACAAATATTCAAAGGCTGCTTTTTCTGATACAAAGATATGAATCATGTAGCCCAGACTCCTTAGGAAAATATATAAGCAAGCACTTAATGTAAAGTACATGCTCAAGCCAATAGAAAGCCTTTTAAAGTAGTGGGATTTAAACATAACTGCATGTGTTATTCTGAGCAGAAGGAAAAGCTGTTTAGATATATGCAAAAGTGCTTTCCCCAAAGTGGCCCTACAGAAAGCCTCATCTCATGCCAGTACTGAGGTTGTGCATGTGTGTGGGGATGGGATGTGTCTAGTCATGCTCCTAGCCTTCAGCTTTCACTACTCTTTCACTGCTCTGCATGTTTCCCTGACTTTTATCAGAAAAGGTTCATAGAGAGAGGAAGATGAGTCTTCTCCTGACCCTGATTGGTGGCTTGTGAGGCTTCAGAAACATTGACAGCTAGTTGACCACTAAAGGAATTCACTCCCATCATTCCTGCATGGACTGACGTGTTAGCAAGGGTGGGGAGCTGGTTGTGATTGCGGGGGACGCTGTAGAGTGCTTCTGCAATGTCTGCTGCTCTTTTCAGGATTATTTCCTAGAGGATAAGAAAGGGGAAAATTAATAAAAGAGTTACCAATGTGACTCCGACAAACCTTTTCTTACACACTAGAATGAAACATCTCCATGTCCAAAGTCAAAACCCAGATGCTTCTCTCTCTAAACCAGTTGGCTGACTGATAGCTAATGCTTCTAAGACCTGCTGCACTTGTGAGCTGACATCTGTGGTAAGAGAGTTGGAAGTTTCAGTCCCTATGTCCATGCTTCTGTATAACCAGACCTACCAGCAGAGGTCTGGGGCTGGAGCCTAGATCTGTTCCACCTTAATGCCATCTTTAAGGTAAGATTGAAAAACCACTGGTGACAAGCCATAATACATATCATTGCCCATATTGTATAGTAGCTGGTGAAAGTGGGCAAATGCCTCCAGGGTTAATAACATGTTGCTTTTGCAAGCACTAAATTCATATCCTTTAAAAGAGAAAACAAGCAAACTAAGCCCCATTCCAGATATGACATTGCCCTCTATATTTATTCTTGTCTCACACTGCAGTATCATATACCTTTAGCCCCTGATCTATCTATACATCTAAGAAATAGCCATGGTTTGGAATTGCTGAAGTAGAATGCATTTACCTGGTTATTATGTGGCATACCATAGAGTGCTTCTACTAAATCAGCAGCCCTCTTCAGTATTACTTCCTGTCAATATAAAAACAGATGCATTCCTCTGAGTTCAATAAACTCCTTGGGGGGGAAAACAAATATTAGAACCTTTTATACTCTTCTATTAGTTGTGCTGCGTTTTGTGTTTGATTTTTCCTTCTCCTTCCACCAGGTATACTTTTATTGTAACAACCCTCAGCAACCACTGAATGGTGTTAAATCACTAGTTCATCCTATTCACACACACGCTTAATCAAGTCAAAAGGTGAGAATCATTGGTGCTGCAAAATAAAATACATCACTCAATTGTCTCTACCATCTGCACTATAAAGCACTCATCGGTTTATTGCAGAGTACAATCCTGAGGTCATTTACTAGATTACTGCAATCAATGTCATTCAGAGCATGTTATGAATCCCTTCGATGTGTTTATTTTACTCTTAATTGCATACTGCAGGAATGGTGACCTTACCCAGCAGGCCACAGGCAAAAGATATCCAATCAGTGCTATGCTACTGGTAATGTAACCTTTCAACTTTGTCGATTTGTATCCCCATATGTTGGGTCAGGGTAGGATCCATGTACACAAAATGATGCACAAGAGGAAAACATATGCAGTATGAGAGAATGGCCCTGTCTGGTGCAGTGTTTCCTGGGAAAACTCCCTGCATGGACAGAAGAATTTAAAACACTTTGGGATTTATTTTTTTCATTTTTTCATTTGGAGCAATTTCCTCCCCCTCCATTTTCCCATTTGCTTTTTGTACTTGGAGTATTTTTAACTGGCATTCAAGTATTTTATGCCTTCTTGCATTTTACAGAGTGGAAAAATCTCTATGAACAATCCTGATAGAAAAATGTAAAGAAGCACTGTAGAATTAACTCAGGAGATTTTTTTTTCTTTTTAAGCATCTAGCAGATTCCCAATTGCCTGAAAAAAAAAATAATATCAAAAAACCCAACCAGCTGAGCCTGCCCTTTGAGCAAAACATATTTTTGTAATTCCCAGCTAAGCACTCCTCTGATATACTAACACAACGCTATTCACCATGGTATATTTCTGCAGCTAGCTTACAAAAATAGTACCAATACTAAAGATTTTACAGTTTTCTACAAAGTTAAACTTTTAAACTTAAAATATTTTACACAATAGCCACATTTTATACCAAAAAGAAACAGTAATGCTCAATTTTCGTATACTGCAGACTCTGATCAGAAAATAGAGATATAATTGCGTTCATTTTGCTGTCACCATAACCTCTTCAAAAATCCTTGAACAACTCTTCAAATGACAAGCTTTTAGATGCATATTAGCATTTTTTTTTCAATGTTAAATTCTCCATAATATAAGATAAAATAGTTGTCATACTGCAGTAACTACTTATGACATATATAATGTCCTAAATTCAAAAATGAGATGGAGGATTTTTGTACTCCCAGTAAACATTTAGCTTGCCTTCTGTTGCACACACCCCTCTCTCCAAACACACATTTAAATTATTTTCCACATATGAAGTGAAATACAGTCTATAATTGATGGGTTTTACATCACTACAACTGAAACAGATTCTGAGGAGTTAAGTTGCTACAGCCATTTTCTGGTTGGTTTTTCATTTGTTTGCTTCTTTCTTTCTTTTTTTTTTTTCTTCCCCCTTTCTTTCTGTCGTGGTTGTTGTTTTGCGGCTTTTTAAATGTAGCTTGGCCACAACAGTTAGCAGACAGACTGAAAATCAACATCCAGGTACAGTCAATCCTTTTTGCTTTACAGAATTATCAGAACACTGAGTTGCCCTTTTTTGCCTCACAGGGAAGACACAAACTAGCGAAGAACAGAGATGTTACTGGGAAAAAAATGTTATCTTTTTCAAACCATGATTTTAGGTGGAAAATTACTGCACAGGTGTTTGACTTTACAAACTACAATTCATCTCACTTCAGTAAAAATTGTTTGCTCTCTGTATTTCACTGATAGAAAATTAGAATGTGATAGAGAGCCCACAAACTGCTTTGGAATGTTGTTAACCTAAGCTGTCATTATGCCAAATTACTAAAAAAAAAAAAAAAAAAAGAAAGTTTCAATAGTAATTTCTGCTCTACCTGACTAATCATAGTTATTTATGTAATGCTGAGCTAAAAACCCTTAGAATGCATCTAAAAAGAGACTGAAGACCATATTAAAAAAATTAGGTAACTGCACAGAATCTTGCAGCCGCCGCACTTAATACCAAATATAATCCAATTCTTAAACACTGAAAGTTCTTTGATGCCATATCCATAGTGCATGCAAATAAACTAATTGTGATGACGATTTATTGACAAATGCTTGACAAGTAGCATTCAATTTTCCTAGCTAGCAAATGGTTATATTATTTTTTTTTCCCCCCCCAACATTTTAAGAGTCTGTAAAATCTGAGTTTCATATTTTTCCCTGGCGGTATTTTTCACACAATAAATGCCTCTCTTGTTTATTGCGTTTTCAGATCATACAAAGTAGATGCTACACAAAAACTCTTGTGTCAATTAATGGGTGTCTTCTGTTCCAGAGCTGAGGGTAGTTCTTACATTCACGAACTAGCTTTAAAAACCACCAAAAAATTACTGCCACAGCCATGCTCAAGGTATTTTTCTGAATGCGTCTTACACCCTTTGTGGCTCTGCTTAAATTACTGAAGCTACTGTTACAACTCCACATACAAAGGAGCCCCCAAAGTCCTCTATAAGTTAGAGCAACAGACCTTGCAAGGTGCTTGGATTGCGGTGACCAGAAAATTGTTCTCACCTCCATGTCATTACGCTCACAGTGAAGCAGCCCCCGAGCATGTTTGTGTTCGGGATCTAATATATTGCCTTTCAATCAGAGCTGAGAGCCACTGAACACATAGACAGAACATGACGAGCAGGTCAGGAAAGCAATAAAGATTTTACAGAGCTGTCCAAGGTGCTAAATTTACTCAATAATGGGTTTGGCACCATAGTGTTAACCTCTCATTTACTACCAGTTTGAGGGACTAAATTGAAGTAGCTGACTTCATTTACCTTGAAATGTATATTTTATGACATTATGTAAGTAGATTGAAAGGGCACTGCAGTTTTAACAATTTAAAGGCTAGAGTATGTTTAAGATGAAGCTCTAATATTTATTGTATATTGCACTTAAACTATATTGTACATTAAAAAGCATTGATTAAATTTGTAAAAGGTATTATAAAAGAGGACAGCTAATAGAAAAGATCTACGTCTTTTAAAATCCAATTGATGCTGCACATTACCACTGCAACAGTGATAGATAAACAGACAGACAGGTGGACAGAGCAGCAGACAGACATGTCAAAAAGTGAGTGAAACTCACATCCTATAAAAAGAATCTTTGCATAAGCTCAAGGTCTGTTTTTCCAGATATTCTTTTGTTCACAGACATTTTTCTTAGCCTTCATCTCAGAAGCCTAGCAGTAAGTGGGCATCATGTAAGGTCCTTCCAATTGAATATGCAAGTGGAAATATTTCCTGAGTGAGGCAGAATTTGACTAAAGCTAATATCTAATTTATGGGGGCATTTGTCAAGAAAGATCCACTCTTTTTTTAATGCTAAAAGTCTGACAGCTTTTTGCTTTATCATAAAAGACATTGCAGCATTTAGTTAGAGCTAGAGTGAAGGTGGTCTTCTCTTGCATTTCATTTAAAATGAGCATAATATTATTTCTATTAAAATAACAATTTAGCAAATATTGAAAAGAGGAAAGAATACTTCAGTGATTTGCATCAGAACTCTGCCCTCCATGCAGCTACACACCACAAATCCACCTTTATTCCAAACTGAAGCTGATTCCTGCTGAGCGATTTTTACTTTTTGTTGTTGTTGTTGTTACAGGAATGAAATTAGGTATTTTAATAACATTTTCCTCCTGCAAACATTAAGGGGTGTTTACATAAGCAAAAGAAGAGGCTGGGTAGTGAGGTGTGCTGCAACTTTGCATGTTGCAAAAATCACTGTAAGAAAGATTATTTAAATCATACTGGAATGATTGTGCTTTTGAAGCACAAAGACTGAAATTCAGACTGAATCCACTTCCCTGAACCAACATTACAGCAGCTTTGCTTGTTTCCTTTGTGGCATGCATTCCCTCCAGAAGAAAAAAAAAAAAGAAAAAAAAAAAGAAATCATTAGGGACATGAAACTTGCATTTTGAGTTTTATCATGACAAAAAACTTTTGTGTCAAGTTTTATCATGATAAACACATTTTGTGCCAGCTTTAAGAAAGATGGGGTATTTCTTCTGTTTGACATCTGATTGCTTTCTATTCAGTAACTAGGAAAAAAAAACCAATCCACTCTGTGTCCCAAAAGGGCTGTGAATCTAGCCAGATAAAGGGTATCTGGAGTTATGCTGAGTTATTCAGCTTAGGCAACTAAATTAGATAATGTTCAAGGTACTTGTTAAATCTAAATGAATTTTGTCAAGACAAAGCTGACCACAGTACATAATAGTCATCAGCCACATATTGTATTATTGAGACCACCAAAGGATTTATGTACTTGGGGAGGGTGTGGGGGGAAGCTGTTCTAGCATACTCTGAGGCATTTATCTTATGTGTTGTCTAGATATCATATCACCTTCTAATGCTCTTTAGCATTGTAATACAAGAGAGAGCTCATTCATCTTCTCAGAGGGTACTTAGGGATGATGATGTCATTCATACTTCCTTGACTCTTATGTCTGACCTCCTGGCTCTGCTTTCTAACTTCCTACTCTCACGGCTACTTGCAAGAAAAAAAACCCTCCTATTCAGAGTCAAAATGCTGAACATAAGACTGCAGTTGCCTTCATCACCTTGGAAAGGTCACATTCTGAGATTTCAAGTCCTAACTACAATAGTTTGTGTTCAAACTTTTGTTTTTCAGCAAGGGGAAGTATAAATGTGCTAGTTAAGGATATGTGTTAGAACTAAGTTTCAAACTTATAATGTGTGCACAAATCATAGAATGGTAAGTTTGGAAGGGAACTCAAACATCATCTAGTTCCAATCCCCTGCCATAGGTAGGGACACCTCCCACTAGCACAGGTCACTCAAGGTCTCATCCAACCTGGCCTTGAACACCTCCAGGGAGGCAGCAGCCACAACCTCCCTGGGCAATCTGTTCCAGTGCCTCACCACCCTCGCTGCAAAGCACTTTCTTCTAACATCCAGTTTCAACCTCTCCTCTGCCACTTTAAACCCATTGCCCCTTGTCTTGTCATTACAAGACCTTGTAAATAGTCCCTCCCCAGCCTTCCTGCAAATGTTTAGTATATCTTAAAAGGCCAAGAGAAAACTGTGAGCAACTCTTTCAAATGCAAAGGCAAAAGCAACATTATGGTAGAGAGCCATTTTTGAGGAATTCACTGATCTAACACCCCATCCATCTAGCTGGCTGTACACCACCCATCTAGCTTGGTGTACAAGAGTTTCAGCCTGTCCAGAATCTCCCATCTCTCCACATCTGTATTATTGTATCATTTTCAGCAATTAATAGTTTTATAAAGACTCATAAAAAGCCATTCAAAATGTAAAGATCTTCCATTTACTGTAAAACTGAGGGAACTATGCCAGCCTAATGGGGAGTGCAAAATAACAAGGCCATTTCACTAAGAAGATGTTTGTACTCACACAAAGATGAAAACTTCTCTAGCAAACAAACAACTGAATTGTTTCCATATATTATAATTGAATCATACTGAAGTAAACACCATATAGATAAAAGAAAAACAGGAGGAGAAAATGAGAGAGAAAGACAACACACTTAAAAAAAAAAAAGCTTCTGCTTACCATTGCCTATAGGATGGAAATGCACTGAATCCCTGTCACTGAATTTCAATGGCAATTTCCAGAAAATAAGTCTACAGTGGGAGCTAGAACCTTAGTTTTTCCAAGTCATTGTAGTCTCATCAGCCTCCACCCAAACTGAAAATCACAGCCTAAATCTACAGCACTAAAAACAGTCATGCGTGACCTTACCACCTGCTCCACAATGAGCCAACCTTATAAATAAAATATAGAAAGTCTATATGAGGCAGCAGAAAGAACAAACACTGAAGTGCAAATGCAAGCAGGCACCTAGCCATAAGCAGTGAGAATTGATGATTAAAACACCTCTTAACCACAAAGGTGCTAAATGCACAGCAGTGGGGGGAAAAAACCCCACCCTGTATGAACAGTCTCCATTGCAAATACTGCTGGCAAGAAAAGGAACAAATTTATGATGACCACATGCAAGTCTGTCCTTGCAAGTCTCCCATCTTACCCCTATTATCCTCCTGTTAATATGGTGTACTTAGATACTAAGAAAAGGTATCAGCCTCCTTTTTTCATCCACACCACTCATGCTGCTGGTTCATTTCCACAAAAGATGGGCACATACTTATGGCAACAGAATTAGTATCTAGCACAGATGTGGACTTCATCTAGAAGGAGCATTGAATAAACTAGCATTAATACAGTTGCATTGGAATAACTCTCTGAATACACTGACATTTGAGAGTCTGGGTGCTCCCACCATACCATCATTAACTGCAGCAACTGGCAAGTAATTTGGATGGGTTTGTTGCTAAAAGTTCTGGAGTTCTCTGCTAATATTAGGTCTCTAAGTCAAAGACAGAAGAGTGGGTATGTGAGAGAGATGTGCAGGATTAAACTCAACTCTGTCAGTGCCTATGTCACCTCTCTTAGGGACCTTATCCTACAGTGATTACATGACTCCCATCCCTCAGACAGCTGTAGAACTTTGATTTTCCTATGTATATTTTGCCCAAGACCAAATAATTTACCAGCAAAAGGCATTTATAGCTCCCTGCAGGAATCTCTTTGAGTCATCAAATTTTAACTCATGAGGCAAATCTACTCTCCATGCACACAGGACAGGGCTGCTATATATAGCTACATTGTACTGTTATATCTATCCACATCCTACAACACATCAGTTGGTAACTGATAGATGTCAGTCATCTTGGGGACTCACTAACACTGTCATTAAGAAATTGATGCCATGGTAATTCTCTGGCATCTTTCACAGCATTTCCCATAGGTTATCTTCTGAGCTCACAGTGTGAGGATCTAAGGACAGATCACCTCAGTTTCTAACATTGTGAGATCACAAAAGGGAACACATTCTTCATGTAGTACAAAAGGCTGCAGCATTTATCTAGCATGTAAAACCCACTTCTTCAGCATGCACTTTTCCTTAGTTATGCAGTCTCATCTTTCATACTATGATCAGTTTGTCAGATCCAGTGAATCATTAGAAGACAAAATAAATGAGATACAAACTAGATGAATGGATAAGTCCACATAAACTCAATTCAGTGGCTATCAAAAATATTCTTCACCAGCTTCCTTTACAGCAATTCCTCCTTCCCACCAGCTTACAGTGACTCACACTACTCACATCTATCTAGACAACAAAAAGATTCTTTCCAATTTATTCATGAACATACAAACAAACAAATGATAACATTAGATCCTCTTTGCCTGACCTCAGAAGCTTGCCACTATGACCTAAAAGCACATTTTGCACTCTGCATTTTCCATGTGTGCCACAGCTACGTTCAGACCCTGGGCAAAACACACAGAGACATGTACAGAGCTATCTCAGATAGGAGCCTTAGGCATTTCATTTTGAAAATCTACCCCAAACTATTTGTACCAGCATCTACAGTACTCTGAAGCAGATGTTCATTATTGAGATTAATGAGCTTTTGGGCTTGGGGGGGGAGGTTGGTTTTGTGTATGTAAGATTTCCTGATAGTTCTTCCTCTGCTCCTCATAGTATTACTAACAATCCTATTTTTGTTGAAAGCAGCTGCAGGGGAAGGAGGGAAGGAGGGAAGGAGAAGACTCAAAGTCTTCTGACCATTTTATATCCATATATTTTTTGAAAATTGTTGAAGTTGCCTTATGGAAGAAGAAGAATGTTTTGAATTATTTGAAGGGTCTGGACTTGAGTAAGCTTAAAAAGAATTTGGAAAAGTGAACTAAACTCTGAGACGATTGTTCAATGATCCTGCACAGGCTGTTTTAGAAGCTTTCTTCTGCAGATCCTGTTAGAAAAAATCCCTGGAATTGTGGGGATTAAATAAAAAAGATTAAATGCCACTTGTGATTTTGGGTGTGACTCAGCGTAGATACCAAATTAGGCATTTGTAAGAGTGGAAACTATTTTACTTGGCAAATGAACAGGTTGGTATATTTTGGTTTTAATTACCTGTATACACAAAGAGTTTGCAAACACAAGTCAAGTTGCATCACTTTTAAATTGTTATCCCACTGGGTGAAATCTAGAATGCATTGTGTGACACAACTCATTGTTATCCCACTAGGTGAAATCTAGAATGCATTGTGTGACACAACTCACTTGACTGCATTTAAATCTACAGAGATACAGAATTATGTTTGGTACTGCAAAGGAAGAATGTCTGCTCTGTTAAATGGGCAGAGCTGTCCAGCAATTAAAGTGTAAATTGTACATACATGTTGTGCCTCTTTAATTTTCAGACTTGGCCCTTATTAACAAAAAAAAAATCCCCAAACCAAACCAAAAACAAACGACCCAACAGAACAAAACAAACAAACAAAAAAACCCCAAAAATCCCAAACAAAAAAGCCAACCCTACCAAACCAAACTCTATATGCAATTTTTAAAAATCCACCCAGATTTTCTTTTAATGAAGGGGGAAAATATCAACAAAGCAACCCCCACCCCCCCAAACAATCAAACCTACAGAATCATAGAATGGTTTGGGTTGGAAGGGAACTTGAAGATCATCTAGTTCTAAACCTTCTTCCATACACCTCCCCCTGGATGAAACAATCACATTCCTGGGCTTTTCACTTTGGGTAGGAAGAATTAGTAGTTCAAAATTGGAGTTCAGGTTACTTTTAATAGCAGGAAAAATAAGATGCATTGAAATTCTGACCCACAGTGATATTCCACTATGTTCTGTGGAGAGAGAGTGCATAAAAATGTTGAAATAGAGACTGGGATAATGTTGGTAAGTTTTAGTATTATAGTAGAAACACTGCTCAGTCATAACCCCTACAAATGACTACTTTCACTTAACATTTTATCATCAGTATAATTAAAATAAGTCTCTTGTAAGGGGCATTCTCATTACAACAAAGGGCCACTTCAGACCAAATTGAAATGAAAAGACAGAACACAGATTAGGTGTAGATACCAAGTGGCAATTTCCAGGGAAGCATAAAATGCCAAATGTGTAACAACTATATTTTATAACTATGTGTTCAAAGGACTTACAGTATTTTATTGCACAAAGAAGCTTTGGCTTGGAAAGACTATTTCAATGAAGTGCTTCCTGGCATACACTCAAAAAAAAATAAAAATTTCAACTTTCTTCTCTGAAAGAAAAGATTATTTTGTTCCTGATACTATTACTTTTAATTCAGCCTTTAAAAAAAAAAAAAAAGAAAGAAAGAAAATCAGCTGAAATTATGCAAAGCAAGTATAAATGTTGAGTAATCATGTACTTAAGAAATTTATCCAACATTTCACACAGGTAACATGATATATCTTTCTATGTGTACCTCCACACTGTAAAAGCAGGCACATCACTTTACACAATCTAGGGCTTCTTATTCAGTGGTGAGTGCAAAGATTGTCATTGTCACTACACCAACACATATTTATGGAGGTACTTGGAAACTCGCCACTGCTGTTACAAAATACATCGATATTTCAGTAACTTTTTTGAGCATCAAAACCTCTTGCTCTCATACCAGTTTAAAGCTGGGCGGGGAGGAAGAAAAAAAAGAGAAGAAGGAAATCCAGATTATCCAATTATTAGTATTATTTCTTTCCTATTTATTAAAATTACTTTAACCCACATTTTGATTGTCAGCGGTTCCCATCCAGAAAAATTAAACACCTCTGGTCTGTGAAATGTTAGGACTTCCAGAGATAAGATGCCACATCCAGATGAAATTATGAATATAGTGTTATTAGTAAAGACACTCAGGTCATCCCAAAGAACAAAATTTACAGTGACAGATTCCAGAACCTCTGCATCTTAGACCTCTCACAATATATGAACAAAAAACATGTTATGTACATGTGGCACTGCCTTAAATAATGCTTCTGTGTTTTGTTTTCATTCTTCTCTCAGCAAGCACATCATTTGTCATCAATAGTCACAAATGTATTCCAAAACATTCCTTAAAACAAATCCAAAATGCATATCCATGTTTATACAAGTGGCACGAGATTGTCTGCTATTGTACTTAGAGGACATTTCAGTCCAGTTGAGTTATATCAACATAAGTTACATGATTGACTTTTACAACAGAAAGAAAAGGTTGTACTCAAACAACTGTTATTGCCTCAATGGGAAAAAAAAAAAATCAATGAAAGTGAAATGAACAAGAGATTTTCCTCTGAGTTGCAGTTAATACTACTGAAGAGCTATGGATATTAAAAGGTCAACAAATAAATTAGTCCAAGTGTTATGAAATGAATGATTTGGCTTATAATTGTATTGAGTGCAAATTGTTCACTGCCTATTAGACCAGGTAATTTTTAACCATGGTGCCTCAGTCACTGTTCCATAAGCAATAATATAGTTGTAAGAGCCACGGGTTCGATCGAGTGACCTATGAGACACGCCAGGACAGCTGACTTTGCTATGATGGATCACTGAGCCTGATCTCCAAATGGTGCCAAACCTTCCCTTCCCTTGAGGAGATCTCATAAAAGAAACATTACTGCTTGATTCATTTTACCAAAACGTTTGAGTTTTCAAGTGTCAGCAGTTGAGTACAGATTGTGAAGTTCTGTATTTCTTAAAAGAATTATGGCAACTGGCATCCTATTGCTTCCAGCACTCTCTGCTAAATGGCATCATGATGCTTAGGAGGATGTTTTTTTTCTGCTACTCAGTTGGACTGTGTTGTGAGAAATACATGGCAATCATATTTTACATCACCGTGTAAACCACTGCATAACACCTAAAACTAGGCTAGAAATGGAAACTGTAGGTGAGATTATAGACATTACTTCACACTTCTGCAATGCCCTGCATTTGAAGACCTCAAAGCACCACTTTAATGGGAATAAATTAAACTTCACAACATACTTTCTAGGAAAATATTCTCTCTCTCCCGCATCTTCATCAGAGACAGCCTTAAAGTGTAGCTGCTTGACTGAAGTTACAATGGTCTATAGTTACAACTGAGGCAAGTTTTGTGGGGTGAGGTAATATCTTTTATTAGACCCTTTTATACAGGCAAAAAAAAGGCACAGTCAGCACTCAGGAAGCAAGGCTTGGGGGCTCAAAGGCTTGCCTGACTTTTTCTAGCTGTATTAGTTAGTCTAATACAAGATATTACCACTCCAAACAAATCCTGATTAAACAGGAAAAAGAAATTAATCTGATATTGCTTTCATGCTATGAAGGAACATACATGGTGCTTCGCAGGGAGGAAAGGCAGCAGCTGCGTTTCCCCATTCCTCCTAAGGGCATGGCATTCCCTGTGAGCCAGGATTCAAAATATGGCAAGAAAGGTCTCACCACACTTCCCACAGGACTGAGCCTTCAAGGACTGTAACTACACAGTAACTGCACCCCTCTACATAAAATAAACTGAAGATGTAAATGCAAAGCCCAAATTACCAAATAATCTGTGCAGAAGAAACCAGGATAATAAAAGCCTAATTAGAATAGATTGTACCACGTACAACCAAATCCTGTTTATATTGTCACTGTGCTATATTTCTGATAAATCACTACATTCAAAGAGTCTGTTGGGAGGGTGATTTTCCATTTCATCTCTCCATTGAGCAAAAAAGTGCCATGTGACTGGCGTCTGAATTTCAATTTCACCAGCCCACAGTTGAACTGAATATTATTTGGCACAATACAGCGTACAACTGAGCCACTAAATGGCTGATTTACTAAATTATTATTAGATGAGCTCTTGCTGTTCCAAGTGAAAGTGCAGCCACTGTCTCTCTTCATGGTGTGTTCAAATTGTTCTGTGTTTAAATATTCAGCATGAGGCTAATGTGAACTGATGAACTGAGACTACAAACATTCACTTTCAATACAGACAGAGAGACAGAGATGCAACATATCATGTGGCCTGCAGAGGTGAAAATGATTTATATTTAAGGATGCTGCTGCCTACTTCCATTACTATAAGGTATTCTTAATTAGCTTTCCGTTTGATTCAGGAGTTTGGAGGAGCTAAAAAACAGCTGCAAAACTGAACTATCTGTGTGGCTATGGAGGTTTCTAAAACCTGACAAAGTAGTACTTGAGGCTGGGCCTATCAACAAAATGCATGAGCTGCCACCACAGTCCTATACTTGACTACTTTAAGTATTGGAGTTGCAACTGAAAAGCATGACTTGCACTTCCAATCTCAGCATCAGAAATGTAGAGGACTGACCATGTCATGTAATTCTGTGATTTTTCGAGGTTGAGGACATGGAGGGGGGGAAAAAATTATTATTTTTTTACCTACAAAAGTTTAGGGGGGGGGGGGGGGGGGGGAAAAAAAAAAAAAAANGGGGGGAGGGAAAAAAAGAAAAAAAGGACAATTTCTTTACTGCCACCTGCTGGAGCTGCCAATAACCCTTTGTCATATCCAAAGAACAAGCAGCTTCACTTAGAGGACAGTTAAGGCGAGCATTTAAAATGCTGTGATCCCAGACACTTACAGTAGATTAGAATTTTTTATTGGTGCTGTGTTGCCATAACAACATAAAGACAGCAGATGACTTAAGCTAGGCTTGCAAAGCAAAAGGCTGCTCATCTGGCAGTTAAAATGAATACAGTTCACTTCACAAGTTCCCCATATGGACCCTTAGTGTATGGTAATGAGGATACCATATGGTGGGAGAAAATGCACAGAGAACAATTGTGCTCCACTGGATGAGTGAAGTGAGCAGGAAGTTATAAGGAAACGCAGGAGAGAGATTTGTGCATGTGCTCTCTAACTCAAGGGTTGCTTTTTTGGGGGGGTAGGTTCTCTCTCTTCTTAATCTTCTTAATATATACATGCATAGAAATGACAGAGAAACATATTGTGCATTTTGCAACATCACTCATCATAAACTGTCAGCTGTGTTTGTAAATCAGCTTGGTAAGATCTTATAAATTTGTAATTCTTAAAAGGTAAAAGTGCTAAGTTTTTAGACAAAGTGCAGGAAAATTTAAGCACTCCTGACAAGTAGAAACATTAGTGGTAATCATTTTAAAAATGCTTGCATCTTTCTGCCTGCATGTTTAGCTGTAAATAATGCTGCAATGAATAAAAGCTTCAAAAAGAGGAGGGGAGGATAAAATGGAATAAATTTTTTTATTATTATTATTTTCTTTCCAAAAGTATAAAGAGTAATAGCTGATCAGAACCATATGCATACAAGGTTCTGCTGTAAATGTACATATGCTATACAGTTCGCTGTCCTAACCAGATCCTAAACCTGGTAAGACAGCTTGCTAAAGGCTGCAAAGTCAATTTTGTACTACACATGCTTCATAAAAGATGAATATAAATGCATTAGTTAGACACGGTGAGCTAAATTAGAAGGTCAGGCAGGGCTGGAAGGGCTGAAATATCACACAACCAATGACTGTAATTACTCTTTTTTTAAGTCTATTAAGTGGTGTTGTTCTATCAAGGCTCAGGGGTATAGGACATGAAGTACAAGATAAAGTAATGTGTATTTATTACTCCCACGGGATCAATTTACTAGATATTTTCAGCTCCACAGAGCAAAATACACAAATGCAGCCTTTGTCACTTTCTTCAAACTGTGGCTTTTTCCTTCTAAAGCTCAGCTCCTCAAAGGGACCATGTTTACCTGTTTGGTACCTTCCCGCCGCCCTCAGCTAATTGGTGCATTTTAAGACAACAGAAATAAGGATACAGGGATAGAGAAATGTGGGGATCCTTCTTACAGGATGTTCAAACAAGTGGTTCAAGTTGCTCAGATGGAATGTGCAGACTAGAAAATCCAATCCCAGGCACGATTTTTACCCCAGGGCAAGGCAGAAATGAGGAACAGAGAATGGCACAGAGCTCCTTGTCATCGTGTTAGCCCTGATCTGTTAAAAGTTTTGTCATAGATTCTAAATTGCACCATCTGCTCTAATCATTTGCTGAGTAAATGCTGACCCACTTATAAAGAAAACTCACTGAAATGTGTATGCACACTGTTGACCTTCAGAAAGGAAAGGGCTTCTTGCCAGCCATTTGTATATGTCTCTGTCCTTCAGCAAGCAGTGTGGCTCTGCCTCAGCTCTCATTTCGAATCCTTGCATATTCCCATACACACCCCTGACATGTATCACCCTTGTAAGGGTAATATTTTATAGTACCCTCAGGGATCTTGGTCATCTTTTAGATAGCTTTAAAAACCTCTTCCTGAATATTTTAAACAGGACACATTGAAAACAAAACTTAAAAAAAAAAAAAAAAAAAATCCACGCAAGCCTCTCAACCAACTTGTGAGGAAACAGAAAACAAGATTAAGGATTCGGTACCAACCTTAACTGTGGTCTCATATTCCTACAAATTTTACAGTACAGCATAGAAGCCACCAAGCACATCTCATGCCTTCCTTGTTATACAGATGAATTTCAGCAGCTCCTCTTCACATGCTCCTCCTCCCTGTCTGAAAATTACTAACTTAGGTTAAAATACAGTACCTTGAGTTGGCAGATGGAGATCCATTTGGGGTCTGTCTGAAGCAACAAATCTGAGGTGCCCTGTTTTCCTCACTATTTTAACCCCTGAGCCAACCCACCCACATTTAGAGACAAGCTTTATTTGCAATATAAATGACACCCACATCATGATGAGTAAAGGGCAGGTCTGTAAGGCTTCCTGTAGGAAAAGACAACTGCTTTTTCCAGCCACTGGTTCCTAATAACCACCTGTCTTCTATTAGTGTCTTAAGTGAGCAGGTGGGATATATCTTGAGGGGGGTCTAATAACTGACCAGAGAAAAGGAGCTAAAGGGAAGGTGGAGCCTGGCTACCTGTGTGCTCTGCTCAGCAGGGAGGCCCCTGTGTGCTAGAAAGAGAGGGAGGCTCCACTTTCATCTACATAAAGAGAAACCAGAAGTAAAGGTCCCTTTCAGGAGGGATAAGGGGTCTCCTAGAGAGTGCATTTAAGCAACAGACTGGGAGGGAGAGGACGACAGATCACGGAGAAGCTCAATGCAATTACTCTCTTCACAGAGTGAGCAGTCTTGTACTTCATTTAAATACAAGTGATGAGTTGCAAGAGTGGTGAAAATGGCAAATAAATTCTAGGAAATTGCATATAAAGAGGAATTATTGTTATTAAATCATTTAAGGATGGATGTGTTTCAAATCTAGCTCACAGTTGAAACTATTTTACAGCTATAGCTGCAGAGTTTTAACAAAATCACAGAATCACTGCGTATCTGCCAAGGATTTATTTTAAGGACTGTGACATGAATGAACCTCAGCAGACTCAGTATGCTGTTATGAGCTCAAATCTTTAGTGCAGAACTTCACTGCAGTTCTGTATGCAAGAACCAACACCACATGTGCTTGTGTGCACGTATGCAAACTCACGAGACAGGGAAATCGCATGCATGCATCAGGTTATTCTCCAGCTCCAGACACAGGTTTTTTACAGACTGCTCCTACAGGACAATGACACAACTTCTTAACACTAGCACCGTGGTATTTCTTTTCACTTCTCCCCAGAGAGCTCGTTTCCTCTGATCTGTCTCCTGTCTGCATTAGAAAGGAAAGACTATACTGCCCAGCACACTCCTGGTACTTGATCTCACTCCAAGCTTTGGGTGCTAATCCCATCACCTCTGTACTGCTTGTCTCTTCTCTTGGTGCATGTGTTTGTGTATGTACAGATACACCTGCTAGTCACAGCCCTACACTGAGTGCTTTCTCTGGTTTGCTCTGTGAAAGAAGGGAACAGGACTCTGGCTCATAGCTGGCTCCAAAACCCAGCTGCCAACATCAGCTCCCATTCTTTTTTCTCCAGAAACTATATACTGTATTTCTACTTTAAACACATCTCTTCCATTACCTGTCACTCTAGCAGACCAAAGACCCTAGTTCCCAGGTGTTTCTGTTCTCTTCACTATGGGAGGATGTGTTCCACTGGAATTTGGCTACTGAAGCACTGGGAGATAGAAAAAAAAAAAAAGTTCAAAATCTCTGAGGGGCAGAGCATGTGCTGACATTCACTTGAAGGCCTCAACAATTGTCCTTGACTGCAGGAATAAGTTACACTGCAGAATGCTTTTGCTGACCAACGGGGAGGACTGCAAGCCTTTATGAACACAAAAATTACAACCATTTCTGTTTCTTGAAAGATCTCTAGTTCATCAGTAATGTATGAATTGAATAATGGCCGGAAATTCTGACAGCAATTACCAAAATGTGGTTTGTTTTATTTATTTAATGCGTAGCTACAAGTGTTTTAATGAATGGAAAGTGATGATGCACTGGCAAGACAGCGGGGAAAATGGAGGAAAGGATATTGAAGGCTTTGAGCACTGCTCTCCTCTCTGTGTCTCGCTGTCTGCTTCTCTCATACATTTGCCCTCTCTGCCCATGGTTCCACCGTGGAAGCCATATGGCTTCCAACTCTCTTCTAAGTAGCCACTGAGAATTGTCTGTAGTGGAATACTGCCAAAGCCCTTCCTAGTTTAATGACATGGGGAAGAGTGCTGTGCAGTGCTCACCCAGCACAGAGACTCACTGCGTCCTTGATTATGATCCTGGAGCCAGCAAGCGATGCTGGGAATTCAACCATCAGGGCCTCAAATACAGAAGTCGACATGTGCCAACCCCTGCTGCATTCAGCCTCTGTGCATGGCATATTAATGAGTCTTGAACTTGAGGTCCAACCTTCAAGCTTCCACAGAAGGAATTACCCAAAGACAAAAAAAAAGAAAAAAAAAAAAAAAAA
>WBNM01004288.1:584874-603168 GCA_013399055.1 Ramphastos sulfuratus
CAAAAAAAAAGAAAAAAAAAAAAAAAAAGTCGTCTTTGTCCTGTTTCCCTCTGACATTGCTCAGTGGCACTACTTTCTTCATCCTTTTTTTCAGTCCTTAAGCAGTAACTTTTTTTTTGGCCATCACATCATACCTCTGCATACACAACCACAGCTTCCCTTGACTTAAACATCTGAAAAAAATAGCTTGAAGAAGGTAGTGAGAAAAACCATATTAATCTAAGAGGGTATATGAGAGGAGAGATGACTCAGTACTAATCCTCATTCTTATACCCTGCCCATAAATAACTACTAAATATTAGTGTCACGATATGGAGCTAGGTGAAGCTTTCTTCTGCCTGTTTTTATGTCCCATGACACCAGATAGTTGGAACATGTGGTTATTGGGGTGATAACAGTCTCAGTCTTAAATGGGAAAGAGGAGGAGGGTGCTCAGCCTGATGGGTGCACTCCCATATCAACATAAAGAGCATTGCTAGAGACTCCCTCAGTGTCATGGGTGTCAGAAAGGGAGCCATGGTAGGTTAGTGATGCACTACAACCCCCAGCTGCATAATCCAAATTGGAATTGCTCAATCTTATTTTACTTGAATTTCTTAATTTACAGGAAAGCTACAGCCATCTATTAACAGTCTGGGACACTGGGTTGAGGGAAAATTTGCAGTGTTTCTTTTAAGCCTGGAAAATTCCTGGTGCATAGTGAAGGCTAGTCTCTTATTTTCTGAGAAACAACTTTTCTCTGTGTGCACATTTGGCAGCAGAGGCACAATGTAGATGAAAGAGCCCCTACAGAAAGATGCTCTCTTTCTTTGGAAAAGGTTGCACCTCTGGAGGGAAATTCAACAACCTATGAAAGCTGTGTCCTCCTGCAAATCAGTCCAAAAGCCAGAGAAAGGGACAGCTTGTAGGAGGTGAACAGAGCCAATGTGAAATGTAACTCTCCAGGAGAGCATGTTTCTCTGGTGGTAAGAGGGAAGGACAACACATCATCGACCCCAAAACCACACTCTATAGCTTTCTGAAGCAAAAGTAAAAGACTTAATAATCCTGTTAAAAATCCCACACTGAATTTTATTCCTGTCAAGAAATTAAACAAAATAAGTTACAATGTTCATGAAACCTTCTCACCTTTAAAACACTTCAGAAATTAACTAATCAAAGCCCACAACAGTCCCTGATGAAAACCTACTGACAGCTTAGAAAGAAGAAAGGTCACAAGATTCACCCAGTCATAAAGGCTCTGCTGGGATGTGTGCATTATTTGAGGGTTCTGGACTGAGAAATGAAAGCTCTATTTGTTCTGTGTCTCAGGTCTACACATTCACACCTTCCTTTCCTATCTCAAAGGCAGTGTTCTTCATATATATGCAATCAGCCTGTTTGATTCCTCAACTCACTCAGTAACAGCCATGATGCTAGAGTAGATGAAAAATTGGTCATGTAAGGTGACTCCAGCCCATGCATGCTGTTTCTCAGTGTTCCTGCAGCAAAGATCAACATGTTTGCAAACACCTCACCTCTTTTCTCCAGTATAGCACAAAACTCACTGCAAATTCTCACCAGAGAAAGTACAGTATGGCAAGTTAGCAAGAAGAGATGAGAATGAAGACCCAGACAACGTTTTCACAGTACTGAACATAAATAGTAGAACATGTGAAGCATTCTGTTTCTTCTTCAGCTTTTACTGGACAGAAATCAACAAAAAAATCCCCCACTGATTTTGATGGGAACGAATATCAAATCACTTAAGCATTGCTCTAATTATTATCCTAAACCAACACATGGTGCAGCAGCAGTGGGGACACACTCCCTGAACATTCAAATACCTTGCTTTTACCAATGGTGAAACTCTCAAAATTCTAATGCAAGTACTACTGTGACACTAAAACAAACAAGTGTAGCACGAACAAGCTGCTCACATTCCAAAACATCAACCAAAAATGTGTTCTTTGTTAAATATTTTAGAACACAGGGTAAGACTTGCTCTTTAAGAAAGGCAGGACCTGTTTGAATTAGCTGTGACTCAGAATGCCACAGAAGTCTCCTCAGCCTGCGATGAAAGTTGTGCATTAGCTTTATACTGGTCATGCCTCTGTTGCAATTTATCTGGGTTTGGTACCAAACCAGGAACATGACATTTACAGAGTCCTGCACTTTGGAACAAAAACAGGCAGTAACCAGCTTTACCATATTTAATAAAACAATAAACTTTGTGCTGACCTTTGGCAAGCGTTCAGGGTCACCAGGGTGCCGGGGGATAACCTTCTGTAACCTTTGGAAACCATAGTCAATGGTGGGTTCGTTCAGAGCTGAAACAACAACAAACAACATCATGATGTGACAAAGGCAAGGCAAGCAGGCTCCCTTGCACCATTGGCAATGCATTGCAAGACCAAGGAAGGACGACAGCAATATCTCCTTCAACTGAAATCAGCTCTGACTATCAAGTCTTGGTTCAAATATTTGTCGAGGTTGGTTCTGAGGTTTCGGTTCAAGCAGCAACGAAAACCTTCCCACTTGAGTTCCTAAAGCAAAGTTGCTGGAAAATTTGGGGCATATTGCAGACATCTTCCAAATAGGGAGCAATTATTTTCTCTGAAATCTGCAATAAAATTAATTTGGTAAATACTTTGCACTCCATGTTTCGTGTTGGTTTTTTCCCTGCTTTCATATTACAAGGAAGGTCCTTTGTGATTGGAAGACAAAAGAACTAACTGTTAGGGAGTCTCTCTTGTTCCAGATTCTATTATGCATTTAATATGCTCCATGTGCAATGATCACATATAATTTTGTTGTGAGCTACAGGCATTTCATCTCGGCAGAGGCTTAATTTTTCACTCATTGACACTGACTTCAGAAGCCCAGCTCAGCTTCCAATCAGCACCAAAAAAGACTTAATGAATTAGAAAAAAATTAGAAAACCTATGTTTTAGTTCATCTTTCCTCAGCCCTTGTCCAATAAAATGGAGGAGAGAAATGGTGGAACACTTTAATCTTCATGAAAATGTTGCATTAATCAAAGCTCCAATTGTGCCAAGCCTTTAAGCACACGCTTATCTGTAAGCACATACTTAAACCCATTTGCTTTCAGCAAAGCAAATTTGAGCATATTATGTTTTTTATATGATTGCCTATAATTACAGGGGGCTGCTCTGAATGACCTTCTAGCTATATTTCCAGTCATATGATCACTTGAAAATTCAGATGTTAGTGAGACTTCAACATGTGCTTAAAATTTCCTAAGTGCTTTGCCAAACGGGAACGACAGTCGAGCGTTCTCGAGCCCCTCGAACAACAGCACATCTTGACTCTCCCATGCCAACAGAGGTGGGGAAATTTTCCACAGCAGTTTGTTTGCAATTTTTTTTTTTTTTTAGATAAATGGGGAAAAAAAATAAATTAAAAATCCAATGTGCATTTTAATACCATTTCCAGTGTGGATTTTTATATTTTTCAGCCTGGTGTTTTGGTGGGAAGGAAATCTGATTTTTTTTTTTTCCTCTCTTCATTTTTGGGTCACTTTAAAGTTCTTCTGTCTTAGCTTGTTAGTAGCAAAATATATATATATATGTATGCATAGATATATTTCTTGCACAAGGTCTGCCTACTAAATTACAAATATATCTTGAAATCTTATGAAGGTTTTATTATGAGCTTTATTACATGGCTAAAATGATGCCATCTGATTCTTGCAAAGAGATTTAGCACCAAACTGTATCTCCATCTCACTTGTGTAAGAGTTCACCCCACAGCAAGTTATATAACTCCATCAGTCTGACAACAAGGCACAATTTGTCCATACTTCTACCTTTTAAGTCAAGAGAATATTTTTTTCCATGCTCCTAACACTAAAGATTTTTAGCCAGACCATGTTGCTACTGTGGAAGTCACTGCTAATCCTTGAATTGTTTTTAATTAATTGGTTTTCCATAATCAATCCCACAAAACAATTCAGTTTAAAGATTTTTTTTTTCCATTTAAATTATTATTTTCAAGCCACATTTCTACAGCAGGTGGTCCTATTGGCAACTAAAGGTCACATTTTCATATCCTCCTGGACCTTCGATATGTCCCAGCTCTATATATAAGCAGGCAGAAGGAAGATGGTGTAAGGTGATCCACATCTACCCAGTAACAGTGAAAAAGAAAGACTGCTGGGGACTGGATGGAGAGGCACACAGCCCAGCAGGATCTCAATATCTCTCAAATGCCAGAAAGAAGTTTTCTGATATACTCTGAAATTACTGTTACAGCAGTAGTGGTTGTGGTACAGTTGTGGTAGTACCGGACTAGAAATCTTTCTGGATTTTACTCTCTGGATTGTTGTCAGGAGTTCTTCATTGCCCCAGAAATTATGGCATCCTTCTAGCATTCTCACAGGGTTGTTTTTTCCCTGCATTTTGTTTTTTTCAGGAATATCTAAATTTTAACTTTAATTATATATAGGTCATTGTATGGAAGGGGCAAGAATAAGGCTTTTCCCCTGCCTGTGTCTCTTTTGTTTTTTGGATGGTTGGGTCTTTTTTTCCACGTTTCCTTTCACATCCTGGCCAGATACTGTCTGCTCTGTTGAGTAGCTTCATAGAAACCTGGGTTTGTAAACCCCTGGTTTCATTACCTTTGAGCTTCCTTACATACCTTCTTGTCATGGACCCATTTAATTGAGACCTTCTTCAAATTTTGCAATAAATTAATTTACTGCTATTCACATTGAAGCCACTGCTGGTTTATTTTTATTATCAAAAATAGCTGTTCTCAGAGAAGATTAAAAAAGCCCCTACAGTTCTAATTTACATTTCTTTTGCAAATACGTTAGAAGATTTTAGTGTGCTTCTGTCAAATGTGTTTCTTCTCTAATTCAGTCTAGTTTATGGCCATTTTCCCTTTACATCCTTTGGGAAAGTAGTTACTAAATTCTGCAATATTATAAATGGAGGCCAGTTCTGAAATCCCCCCAGAGATAGCAGTCATTTTCTCATATCTTCCCACACATTCAACACATTTGAAATCCACAGAGTATTTCCTGTGAGTATTTTCTGAACTAAATGACCAAAAAAAAAAAAAAAAATGTTAATTTTATGGTCCAATCTCACCAGGCATCAAGCATCCTCTGAGAGATACTGAAAACTTTCTGCTTCAAATAGCTTCAGCTTTACTTTAGTGGTGGAGAGAGGCTTGCACACAGCAATTTGCAGGATTGGATCCTAAACTGTAATTGCCAAATATCACTCATTAGTCTATAAGTGTTCAACTCTTTCAATCTTAGGTAAAATGAAACAAAAAAAAAAAAAAAAAAAAAAAAAAAAAAGAAAAAAAAAAGAAATCTTTAGCTACTTAAACATCTATCCACAGATTGGATGCTATCAGCCCTCCAACCTCAGTTCATTTACAATCCAAGTCAGATGTAATTAGTCCTATCTCAATGAAAGATCCTTTAAATACTTGACCCCACCTCCCTTGTTAAGGCCACACCAGCTCCTGTGTCAGTAGCTGGCAAAACTCCAAAGAAAAAGTGATATTCTGATCTCCAATCACTGGAGGAGAGCCAGTGCTCAAGCCACCCTTTGGGGCAGCTAAGGTCAAACATCAGCTTCATGCAAGGTTTTGCCTTTGTCCCTAGCACAGGCAATCCAGGCCTCTGCCTTTGAAGTCCATTCATAACAACATATTTCTCAGTGCTCTAATTCAAAGAGTGACAATTTTTTTTTTTCATGATTGGGAAAAAAAAAAAAAAGAATCAATAAGAAATATAAACTCTCTATTTGTGTTCCTGACATTCATACATTAAAAACAAGCTAACACATACTGTACTTAAAATGCATTCCCATTACCCTAAATTTTGAAAGTAGTATTGAAAGTACTAGTAACTTTAAAAACCTGTGCTAAATTCAAATAGGTCCCAAGGCTAATGGAAGCAATTTGTATACCAACCCAAACTGACTGGCCCACTTTTCAAAATACAGGTATGATAATCTTGTGGTTTTAAAAGGACATTTAAATTGAAAGACTGTGAATTTAGTACATAATTATACCAATAGAACCCTTTAACTTGTCAACTTGTAAATCTAAAAGGCTATCAATCATTTCTAAAGAGGAAATAAACCTTAAAATTCTTTGATTGACAGTGCTTACTTTTTATGTGGGGGAAAAAAAAAAAAGAAAGAAAAAAAAAAAAAAAAGGGAGTAAAGTGGCCAGAAATCCATTTACAAAAGTACATTGTTTTACATAGGTGAGTAAAAAGCCAATAATTACACCTCCAAAAGACATATAAATCAAAGTAAGTACTTTTCCCTCACTTACATATTTTAAGTTGCAGTAAACTTCAGGTAACTTTTTATTAAAATACTTTTCCAAATGCAAAGCTTATTGCAGCCATTAATAGAGTAGCATTTTCATTTAAGCTAATACAATCATTTTTGCAAATACAAGATTTAAGCCATTTTTCTCCTTCCAAACAATAAACTTTCAGCCTGTCTCTTGTGTGAATTAACTAAAATTACACCCAGGTGTACAAAATCTGTCTATCTATCCTAGTGTATGAGTTAAGGCACAATATTTATTATTCTTACCATTTTATGAATTACTTCTTAAACCCTTGAGGAAGAACTTTCTTTCAAATTAGACTCTAGCAGAATAAGCCACGAAGCTCTTTATGCAGCAAGTCTAAAGTCGTAACTCATAAAAACTAAGGCTTTTAATCATGAGAATGCTCAATGTCTGTGGAAATAAGGATGTGTACATTATTTTCATCTTTTCAAAGCCCAACTTATTTTTCAACAGAAATGCTTATGCCTCTGAGAAAAATGTTTCCACCATGACTACAATTTCAAATTCTGTGCAAATAATTACAATAACTACATGTAGATAATTCACCATCTTTAAAAGTCTCTTTCTCTTTTTAATTTTTTTTTTTTACTAGTCAGTGGAGTGCTTTTTTTTTTTTTAATATATATTTCACATAATGAATTCCTACTGTGTCAATAAAGCTTTGGTCTTTAACTGAATGACTGTCTGATGTATCTGAGAGAGGAATTTGTTTCTCTGGCCATGCTGCCAACTTACAGCAGAATGATTGACACTTAATATCAGCAATTAAAAGGACCTGTTCAAATATCATATGGAATTCGTAGCTTGGGGTAGTGTAGGAGAACTCTTCACCAAGGAAAACTCATTCAGTGAATGCAGAGAGTAATTGAATTAGACACATTTTAACATTATTATTCAAAGAAAAATAAACACAAGCTACATAGAAGCATTATGGAAATATTTCAGAATGTAAAACATATCCACTTAATTTGTTTCCCATGCATTCATGGTTTCATTTATTCCTTTTATTTTGCAGCCCTTGTTTCTTTTTCATTCTGTTTGACCCAAAACCAATGGGAGAGCAGCACTTGGACCTATGAACTTCCCATACGCTTTTCCAGGCTGCAAGGAGAGGGGAGAGACTCTAAGGACTCAAATAGTAAAAAAAGTGATAAAAGGCTTAAGGGCTACAAACAAATCGACCTCAGGTCCACAGGCCTGATTGTCCCTCTCCCAACTGAGAGATCTGGTCTAGATTGTTTTAAATGAACCACCCAGGGAAAGGCTGCACCTGGGAATTAAATGTCCCGCAGTGCTTGTTCCTCTGGGGAGCCAGAGAGTTCTTCAGAAGGCAGAGGCATTGTGGTGACTTTCAAGAAGGTAAGGATGACCTGCAGAAGGGCAGAGGTGAATGGCTTCAGGTTACGTCCAGGAGGCTAGGCTCCAGTGAAATGGAAGAAGATTCTTCAGAGTCTACCTTTGTCTTTTCACAAATCCATTTTCTAAAGTTTGGCTCTACAACATAGTTAGGCACCTAGTGACCAGTCCTGAACTGTAATGTCAAAGAGATGGAGCTTTGGGGTATACAATGCAGCTGGTTTGGGTTTTTTGGTTTTTTGTTTTGTTTTGTTTTTTTTTCCTGTCTGATGAGAGAAACGTCTTGGAAACAGAAATGGAAGTTGACTCTCTGGTCAAGACACACAAAGTTACCTACCTCATTATCTCACAGTTACAAGAGTATGAAGAAACTAATGTAAAAATGCTGCAGCACTGTCACAGCAATGAAAGTCAGGCCTAACATGTCTCTCTGTGACCAGATTAAACAGATTAGAATGTTTGATGGCACAAAGAATATTTTAAATAAAATCAAGCCTTGCAATCTTAGCACCTTTAGAGTCAATCTTTAGCTAAGGATTTCCTTTCTCCTGGAGATTTGGCCTCTTTCTCTACCAACTCAGATGTCCACCTCTCTAATTCAGTCTCTGCCTTCCTAATCTGTACTTTTGTCTGTATTTTCACACGACTAAGAAACAGCTGTATGGGGTGCAAAGGTAACAACTGAGAACATTCATGCAAAAGACTGTAGCTTCTGACCCACATTCTTAACCAACCAATGGACTCAGTGAGGAGATGGAAAGCAGCAGCTCCTGCCTCCTGTAGGGGCAAGATGCTGCCACAGAGCTGACCCAAAGTCTTTATCTTCACCTACAGCTTGTGGTTTCTGTCTCCAGGCTGTGGGTGACTTCTGCTAGAAGCCTTGACTAACAATACACCTCAAAAACTCTAAAGCAACTCAAACCTTGACTTTGCAAGATAGGGATAGGCCAGGCAGACCATATTGATATCAAACTCCAGGTGCCAACAAGCCTTGCTGAGTCCCTGCAGTAGAACCATACTAAGAATGGATGATGCTATAAAGCCACATCTTGACATGGCATGGCTGTAAGCAAACCCTACCCAAAATCCCTTACATATTGTGGCCTCTTTAAGCCTTCTCTACAAAGACAGCAAAGGAAAAAAACCACAAAACTTCAAAATCCCACCATCAAATGAAGAAAAAAAAAATTGTGGGTTGGAAACCTCCCTGCAAAGACTATTCCGTTGCTAATTAAAGACATTTAAATGAAAACATGCAAGCATTTGAGCTATTTGTTGTTGTTGTTGTGAATTTAGCTTGCTTTTTATAAAGTTTCCTTTCCACTGACTTTCCCTGGAGTGTTTATTCCCACAAGCAATGGAAAACGGAAGCAAGTGGGGCAGTGAGAGCCTGCACAGAAGGGTTAGAGCTAGAAAGGCTCTTGTGGTGCTAAGTCAGACTTTCCTTGCTTTTCTGGTCTCAGCACTCCTTCACTAAAAGATACCCTTGTGTATCTAATGACTACTTTTTAAAATCAAACTGTAACATGATGTCATATTTTTAATTAGAAATAGAAACAGCTAAAAATACCTGAAATGCAATTTCTATATTTTATTACCCCGTAATGCCCAGACACTCTGTGCATTCCCAGACCAGGAATAAGAAAAATTCAGAGCTAAGTCAAATGATAAATCTAACACCTGGATCTCTTGAGCCTCCCTAGTGACTGCTCTTTACTTGAGCTAAAGATGCAATAGGCCAGCATTTGAGGCAGCTCCACTGTGCTCATCGGTGTTATTACAAACATGACAGACAGCGTGATATTTTCCTCCTGATAATAATTTTTCTTCAGCAAGTAAGAACCAGAGGAGTTATTCCCTCCTCATCTAGCCCAGTCTCTGCAAGCAGTGGGGGTGCTGAAGATGCAATGAATGCATGTCTTGAGTCCATATTTTTTAATGAAAGTTACAGAACAAAATAACTAGATCTGCCCTGTAAGAATCGTGCGTTGGCTTCTCGAAATACATTAACTCTGAATGTTCACTCTTAGCCACCTGCAATCTTGCTTGGAAAAAAAAAAAAAAACTAAAAAAGGTCAAACAATTTGTGAGTTTCACAGTTTCCTCTTCCTCTGTGTTGACAGAAGACTTGGCTCTAAGGGAGTTTGAAACAGAGTCCAGTTTTAGGCACTGGAATTTAAACACACCAATTTCAGAATAAGCTGGTAGTATTCACTAGGGATACCTAGAGAGAGGGCCAGGAAGAAATTAATACACGTTGCTTACTTTGTCTAGTCACCTAGATTAACTGATGCATCTGGAGAGCAGCCAAACAGAAAGGGATCTGGGGGTGCTGATTGACACCCGCCTAAACATGAGCCAGCAGTGTGCCCAGGTGGCCAAGAAGGCCAATGGCATCCTGGCCTGCATCAGGAATAGTGTGGCCAGCAGGAGCAGGGAGGTCATTCTCCCCCTGTACTCTGCACTGGTTAGGCCACACCTTGAGTACTGTGTCCAGTTCTGGGCCCCTCAATTTAAGAAGGACATTGAGGTGCTTGAGCGTGTCCAGAGAAGGGCAACGAGGCTGGTGAGAGGCCTCGAGCACAAGCCCTATGAGGAGAGGCTGAGGGAGCTGGGATTGTTTAGCCTGGTGAAGAGGAGGCTCAGGGGAGACCTTCTTGCTGTCTACAACTACCTGAAGGGTGGTTGTGGCCAGGAGGAGGTTGCTTTCTTCTCTCAGGCAACCAGCACCAGAACAAGAGGACACAGTCTCAAGCTGTGCCAGGGGAAGTTTAGGCTGGAGGTGAGGAGAAAGTTCTTCACTGAGAGAGTCATTCCCCACTGGAATGGGCTGCCCAGGGAGGTGGTGGAGTCACCGTCCCTGGAGGTGTTCAAGGCAGTTTTGGACGTGGCACTTGGTGCCATGGTCTAGTCTCGAGGTCTGTGGTAATGGGTTGGACTTGATGATCTTTGAGGTCTCTTCCAACCTTGCTATACTGTGATCTTTGGCAGTTATTGTAAAACAGGAAAGACCAACATTTACATATGAATATTCTTCCTATCTGTCAGACCCATTCTGGTAATGTACATGACCATGCAGCAAAAAACTGCTGAAAATGAGTAGTTCTCAATGGATCAGGCTTTCATTTATACAAGTAAACACTTGTGTAACCACACAACCAAGTGCAAAAATGTGGACAAGCCAGGATAGAAAATACTGGGTGCCTAAGGTTAGTTCTAAGATTTATATTTAGGTCTACTTAAAATAACTTTTTAAATAAAGACATTGCATTTATTTTTAAGCTTTTAGCTCAGAAACGTGCAGAGATGTACCATACAGAGTGTAGAAAAATGCTGAAATTTCACCTCATGTAACCTTTTCTTTCATTTTTTACTGTGCACATTTCCAACATTTTATCCTGTGCACAGATTCCTCAAGTTCTATGTGCAACATATAGGAATTAATTTCTCTTTTGTCACCCTTCACCAACTACTTTGAGGTGGACAACATGGAAAAGCATTGTTGTAAAATGTTGGCATGTCGAAGTATTTTCTTTTGAATAATGCCTCTCTCTTTCAGCATTGCTATTTCTTCATCTTTGAGATTATTAAGAAAAATCCAAAACACTACCAGGGGATGCATAAATGAAAAACTCTGTGTCCTGTCTGACTGCCAAAGCCATTCCTATCAGAAAGTATCTTAGCCTCAATTTGGCTGTTTCTCAAAATTGTAGACTTCTGATGTGCAAGCACACTATAGTAAGAGTTTAAATAAATAAATAAAGGAATCGTCAAGTGAGAAAATGGGAAAAACATCAGTGATCACATCCAAAATCTCTGCAAATGAGATAAAGCATAGAATCATAGAATGGTAAGGTTGGAAGTGCCCTCAAGGATCATCTAGTTCCAACCCCCTGCCATAGGCAGGGACACCTCCCACTAGTACAGGTCACTCCTGGCCTCATCCAACCTGGCCTTGAACATCTCCAGGGAGGGAGCAGCCACAACCTCCCTGGGCAACCTGTTCCAGTGCCTCACCACCCTTACTGGAAAGAACTTCCTCCTAACATCTAGTCTAAATCTCCCCTCTGTCAGTTTAAACCCATTGCCCCTTGTCCTGTCATTGCAAGTCCTTGTCAATAGTTCCTTCCCAGCCTTCCTGCAGGCCCCCTTCAGATACTGGAAGGCTACTATAAGGTCTCCTCGAAGCCCTGAGGCTTGATAAGTAGAACTGAATCATAAAACTTAGATTAATTGTCTCTAGTTGTAATGAAAATTATAGGTGTGATGTTCTTGGAAGAGACTGACCTCCTGTGAGATTTAATTCAGGTCTTTAATCCCTCGCCATAACTATACTTAAATCCCTTGTGAAAATAGTAGTTTCCAAATATCTTTATTTGGAAACATTAACTTTGATTTGTCTACACAAAACTGCAACAGGACTACCCGCTCGAGAGCAAGAGGATCATCTTGGCCGTATCCTTCATGATGCAGCAAGTTGTTCAAAATTAAAACATTTGAGTTTGTTGCTTGTTAGTTTGTGACATTTAAATAGCAATGTATAATTGGAGAGCTCTAGTAGTCTCCCATTTTAGCAGCAGTTATGCCACCTGCCTCTATAATTGGCAGGCGGAGTGGGGGGGGGGAAGGATAAAAAAAAAATTGACAATAACTGTTATCAAGGGTAAAAAAAAAATAAATAAATTTAAAACTCATGCCAGCCTGTCTGATAAACATGTTTCCCTGCCCTCACACCCCAGTGAGCACTGTGACACTATACTTTTATCATCTAGTGTGTGCTCAGAATGAGCTTAGCCCAGCAATTGCCAGGAATAGGCAGGCGATAAACTGCATTGATTTAACACATCTTGTTTTCAATCATGCTCGGATTTTCTGAGCACGCATTTTTCCTGTACTCCAGCTTGTAGCTTTTATCTGACGAGCTGATCCCTTTTCACTGGAAAATGAAAAGGTCGCACAATAAGACACGGTTTACTGGAACTTGAGCACGCACCAGGGAAAGTATTTTAGATAAATACTGTCAGACATAGTGGAGCTGAATTTCAACAACACAATTGCTAAACAACAATACTTATTACTCTCTAGAACAAGCCTACAAGCAACTTATGGCTCACAGCAGGGGAGATCTCAGACTTAGGCTCAATAGTTAAAAGAAACCTTATTCAAACCCTTTGAATGCAGTATTACTCTTGCCTTACATGCACTGACTAGCCATACTTCAGGATCAAACTAAACACCTCCTCAGTTGCTTTTCTAGGTAATTTGTAAATGACAAAAAACTACCTCAATTACTTTCCTTTCTCCCTTTGATTTAATTTAATCAAATGTGGTACTGGATAGTTGTGAAGAAAAAAAAATATATATCCATAGGTGAACATAATTTAACCGAAACTAATTAATTAACCAAGGTGAGTTGCCGAGGAGGTCAGTAAACAAGCAAGGAATAATATGACATGACCCATCTACCAAAGGCCAAGCTACAGGAGGCTCATAACAATAATTCTAATTTATTTTTCCCCTCCTTCTGAAGTGACTGCAAGGATCTTGACCAATATGGTACTGGAAGCAAAATATCTCTACTTATTCCTACCAGGAGGGGCAAAGAAAACTTCTAAGTTACTCTTTATTGCACTGATTATACCCAAGAAAACATCTAAGTAAAAAGGGAATCTGACTTAATTCTCCTCCCCAGTCTAAATGGATTAACAAATCTGCAACCAAGTAGGATTGATTGGTTCACTGCAGCTGCAGCTCCCTTCCTGGTACTCCTTTCCATTATATGTGTATAGGACTATGCACAAGGTCCTCAACTACTCACACGCCTCATACTCACAAGCAGCACCTAAACCTACCAAATGCAGATTGGTTCTTTGGCAACAGCCTTTCAAAAACAACTTCAAAAAAATTCACTTCCCATCTACCTCACCCCTTCAGACTTTGAAAGAGACTCATCTTTGTCACTGCTTCCCAGTTTGCTCCCCTCTTTCAGCAGCCTTCCTCAGTAGGGGGACTCTGCTTTTCATGGACACCAAACAGCTTCCGGGTCTCCCTCTTCATTTACAGGTATTTCTGCACTCCTGCCAAAAAAAACAGCCCCATTCCTCAATGAATAACTTGGACTGAAGTGAAAATGGCAAGTTTAGGTGAGGGATTCCTTCAACACAGGCTCTTTGCTCCAGCCACAGCAGGTTCAGCCTCATGATGTTATTCTGAACGTGTCATGCCCTGTTAGCTCACTTGTGTAAGCAATCTTATGTGGCAACAATACCTCAAACAGGTGATGTCTGCAGAGGAAAGCTGTCTTTCTGCAGGTGAAAGCTGTCCTTCCTCCTTTTTCTCTTCTCCCTGATGCATCATCACTCATTACTTTTGCTTACAAGTATTTAGTCTTTGCAAACATAAGATAGGCATAAGAAACCCCAGCCCTGACTGAAACTGCACTTTTGGAGAAAGCAGCCATGAAGTCTCCAGGCAGCTGGCCACTTAAAGGACAGCCAGCAGTTAATAAGACACAGTGATACCACCACAGTGATACTGCTTGCAGAAGTTGCAATACAAAGGGACGTCCCCAAACCAAAGTATCATCCCCATAAACATCCTTCCCATTTGTCAGCGACATCAGTGCACAACTGGTGTGAAATATTTATGCTTTCCTTGCTTCTTCTGAATGTGCTTATTAGTCATTTAGGCTCAGTATAAACTCATCTTAACGACATTTTCTGCCACTTTCTACTGAAACTCTGCTGATACTGGCTAGAGACTTTACTGGCTGGAGCTTAGCTTACATTGTGCATATATACATCAGGCAGCCAAACCTCCATCTCCAGTCAGATACCTCCATCTTCCTTGAACGTTCTGCTCACACTGTAAGTCTTACAGAAAGAAAATGGTAAATATTATTTAAATCACATTTTGGATTATAATTTTAATAGGGAAGTCATATGCAAAGTGATAGACCTCAAGTATGAAGTAAAATCTTTGCATGCAATGTTGCTTTGCAGTCAGCCCTGTGAGCCTATCTGCAGCAGAACTCAAACAAGCATCGATTTCTCCCTCTCACCTGACAAGTTTTTTTTGCTAGATGAGTAAGTTGAAAATCTGTGCTGCATTTTAGGGTTATCTCATGCAACACAGGCAGAATTCTGATATGTCTTCTTCATTAAGTGCTCATAATACCAGGAATGAAAGGAACACATTTCTTCCCAGGGTGCCTGTTAACTGAGAAACTCATCTTAATTGAATGCACAGATCAGTTAACCATCTTCAGATTCACAAACCATTAGTGCTCCATTTGCACAGCAGCTCTTCCGGTAGATCTCCACCCACCACGACGACGCTGAGGAGGGAACTGAGGTTCAGCAGAGGGGAGGTGCTGAAGGCAATGAGCAAGCATCGTCAAGGGCTAATGCCCCTCGCAAAATGAATGCCCTGGGGCAGAACAAGGCTTGGAGCCTCACAGACAGAAGAGAAGAGGAAGTAAAAATAATCACCTACATCACTCCCTTCACATCTCGCCTCTTCCTCACGGTCACAATTTACCATCTAGAATATAGTTGGTAAACCGGTGACAATGAGTATGAAAATTAAAATATCCCAGGTGCAGCTGTTTGCCTGTAAAGTTGGTGCTTCAATAAGGAAGTGAGGAACCAGACTGAAACTCACTGCCCTGTTATGAAACACTTCCAATGTTTCACTTGGAGTGGGAATGAGCTGACCTTCAGTGGTCACTCTTAAGTCTGGGACATGCAGCAGAACATCTCTGCTAGTTGGTGGCACCCTGTGGCAGTAACCATTTCCCTGCACTCATCCACATTCATCTTCCAACTAATGCTGCTCTGAAGTAGTTGAAACTTTTCTGCACACAAACAGGGCTCACTAAAATTAGTCATTTTCCATTTAATAAGATTTTTTTTTTAATTGTTATTGGATTAATTTGTCCTAAACCGGAAATATTATCATTTCCGCAATTCAAGGCAGAGGATAGAACAGGGAGATTAAAGACTGCAAGATGTGCAGAAAATAGAGTGGAAAAAAGTTACCATGGATAACTAGAAATTACCACACAGCTTTATAATCATGCATCTGTACTTGTTTATGTCCTAATTTTCCAGGTACCACTGGCAGCCTATAGGAAATTCAAGTCCTAGCTCTGAAGTTACCAAAATACATTCTGGGTAGCACAGGCCTGCCCATTTTCTCCTGTACAAAAGGAATACTTCCCTTCCATCCAATTCAAAATAAACCCCAAACCTCACTGTAACAGAGGAAATTATTTTGTACAAGTTTGTCACAAAAATGCTGCCACCACAACCATAGGTGTATCCTACTCATATGCTTCAGAAGTCAATACCAATACAAGCAGTACAACCAGGTGATAAAAAGAAAGATGCTGCAAGTCACATGAAAAAAAAAATATATATTTGAATGTTAAAATCTAATTTAGCAATTTGCAAATTGCCAGTCTAAAAGGAGGAATTGAACATTAATCTTGCTGGAAGTGGCATAGTTATCAGTAAGTGATTTGTAGCTTTCCGGGCAGTAAGCAATATATATAAATATACTTCTGGGTCCATCAGCAGTATGCAAGAATGCACTTAAACAAACTCACTAAGGCCCTGAGTGCACAAAGTATTAAGCACCTGGCTGCCAAAGTTAATTAGTCTGTACAGAGCAATGCACTGCTGCTGCTACTCTAGCTCCAAACAAGCTCCATCACAACTGGCCTGAGGCATCTCTGCTTTCTGCTCTCTCCTTCTGTGTACATGCAACCTGAGAGAATTCTTTTTCATCTTCCTCCATGAACTTTGTGCATGCCAAGCCTGATGTCTTGGTAGCTAACCACTCGCTGTATGGACACCTCAACTTACCAAGGAGGACACAGGGACAGAGATGGGAAGGAGTGGCCTCCTGCACCATCTCTCAGCATTGCACACCTAAAAGAGGACCTCCTTGGTTTTTGGCCAATAGTGCAAACCAGGCACAAAGAAACTGGCTCTGTGTAGGGAAAAATCTACACAAATGTCCAGTGTCTTGGGCTTCAGAGAAAATAATTTTGGGTTTGCACTGAAAAGACCATGCTGATGCCTGGCAACCCCTTTACACCACTGGGTTGGCAGTGCCCACATTTGCAGGGCCTGAGGAAAGCCAGAGGCATACAGCGCACACCTTGGATGTCTCTCAAGAAAGGAGATCCCCAGCAGTGGGGTTTACTCACTTAGCTGGCATTGATTTTTACATTCTGTGTGATCTCTTTCCTAACTTAGTGGATGATGAACATTCGGTGGCAAAGCTAATCACTCAAAATAAATCTAAGTTGCAGCTGATTGAGTAAAAAATGGACACTGACAAGGTACTGTGTCATACCAAACACTAATGTGCTTGTATAATTGATTGTCTCAAAAAATCTGCTATTTTTACATTTTGCTTACCAAAAACCTAGCAATCTTCTCTTAAATTCTGGTTGCACAATGTTATGTGGTTGTGTGACTCAAAAATGTGTTCTGTGCATCTCTAAGCAGCTAATTTTACATTAGCTACGTATGTGTGTGTGCAAAGGCTCAGAAAGGGAACAATCCTTCCTCCATCCTCTAGCAAGTGGTAGGTTACTGCTGGAGTAGGTGCTCAAAGCTGTGTAAAGGTGCACCAGGGGAGCTTTAGATTAAATATTAGGAAAAAATTATTCACTGAAGGAGTTGGTCAGGCATTGGAACAGGCTGCCCAGGGAGGTGTCCAAAAAATACAGACATGGCACTCTGGGACATGGGTTAAATGGCCATGGTGGTGTTAGGTTAGTGGTTGGACTCAATGACCTTAGAGGTCTTTTCCAACTGAAAAGATTCTACAATTCCCTTTCCTTCTGCAATTTTCCCTCATCAGCAGCATGACAGAGCCCCCTTCAAAAACTGCTACTTCAGTCATTTATCACAAGTGTAAACTAAAACATAGACTGAAACACATATAAAATGAAACTAAATACATCATCTCCTGGGCATTTTTTTTCCTCCAACATTCAAATATTCAGAAATTAAATGGTTGGAAAGGGAGAGATGGGAGCTCTATTTTAAGCTTGCTACATTGTGAAATACCACATTATTCTACAGACAGCATTCATCTTTCTTCATTTAATTGTAAATGATGGACACTGACCCACCAAAGCTTGGTGTAAGCATCAGCTGGTAGAATTCTGTTTCAAGTACTCTTGAAAAGGTATTCAGGGTTGATTTTTATCACATTTAACTGCTGAGCACACAAATCAGTATTTATTATTGGTTAGGTTCTGAAATCCCACTGGATTTGGTCAGAACTTTTTAAGATCTGTAATCCAATCAAATTATGTCTGTGAGGGCCATTATATTTCAGGGAATTTTCCCAGCAATGAAAATATATTTCCAATAGCAAGTGAAGTAACTCTCTTTATCAGGTACCTATGCAGTGTTTTGGTTTTTTTTTAATACAGGAGTGGGTTTACTAGAAAAGCTCTTTCCATGTTACCTGCAATGGCACATTCCCTGTAATTTAGAGTAGTCCTGCATTGTATCTCCATTTCAGAGCTAAACAACAAACAGTCACAAAGCCATAAAATTTAGGTACCTTACTGTGTACAGTTCTGG